>JAQFVV010012625.1:0-600000 GCA_028023455.1 Epiperipatus broadwayi | reverse complement strand
TCTAGCTCAAATAAAATAATCTCAGGTTCATAAAGTTTATTATAGTTAATAAAAATACGGTAGTAAAATATGAGAAGGGATTTTGTCATAATCTACTACACTGAAACTAATAATAATAAATAACAGTAATAATATTCTTCATTGTTTAACTAATTCTGTATATCTTTTCTTTTTACTATAATTTTATTACCATAATAAAATAATGAAATAATATAATATGATCTTATATCTTCATTTAATGATATAATAAAAACGTGGTAGCATTTTAATAATCTGACAAACAAAATACATGTGGCAACTGATAGCATATAATTTAATATAATATTGTGATAACTGATTTATGACCAATAAAATAATGTAAGATTATGATTATTTAATTATAATGAATACCAATAAAATATTTAAAATTCTTAAAATAATTCTCTATTTATCTTTTGTGCAAAATTATATATTTGTTTCGATTATTATGCATATATCATGTTTTCATGCAGCAATGTGGAGAAATAAATAACTCGGACACAAAATTTTTTTGAAATAACAAAATTTAACAAAGTTTATTACTAACAACAAATAAATAAACAATTTATTTACACTATTTACAGTGGATATCCTTAACTTTTTTTACTTTACAGTTTGATCTACCAGGTTATAAAAAAAATAATTTATATTTTAATTATATCTTTATTTAGATTTAGGACAAAATTTTAAAAAAAATGTTACTATTTGGTTTCTCATTATGGTTAACATATTACAAATATATTTATCTACTTTATTAGAAACTGCATTTTATCCTTAATATTATTAAACTATCTTATTTTAAAAATTCATACTTAGAAAACATTCTATAGAAAATAAAATTTTATAATGAGTATGGATTTCTCAAAATATTAAAAAAAATTTAATCTTGCAAAGTCAAAGATGTTACACAAAATATTATAAAGTCAAAAAACTTCACATAAATATATTGGAGAGACTTTCTTTTCAAAAAATTTATTGATATACATTATATAAACTACATAAATAAAATATAAATATCCAACGTTTCGTCCATTTTTCAATAATATTATGGACACTATCAAGGTTCTATAAAACAGAGAAAAAACAACATTAAAGATAATATAAAAAAAAAATAAGAAAATAAAAATAAAATAAAAAATAAAATAAAATAAAATACCTATAAACCAAAAAAAAAATGGAAAAATTGTATAACATAACATCTCCTTACAAAGTGAGAAAAATTTTTAACACCAAAAAGAAAAAATATTCACATAAAAACAGTCAATTCTTTTGTATAAATATATAAACTACTTTAACATTTTATTTAAACTAGGATTTAAATGTTCTATATAAATACTCTCTTTGTTAAATCTTTCAAAATAATTACCAATACATTCCAAAGGTCGAATTTCATAGTCTTTATGTCCTGTTTCCAATTTATGACAAAAGATAGCAGATTTCTTATCAATCATATGCTGATATAGTCTGGTCTTTAATTTATTCTTGCTTGTTCCAATATAGAATACATTGTTTTTACAATTCAAACATTTAATTAAATACACTGAATTCATAGCTTCAAGCATATTAAATTCTTTATGATTAATCAAAGATCTTAAAGTTCTCTTCTTTTTGTATACCGGTTTCATATTTATACAGTATCTTTTATTATTTTTATTTAATAATTCATTTAATTTTAAAAATACAAATTTAGATAACTTAAAACCAATATAAATATTATTATCTATAAAAAAATTTTTATTTTCGTCTTTATTACCATCATGTTCTTTAATTGTTTCAATATATATTTTTTTTATTATCTTTAATGTTGTTTTTTTTCTGTTTTATAGAACCTTGATAAAGTCCATAATATTATTGAAAAATGGACGAAACATTGGATATTTATATTTTATTTATGTAGTTTATATAATGTATATCAATAAATTTTTTGAAAAGAAAGTCTCTCCGATATATTTATGTGAAGTTTTTTGACTTTATAAATTTGATAATACATTTGAAAAGATAGAAAAAGAAGAAGAAGAAGTTTATATTGTTATATGGATTTATTATAAGTTTATACAGTTATATGGTTTTATTATTATTATTATATTTTTTATTATTTATTTATTTATTTTTTTTCGTATTTTTTATGGAATTGTATATGAAAGTTTTTAAACATGTATTTTTTGAAATTTGAATATATGAATATGAGAAGTTTTATTGGTTATTTGAGAAATAATATTAATGATTTATATGTTTTTAGAGATTGTATCAAGTTAATTAATAAATGGATGAAATATAAACTAAAGGTCATAAAATTAAACCTAGATATAAAATTTTTTAAAAATTGTATTTTTTATAATGTAGTTCCAAAGTTTTTATGTTTGAGTAAAATTAAAAAGTTGTTTAAACATAGTGATGTTCATTTTATTGAAAGATTTATTTTAAAAAGGTTTATAAACGGGTTATATAGGAAAAGAGATTATATTTTAAATAATGTTAAATTTATATATAATTCAATGTGTAAATTGATTACATTTGAAGAAGAAAGTTTTATAAAAAAGATTTTTTTATTAAAGGTAGAAAGGCTAAAGAATGAAGTAAATAATAGACATAATAAAAAAATAAATAATTTAATATTTTATAATAAAAATTTTAAAAATGTTTATAAACTTAATAAGAATATTGCTTGTGATGATAAATTTGGTAGTATTTATAATGAGTTTTTAGATAATAATTCCTCAGTTATTAATTTAACAAATAAAGTTTTTAGTAAAAATGAACTAAATATATTAAGCAAAGGGTTAAAATATGTACCTTTTGGAAAATATAGTATTAATAAACAAATTATTGAAATTAAATCAAAAATGATAATGATTAATAATTATATTGATAAAGATATTTTTGGTAAAATAGATAATAAAGAATTATTAAAAAGCGATTTGGTGTATGGATTTAAAAAATTGGAATGGGATATTCAAAATAATATAAACAAGGATATGTATAATAGGTATGAATGGAAAACCATTGATAATTTAAAAAATAAATATAATGATATCGTTTTTTTGAAAGGAGATAAATTTTCAAATGTGGTAATTATGTATATAGAGGATTATAATAAAAAAATGATAAATATGTTAAAAGAAGATTGCTATATTGAAGTTAAAAAAGATATGAGTAATTTTTTAAATAAAAAGATAAATAAATTTATTACAATTATGGAAAATAAAGAAATAATTAAAAAAAGCGCAATGTTTAGGTTAAAAAGAATGGACGTTATATGTGCTGAAATTCAAGGTTTGCCTAAGGTGCATAAACCTAATATACCTATGAGGCCAATAGTGGATTGTTTTAACACTTATTACGTTAATATTTCAAAATGGGTTTATATTAATTTATTTAAAAAATATACTAATTGTTTTGCTGGGAACAAAGTTTATAATTCTGTTGTGTTTATTGAAAAAATAAAGAAGTTTTTATTTAGTTTGAAAGAATTTAAAAATATTTACTTTGTTAAACTAGACATAATTAATATGTACACAAATATAAATTGTGAAAAAGCAATTGATTATTTTTTGGAAATGTATATTGAAGATAAAAATAAAAATATTAAAATGGATATTTCTTTGTTGCATGACATTCTTATGTTATGTTGTAAGGATTTATTTTTTAAATTCGGTGACAAATATTATAAACAGATAAAAGGGTTAAATATGGGGGATTGTTTAAGTGGATTTTTAGCAGATATTTATATGTGCAATTTTGAAAAAAGTTTTTTAGTGTTTGTCATAAATCTATGTTTTATGTACGTTATGTAGATGATTATTTTATGATATTTAATGGTAATATAAATAAATCATTTAAGTTTTGGAATTTTATTAATAATAGAATAGAAAACATTAAGTTTACTTTGGAAAAAGAAAATAATAATAGTATTGAATATATGGATGTAAAGATTTATAAATTTTATAAAAATAATAGAATTAGAATAGAGACTGAGGTTTATAGAAAAAAAATGTATACTGGGATTTTAACAAACTGGAATTCTGATATTGATTTTAAATGTAAAGTTAATATCATAAACAATAGAATAATGAGAGCATTTAAATTATGTTCAAATGAATATAGTTTAGATAAAGAATTAAATTGTATAAAAAAGGAATGTATAATAAATGAATATCCATATAGAATTATAAATTATTTGTTTTCTACAAAAAATTTGAATAAAATTAGAAATAGTATTTGTATGAATGTTTATAAAAATAAAAATATAAATATTGAAACAATTAAAGAACATGATGGTAATAAAGACGAAAATAAATTTTTTTTTATAGATAATAATATTTATATTGGTTTTAAGTTATCTAAATTTGTATTTTTAAAATTAAATGAATTGTTAAATAAAATTAATAAAAGATACTGTATAAATATGAAACCTGTATACAAAAAGAAGAGAACTTTAAGATCTTTGATTAATCATAAAGAATTTAATATGCTTGAAGCTATGAATTCAGTGTATTTAATTAAATGTTTGAATTGTAAAAACAATGTATTCTATATTGGAACAAGCAAGAATAAATTAAAGACCAGACTATATCAGCATATGATTGATAAGAAATCTGCTATCTTTTGTCATAAATTGGAAACAGGACATAAAGACTATGAAATTCGACCTTTGGAATGTATTGGTAATTACTTTGAAAGATTTAACAAAGAGAGTATTTATATAGAACATTTAAATCCTAGTTTAAATAAAATGTTAAAGTAGTTTATATATTTATACAAAAGAATTGACTGTTTTTATGTGAATATTTTTTCTTTTTGGTGTTAAAAATTTTTCTCACTTTGTAAGGAGATGTTATGTTATACAATTTTTCCATTTTTTTTTGGTTTATAGGTATTTTATTTTTATTTTATTTTTTATTTTCTTTTTCGTTTTATTTTCTTATTTTTTTTTATTATCTTTAATGTTGTTTTTTCTCTGTTTTATAGAACCTTGATAAAGTCCATAATATTATTGAAAAATGGACGAAACGTTGGATATTTATATTTTATTTATGTAGTTTATATAATGTATATCAATAAATTTTTTGAAAAGAAAGTCTCTCCGATATATTTATGTGAAGTTTTTTGACTTTATAAATTTGATAATACATTTGAAAAGATAGAAAAAGAAGAAGAAGAAGTTTACAAAATATTATCCAAAATTCAGTACTAGATTTTAGTATTTATCACACAATGTTTACTAATCATAATATATTCTTCTTTAAGCCTTACTTTAGTATGATATAAATGTAATCATCAATATATTTCTGTTAATTAATAAACAAAAAATATACTATGCATATTATTTACATAATTTACTTTGTACTATTGTATTTTAAAAATATGCAATACTTATTTTCTCTTAAAAAAAATAATACTAAAGCATTTTAAAATTATTATCACTTTAAAGAAAGTATCTTTGTTTAGATACCCTATTTAAAAAAATTTTATATTTCATTTCCGAAATAAAATTCAAAATATATTCTATGATTCTTTTCTTTCCTTAGGATACTTTGGATCTTCAATTTTAAGTTATAACATCCTATTCCTTCTAAGCAAATAAACCAATCTTATACAAAATGATAGCATAACCTAAGTTCTAAATTATTTATCATTTCTCTTAAACATATCTTACTAAATGATGCAGTTACATGAAATAAAGATAGCGAAAACAGATGCATAGGATTAAGGAAGAAAGCTAGAATATTATTCTTAACATATCTCAAAATCATGGCACAGTGCGAAGAGGTATGACATTTACCTGCCTAATATCCTCTAGTACAGGGACGATGTTAAAGTTATTTCTTCAGCTTTATTAGAACATCAAATATTTAAAGAAATATAAACAATGTCCAAATAAAATGTGTATCAGTCATAGGGCTTTGTTAACTATGCTGATAACCACATAAAGACTAAATATTATTTCCATTCCTTATAACATCCTATTTCTTAAAACATCATCTTGGTTTCCTGTTCACTAAGTACTTCCAAGCCACTATCTCAACATTATTTCTCAAGATTTTTCTACATCTTACATTGATAAAATAACTATCTGCATTTACAAAAACAATAAATAAAATTCATTAATAGTTAAACAATCTTACGATTCCACAAGAAAAGTCTGCTTACTTCATTATTCTATATGTCTAATCATATATAATCTACTTAGACAATATTTGAATATCCCATAACATGAAAATTTTAAAAGAATCACATAATTATTTGTTATGTTGGATTATATCACTAATAAAAAAAATAATCGTCGTATGCATATTTTCAAATCAATCCTATCTCATAATGTTTTTTAAAATGTTGTATAAATGCGTTACATATAATTAAAAAAAACTTTTACACTTCATTCTTACTATCCATAGATGATCTAAAGAAAACACAAAAAAATATATACATTATAAATTATCAATAGTTATTATTATTACCAATAACCTTTATCTAGTCATCGTGTTCAGTAGGCTTCCTTTATCCACTTGAGCATTGCAGATATAAAAAAAAATTCACACCCATACACTTTATATTAAAATATTTTTAGCTAAATTATTGGATTGTTATATTATAAAATTTTACTATTAATAAATTTATGTTTTTATGTTTTTCCTAATCTTATATAAAAATTTAGATTTAAACTAGGTTAACAAAATAAAAGGAATCAAAACTATAATTACATATTTTCTTGACGATAGTTCCTGATAAGTCCAAAATGTTTATTATTTTCTCTAGAGTTTTTAAAAACGTTCTCCTCCAAGCACGTTAAAGTTTAAGATAAAAATAATAATTAATCCATTTAGTAAAATTTATAGAAAATAATCCTTGGTTTTAGTATTTAAGATGATAATTATTAAATCATAATATTAATTAATCCCGTGAAGCTTCTTAATTTTCTCTACCAATATTCTCTGCATATCTGAAGCATCAATCCATCTAATTTAACTTTAAAAATATTCGATAAACTTTTAAGTACTATTTGTTTCCATGGATCCATCTTTTATTCAACTATATGTTCACTTTTTTATATAAGTTTCCTTCTTAATACATTTAAACTTTCATTTGGTATTTTTATAAATCTCTTTTAAAATAAAAAACTTCAAGTACTTTTAAACAAATCTTTTCTAAATACATTTTTAAATAATTCTAAGAACGGATATTTTAATATCAAAAACGCTTCTGTAACATATTCTTCTGGGTTTTTTCTTTAATTCTTGAAAATATTTTTTAAAATGTTACCTTCAGAAAGGATATAATATTTTACTCCTTTGAATATTATATTATATAAAATAATTCATGAAATATAATTGTCTTATTACTATTTAAAAATAAATCTTGGATAAACTTATAAATAATACGTTTCAATACATTCATTAGACTCCGTATAATGTCCGAGCTGTGGTTTTTTTATGTACCAAAACAGTTCTCTGGTGAAGTATTAATAAAGCTGTATCAATAAATATTTCAAATATTTTTTCAGCATTACAACTGATATCCATTTTATTTCGTAGTATATCCATCTCTATTGCATAGTCTAGGTTAAACTTCAGATAAAATACTACTGGTAAGTACTTTAAAAATTAGAAAATCATTTCCACAAAGTTTCTAAATTATTATATTTTCTAAACTTTCCTTTTGAAAAATACTTCTTTAAAATTATCAATTAGTTTTTGCAAAATAAATGATAAGAATGTACCAAAAAAAATTGACTACAATAAAAATTTTAAAATACTATCTTTTTGATAGTTATAATTTACCTTTCTCCAGTTTCAATACATTATTAATCTCCCCTGATAACTTAGTTACGACGATATTTATAGTCTGTAAGAATACCTATTCCTATTGGTTAATTCTTACTTTAGCTTGAGAACAAATTTACATATTTTTAGTTTATAGTAGAATTAAATTTCAAAATTAGAAATCGTGATGTAATGAACTTAAAATATTATTTAAAATACCACTTTTAATTCAATTATAACTTTATTTAAATTATTTAATCTTTTAAAATGACTATTAAAATAACATTTAATAACTTATTCCATTTCTTAATATTCAATTTACCTATTTTTATTTAAATAAAATATTTAATTTTTATATTATGAATGTATTCGTCTTTATTACATCATCTAAACATGTTATACGATAGTCAACTTAATATTTATTATTATTTTATGCTAGGTGACAATTCCATCCAATTCTATAATATAACTTTTAAAATATTTTAAACTTCGTTACTTTAAATACAAACAAGCATGTGTGTGAAAGTATTAGTATACAAGTCACATGATTAATAACTTTGACAGACGATTTTCAATCTATTTCTCTGCCTAGACTAATAAAATTGATAAACTTATTATATTATATAAAATAATTATAAAAAATTTGGAAGAATAATTTTAAAAATATAGAACTAGATATAATTTTCACCATCATAAAGTTTATTTTTAAAATATACTATATTAATTTTAACTATTTAAATATGATTACAAATTTAAATACTGTATAACATTTATTTATCTATATGTTTAAGACTATTAAAAATGAGCTTATTAAATATACTTTTAATATTTATAGCTGTGTTATTTAATATGGCCAGCTTTTACAACCATATGAAACAATATTTAAAGCTTTATATAACTATTTTTAAATGATTTTATATATTACGTATTCTCTTTAGCTTCAAATTGTACTTTAAAGATATAATTGACTTAATATAATTAATGTATAAAAAGAACATATTCTAAAATTTAAAATTTTTAGTAATTGACTGTTATAAACTATTACTGACCTATAGAAAAGGGCACAATATATATATATGAAAAACAAAATCAAGTTAAAAACTTGTTAACGCTTGTATTTATGTCAACAGATGGCGTTCTACCAAAAACATCGTCAAGCGTATTTTGTTTACATAAACGTCAGAGAATGCATTCACTATCTTTAACTTTAATTCCACTTTCAGATCATGATTTCAAGCTATTTGCTATCGTCAGTGAAAGACAGGAATAAGAACTAGATCTAAATACAAACTCTGAGCGTTTATGAAACAGTTTCTATTCAGCTTGCAAGCAAGCAAGCCAGATAGCTACATGGGTCTGATATCAGTTCAGCATCACCACATAGTAGAAGCCTCTGCAATATGCAATATATATCATTGCAAGAAAGACCTCAAAGGTACATTTATGAAAAACAAAATCAAGTTAAAAACTTGTTAACACTTGTATTTATGTCAACAGATGGCTGAATAGAAACTGTTTCATAAACACTCAGAGTTTGTGTTTAGATCTAGTTCTTATTCCTGTCTTTCACTGACAATAGCAAATAGCTTGAAATCATGATCTGAAAGTGGAATTAAAGTTAGAGATAGTGAATGCATTCTCTGACGTTTATGTAAACAAAATACGCTTGACGGTGTTTTTGGTAGAACGCCATCTGTTGACATATATATATATGAAAAACCAAAGATGAATTTAAGAATGATAATGGTGCAGCTTTTGCTTGTATATGGAAAAACAAGAACTATTTAACAAATATGTCACTATTTTATAATCATAAAAAAGAACATAGACTTTGCTATGATCCAAGTATCATTGAAAAGTTTTGTGAGATAAAAAACAATAAAAAAAGAAAAATCAAAAAAGCCAAGTTTATTGTAAAAAAAAAAAAAAGGAAACATATGAATTAGACAATCAGTAGGATTCAAATATTTGAAAAGTTCATTTTTTATTTATTTATGTTTTTTGATATTGAATTTTTATAATTTTAAATAAATAGGCTATTAATACATCAAAATCATTCTACTATTTTAGATCATATACTTTATTATAATACTTTTACATTACATAAATTAATAGCAAAATTCAGTCTATATATACTAAAACCAAAAAACAATAATACAGATGACAATAAATGATGAAAATAAAGGTGACTGAAGTTTTCATTATTCAAATTATTTACTTTTATCATCAATTATATTTAAATTATTTAAATCATTAAAAAATTTTTTAATTTTAAATTTGATATTGTGTTTATTAAATAAAATTAATGTATAAAAGCAAATAAAGAGTATTATAATAAAATAAATGACATGGATTTGCCAAACAATTTTATACATTGCTAATAATTGAAGAAATTTGATTGCTTTAAGAAAAAAACTCAAATGATATTTCAATTAAGAACTATTGCGTGATTGAGAAGAAAGCGGATAATATGTCTGATCTTAAAATTAAAGGCAAACTGTCAGTAAATTCACCACACTGGCTGTTGAAGATGGTGAGCAACCCATTAATATTTGTTTCCTTATAAGCACAATATTATTTTCGGCAATGATAAGAATATATGAGAAGAACATTAATAATTTTCACTGCTTGATTCTTTAAAGGTATTGAAATGGAATCAAAATATCATCTTTTAATTAATAACAAAAAAATTTCTGTAGGATTTTTATATAAATTTACAAAATGTTTTTGAACAGACTAAAAAAAAGTAAAGTCATCACAGGAGAGTTTAATGATAGAATTGATAAATAACTGAAAAATAAAAGTACTCTGGGTAAATTTTGTTATGGTGACAGAAGTGAGAGGGGGCACTGCCTTGAGAGATTGCAGGAAAAAAACCTGCTATATATTGTGAATTCTTTTTTGAAAAAAAAATGCTAAATGGAAATGGACAAGAAAGCATCCAAATGAAGGTAAAACAGAATTGGATTATATTTTGACTAACAGAAATATAATGTTTTTAATAGATTCAACACAGGAAGATATCATTGATTAATGAGATGTAGAAAAGATATTAATACAAAATTAGAAAGACAAAAACTATTAAGAAAGATAGTACTAACATTTAACATTTTTAACTTTTAGTAACAGTGCAATGAATTTAAATTGGAGCTTAAAATCATTTTATAATATTAAAAGGCTTTGAAGATGAATATTTGAAGATGACTTAAATTTAGCTGAAATCAGTAAGAATATAACTGATAACTCTATTGAGAACTGCAAGAAAGATAACTATTATAGTACAAAGAAGCAGCAATTTACCAATAAATATACTAAGATAAGCTATGAAACAAGAGAAAGAATAAAAAATATTTGTTCAATGATCCATCAAGAAGAATTGAATATCTAAAAATTTATAAGATGGTATAAAAAAGAATTGATTTTGATATAAAAAAAATACAACTATGAATTGAAAAGAAAACTATAGAACTGAATAAAAGTCTCTAAAATGTAAAACAAAATGTTGGTATTGGAATGACAGCTGTTTCAATAATAAGATGAAAAAATGGAACTATTGTTAAAAAAAGAAATGACATCATAAAATGTATGGAGGAGATCTATAAGGAATTCTATAGTAATGAAAAACAAGAAAAAAATATGCTATCTCCCTCTCTGACAGACACTACTACAAATTTTTAATTGCAAAGTTTTTTAAATAAAGAGATCTGATACTTAATTAAATCTATGAAGACAAGAAAAGATATAAGAATGATTGAATTATTAATATTTTAACAAAAGGAGATAAAAATATACTATATGATTAAAAAAATTACTGTAATAATATTTATATTTAATAAAAGTAATACAAAAGATACTAGAAATTACAGATCTATTAATCTTCTATTAGTTTTATACAAAAATTTTATTGATATAATTACAACTCATTTGCAATGAACTTTGGGTTCAAAACAAACAAAAGAACAAATTGAATTTAAAAATAATTTTTCACAGTAGTTCATATTCTTATACTAAGAGAAATTACAAAAAGAATTAATGAATATGAGTTGCCATTATGTTTTGAATTTGCAAATTATGAAAAGGCATTTAATTCTATAACTACTTTCACAGTGATTAAAGTTTTGATTCATTAAGATCACACATGATACTGTCATAATATAAAAAACATTTTTCAAAATACCACAGCAGTGATTAGATTACATGGTAATACTTAAAAGATTAATGCTGATAAAAGTGTATGACAGACTGATTCCATATATTCAAATTTTTTAGCAATTTTATAAAAGGCATTTGTGAATTAAAAATGGGAAGCTAAGATAATAACAATATATAAATATTATTTAAATTATCTAGATTTTAGTAGCTTACTTGTCCACCTTTTCTTTGTTACTTATTACAAGCTTTAGAAAACAGTGATAGTTGCCAGTTGCCAGTGCTTAATAAATCCTTATCCTTTGCTTTCCTATCCAAAATCCCAGATTAAATTCAAACTTATGACTTTCAACAGTGAGATTTTGGATCTTGAAACAGTATAACTGAATATTAGGATCAAATGCATTTTTATAAAAGCTATAAGCTTAAGACTAGTCTGGGGATTTTGGATAGAAAACAACTATTATTGCTTTCTAAAACTTACAGTAAATGGTAAATGATGGGAAAGTATGCTAAAACACAATATCTAAGCTGAAAACTTGATAGTTAATTGGTTTTTTAATTTAGATTTTACAGATTATGTGATTATTTTGTGAATAATGCTTTAGTATTTCAGAAATTATTGCAAGAATTATAAAACTAAGAAAGTAAGTCTTAAGATAAGTGCTAGAAAGGCTAAAACTATGTTAAATGAATTCTCTCACAAAAAAATGATAATTATGAATTAAAAGAAGTTAATAATAATAAATAGCTTAGTTTGGTTATTAATGGAAATAATGGATCAAATTAATTGTAGAATTAAATTTGGAGGAAATGCTTTTGGTAAAATAATTTTATATTTAAAAGAAATATGCTTATGTGTTTGTGTTTTACCATATCTTACTTTATGGATCTTGACAGTAAAGTAATATAGAGACTTTATATTTTTCTCAACAAAGTTTGGAAAGATGTTTATTAGAAATTACAAGAAGAAATTCAAAATAATATATATATATATATATATATATATTGTGCCCTTTTATATATCAAGAAGTAAGGGTACAATATATATATATATATATATATATGAGAAAACAAAAAATATGACTGATATTATTTAAAAAAATAATAGACTGAAATGAATCTGCATTAGAAATATTTTTAGAAGAAGTAACAATAGATGGGCATTTAAAATGTTAAATTGAATCCCACAAATGTGGATAGATGAAATAAGAAAGATTTTTGAAATTTTATCAGTAGATTGGTAATGGTTTAAAATGATGATAATGAATTAGAAAAATTAATTAATGAAATTATTCATTCTATTTATTTTTAAATATTTTATCTTTGTTACAAACATAATATCATTCATTATAAAATAATAGGTATTAATAACACAAATAAAATTTCATAACATTGGAACATTCATGATAAAATTGAAATAATAAATTTTAAAAATTTGCTTCTTTAACATATAACGCAGGATATTCAAAATTTGCTTTTTTCTATTTTTTTCTATTTAATATTTTTTATTACATTTTATTTTATATAAAAAGAGAAAGAATATTTTTTCTAATTAACAAAGCGATAAAACATATTTTAAAAACTTAGTTACAGAATGTTTTAATTTGATAATCTCAAATAATCTTTTAAGTTGAAAAAATTTTAGACAACGGTTTTAATTTTATGAATCAAAATTATTAACTATTTGTATTAATATCGACAAAAAGTTTAATTATAATGAACTTCTGTGAAATAATAAAATGTTTTTAAAAATAAAATGTAAAATTAGCCAAAAGTCACCTTAATTATCCATAGTTGTAACATTTAATAAATTTTGAGTGAAATATATTGATTTCAAAATAAGTAAAATGTTTGCAAATATAAAAATTCTGTTGGTCTAAGCAAAGCATTTATTTAACGATTGTATTTACGATTCTAAGGAATCCTGTATTGGTAAATTTTTAAAAAACATTTTTTTTTAACTTGTGGATATGTATATACAAGTTTATATTTTGTATAAAATAAAAATTAAATTATAAATTAGAATATTAAACATAAAAATATGAAATTAAATTAAAAAAAAAAATCAAAAAATATTTGATGAAAAATTCAGTTTGTGTAGAGTTAAATAAAGAAAGAAAATACTTGCTACTTAAAAAATACCCTATAATTAATTATTCTTACTTAGGGTTTTGTAATTATTGAATTAGTTCTAAGGAAACAAAAAGTAAAGAAAGCCATCTTTGATAAGCAAGAAATGAGATTGTGACTTAAAAAAACATGTTTTTGATAGACTCAAAAAACTGATAATTCATTCAGATTCTTTCACTTCGGGAGGATCTTCATTTTTTTATGAGAATAGATTGTATCAATTAAAAAAGTAGAGTCAACTTTTTTAGAGCTTTATTTAGATTGACATTGATTCAGGTTAATTCTGTTACACATTCAGAAATAGATTTATTCTGGTATATTACTAATAAGTGCATACTTTTATAGGGCTACACAAAGTCTGAATAGAAAAAAAACTGGCATAACTATGATATATCACTACAGCTCAAAAGTAATTACTTGTATAAAAAATAACACTAGGTTTTACTGTGGCTGTAATAGAAAACATTTTTATTGAAATAATTCTCAACAGCATACATTATCTGTAGTCACAGTGTATTATTCACTTCCCAAATATAATTACACCATATTGAAAATATAGTGGAAAGATACCATTTCACAACTCAAAGTTAATAGTAAATATTAGTCTGATAATAATAATGATATAAAGTCTATCCTACCTTGATAAAAATATGTTACTCAAAAGTTGCCCTAGCTTATTGAAATAAAAAAGCATATACAGTGTAAGGAATTACAAGCAAGCCAAACTTGGAGATTAAAAAACTAAAGATTGGAATTATCCGATTGGTAAGCTTTCAAATGATTACATCCATGGTAAATAGGCCTAATTTATTTTTTTTATAATTATACTAGTAAGATTATTATTATTTCTTAGTAGATTATTATAATATATATATATTGATTTAGGTTATTGGAAATAGTATATTATTATAATATATATATATTGATTTAGGTTATTGGAAATGACATCTCTATTTGATATGTTAATGAAATAAATGGTATCCCTTATAAATTAATTTTTTTTCTTTGTTTGAATAGATCATGACATTATAATATTTTTCTGGATATCAGTTTAGAGATTTATTTCTCTTATGCAAATGTGGTAAACCAAAAGTAATTTTTATATTAATCAAATTATTTGAATAAATTATTAGTTTTTTGTTATTTAAAACTAAACTTGGTGTCTGTGCTGTTTGTAAGTTGTGTGCACTTGATTGAATAACCAGTTTGTCTGTGAGTGTGCTTATTTTCTATGCTAGAACATACACCAATGTGGTAATGAGAAAAAAATTAGAATATTTTAATATAAAAATAATCTTTCATCATAGGTAATTTTTAAAAGGAAGTGGCATTCAGAAATTCATTTGGTATATCCTGATTATAAATGAAGTTACTAGGTAATGAACTCATATTGACCCTCATATGAATGATTACAAAATAATAATGGATCAGAAAATATAATTGATGTTTCTTTTAGAATGCCTTAATTTGAATCTTACAAATAAGAACGTGGTTGGATTATCATCATCATCTTAATTATTAATTGAGAACTGAGTTCAAAATCTCAGGATTTATATATGTTAATAAAATATAAATAATTTGTCACAACAGCTCATAAATAATGACTCAAGTGGCAAATATATATATATTGTAACCCTTATTAGACGAATAATTAAGAATATAATGCATAAAAGAATATGTATTTGAAAATAATGTACAAATAAAATATTACTTTCTTAAAATCAACCTAGCTAGCATGAAACAATAAATCTAGGGAAGGTCACAAAGTTTCCATGAAAATAATAACTTCTAGTTAAACTAGCCTTAAAATCCACAAACGAATATTGTAAAATAAATTTATTGTTCGTCAAACCAATAAATGATTAATAGTCAGGCCTATGAAATAAACATGAAATTTAAATTAGGAATTAAGTAATAAATAAATTAGGATATAGATGATTACATGGATGCTGAAAGTAAGTAGTAATTAAATAATAAAATGAAACGAGCCTAAGGGTGAAGAGAAGAGAAAGAAGATGTGTTAGAATAATAAATAATTAAGATAATAATAGAATAAGAGCTAATGAATGATTAAGATGATAATAGAATAAAAGCCAGTGAATGGTGAATCAATTATATTAAGGAATTAAGATCAAATGAGAATGAAGAAATAAAAGAAAGATCAAGATAAAATAGGAGAACAATGTTGATGATGGAGAATGAGATCTTGAACTATAAACTAATATTGTATTAAGCGATAGTAAGATAAACTAAAATAAAATAGGGATTCCAAGCTTGACAAAACCAGAATATTCACCATGAAGTCAAAACAAGCTATCAGTTTTAAAACAAAAGAAGAAATTTACACATTAGTTATGCTGACTTTAATAAAACTGTGAAAGTAACATAACTCAAATCCAAATACAATAAATAGCTGTAGCTATAAAATTTACCATAAATTTTAAAATTATACTGCAAATTAGTAATCTATTTTTCTCAGGGTTAAAATAACTAAAATATTATTATTTTACAAGATGAACTTCAGTCAGTGAGAGGAATATTCCACTACCCAAATATAGCAAACAAAACAGCTCATAATACAAAATAGAATTAACAAACAATATTTGGCAATTTCAGATAAACTTTATAAACTCCATGAATATTATAAACTTTAAACTTCAAGAAATGCGAATAATATCTTACCAACTTCTTTTTATCAAATAATTATGAGCAATGTAATCAAGATTGGTGAATGATATATCTGATGGTTCAAATAAACAGGTTAAATCAACCCCAAGAGTCTTGTCTTTTAATATACTATTTAAAATAATATATGGACTTGATGCCTTAAAGGTACTTTTAAAATATAAGGGCTTAACAAAATTATTATGATATATCAATGCCTAGTCAAATATACTATATTGATTGATGATGACTTCAAAATAATAAGATAATGTGTTGATAGCAATAACAATAATAATGTGTATTATGATTAGCAATAAGACCACAAACATCTAAATAAACTTTTAAAATAACAAGATTTATTTACACTATTTATAAATTTTCTTTAAACGTCAGAAATAATTGAATATCTGTTTTTCGAAACATTATATGAAACAACAGAGACATTATATAAAACAAGATACATCCTATTAACTACATGCATAATATATAAAATAGTATAGTACAGTGATACCTTCATTATCACTATCATTGTCAGTTATGTTTCTCTTATTTTATATTCTAGAACAGAAATGTTAAACTCTTTTTAACATAAATAAACATTTTAGTTACCAAATAAAAGGGTATTTAAATATTTAGGATAAGTGAAAACTTTAAAATTTAAAACTTAATGTTATAAAGTAGCATGTTACTCTATAGCTATTTTATTTATATCAGAATATGATATAAGGGCAATTATTATATGCAACACAAATTATTATTATTATTATTATTATTATTATTATTATTATTATTATTATTATTATTATTATTGTTATTATTATTATTATTATTATTATTATTATTATTATTATTATTATTATTATTATTATTATTATTATTATTATTATTCAATATTCAATATGAAGAAACTTATTATATTAATGTGGTGACAGACTTCAGAAGTCAAATGTATACATGACACCAAATCCTGCCTATGTTTACAACATAATCATTCCCACTATTAAACTGTCTTATCGATTCATTGGCAAATCACTGCTTGATGAAAATACAAAGACATTGTATACGTGTATCCCTTATTATGCCATTCAGAAGTTTTATAATTACTAGTAAGTTTTGGTTGGTTTTCTTATAAACTGATGAAGGTACTATAGCATCATACATATCCTATTCACAATTAGGCAAACATTATAGATACACAAGTGTCCCTGAATCTAACTTTATCCTATCATTACTATATAATTATAAAATACCAAGAACTAAATTATAAAATACCAAGAACTTTACCATACTTGGTGGAAAAATAACTACATAATATCATGAGGGATCAGACAATAAAGAGCAGTTCTACAAAACAACATCGTATAATTGTACAATAATATGGCCTATTCCAATACCTTTTTCCTAGGTACATATTGTGTGGACATTGTCTCATCACAGGAAAACAGAATACATGCCATGAATATAATTCTCTCTAGTGATTAGCTGTGCTAACTAAGCATTAATTATTTATCTGCCTCAACAATATAATTTTATCATTGAATAAGCAATGGAAGAGTGCTCCATCTACGCATGCACAATATCAATGATACAACATTTGATGCCATTATATGTTGCACATACTTATCTGATGAAATCTGTCACAAATCCTTATCAATACAATAGCAAGATAAAATAATTCTATAAATAAAAGTTAAAATATAAATATCCCATTTCACAATGCATAAACTAATAATGTATTAAACAAATCAACATTGTAAGTCATACAACCGTTAATTATTTTTAAAATAATGATAACATTTTTGCTATAACAAGAAACACACACATAGACAATGAAGAATAGCCTACATTCTATAATTAAAGTGGATATACTAATTCATAGGCAAAATTTTAATAAATGTAAAAATGCTTATATAAAACTCTCCATATAATAAGACAATTGTGTCATTATACCATACCTTTGACAAGTTATTCTGTCTGTTTACCCATCAATAGAATATCAGAAGCTATTTTCATTAATGTAAGAGATGAGTATCTCTCTCTATATCTAAACAAACTAGATAGAATAGTAGATTTTAAACCAACTGGTAAAATAACAAAAAAAAATGTACACCTGGGTCTCATTTTATGTGGTAGATAGGTTCCTCAGAAAATGTGCACAAAAAAAATTGTACAAAAATAAATGTAACTTACCTTAAAAAATAAGGGATAGGTTTTGTAATTTTCAGAAATTGGCATAAAAGCAAAGCAACAAGAAAAATTACTTTAAAATTCGCATTATAAAAAATAAGAAAATAAAGTATGACTAATAAAAAATTTCAAATATTTGAAAAAAGTTAATACAAAATAAACTTTTTTTACTTTTTTTATTAACTACAGTATTTAATTTTACATTTTTCATACATATTTTAATCATTACCACTATTTGAAAATATGTGTTCATTTGTGAACTAGTAAGATATCAGATTTGTGACATGATGTACAACTAGTGCCACTTTCAGTCTTGTGCTGTGTTAATGGTTTTCTGTTTCTATATTTAAAAAATGAGATCACAATCAAAACAAAAATATTATATATTATCATTAGAAAGATTATTTTTAGTTTATAAAATCAATAAAATCTTCATTATTATCATTTTAAAAATCTAAAAAAATATTTATTTCTGTTAATATCTAACAAAATACATTTTAAAAGTTTTAAATTTTTGAATATTTATTGTGATATTTTTATACATACATATAAATCTATTAATATTATTTACTCATTAGTATAAGTAGGTTATTTACATAAAAGCTAAGATTCTAAATACAGCTTCAGGCCATATTCACATTAGCTGCTAATATAGCGTTATATTTTTTGGGAAAAAAAGTATTTCAAGTCAAAATAAGTAATTACTAATTTAAGTTTCTTGATATCTAATAAATATAGTGAAATATGAAAGATATTAAGAAGAAACATGAATCACATAACTTCAAACTCGCATTAAAATAATCTGCATAAAATGAGACCCAGGTGTATATACCTTTACATTAATCTGTCTTCAATGCAATTATATATTCAAACCAATATACCAAAATAATAAACATGAGTAATAAAAATTTTTTTATCACATTTTACTATATTCCCTAAATTCATATTTTGTTCTTTTATCATGACCTGACTGATGAGGGAAGAAACACATCCATATTCTTTGTTTTTCTTTTTTATTATTATTAATATTTGATCCTGATACTGAAAATATAGTAAAACTCTCAAAATTTTGTATCAATAAAATAATAATACCGTAGCACTTCTTAATCTCTTCTGCAGACAAATTTTTCTTTGAACTTAAGCTGTATCTTCAAGTTAACAACAAGAAAAAACTTCCTCAAAATTATTTTGTTGATTTTTTTTTTCTCTTTTCATCTATGGTAATTTAATAAGACAATAAAAAAAATGATTTTAGTATTTTGGATCATTTCAAAATGTTCTTGTTTACATTTAAAATAATGATCAATTCTAGTGTTTCACCAATTATTAAAAAGTAGATTTTTTTTGTTCATTATGTTTCATATTAATAGTATTAAGTATTTTCTTACATAATATAATAAATGGCTATTGTTTGCTTCTATAAGAATTTCCATGAAATATGTTTAAAAACTATGAATCAAACATTTTATTTTGCATTTATTAGTACTGTAAATGTATTTTAAGTTTTCATTTCTAATGACAACTAAAGTTGGCACTCAAAAAAGTTTATTAATTTATAAATTGATTAAACATTATACCATTTGAAGTGACTTTTACTTTGTTTGATTTAAATTTTAAAAGTTTTATTCAAATTATTTTTAATCAGATTTTTATTAATATTATAATTTACAAGAAAAACATATATTTCTTCTTTATTTATAAAAAGTGCACAGCACTTTTTTTTCTTTTTCTTGCCACTCTAAATAAATCATGCTTCTTCTTTACTTATAAACAGCGTTGCAGCACATTTTTTCTTGCCACTCTACATAAATCATGCATAACTTTTAAATATATAAACTAATTAAAATAGGTGAAATAAAATTTCATGCTTACAATTTCTTGTTTAATCCTGAGTATGAAGTCGCATTTTGTCAGACAATTATTTTTCAATATGGCTCCTTTTTTTCCTTCTGGTATGAATTCCAGGAATTATCAATCAATGGAAAAGTAGAGAGAATGTATACAAGGAGTTAAAATTTCTTATTCCATGGTTTTAAAAATACAATATTTTTCAATCTTGTTCAATTCAATCCCAGTGTTATAATTTTTTCAGCTCCTTCTTTCTTTCTTTAATTTTGTAGGTTTTAGATGTCAAAGTCTTTCCTCTGATTTTTTTTTGATGGTCCCCCTCCCCCTACAAACTCTCTTAAGTTATTTATACTTTTTATTATATTAAATTGTGCTATTAAAATTAGACTAATAACAGCTTAGTGTGCATATCATTAACACTTCTCCCCCTATATTCATTAGTGACAATTTATCAAACTTTTCAGTAGTATTTTAAATCATTATAAAAAATATACTTAGGAATTGACTATAAATATTGATTTAGAAGAGTTATAACTTTAATCTTTCCAATTATTTTTTTTAATGATAATAAAGTACCAAACATATTTATACCTCCAAATTAATAATAATACTGTTAAATTATCATTTTATATTATTGAAAGTCTACAGTGTATATGAAATCTCTTCTACACTCAAGCAGATTTTCTAGTGTATCTTGAACAGACTAAGTTTTTATCACCCTCTGAATGTTTAGGGATATAATTTACTGAATTTTAAAAGTACAATCTAGCAACCACTATAACATACCACTGATGTAATTCACTGATTTTAATATTTTGCAATTGTTATTAATTAAAATTTAAAATTTTTCTGATTTGATCATTTAAATAAGATGTGATATAATTGAGCCCAACCATATGGTTACAACATATATATTCTTCATACTTTATTTTATTGTGTGTGCATGCACATACACACATATAAATATGTAATAGCTGAAACAACATACCTCAAATACTAACGATATAAACAAATGTTTCTTACTGTGAATAAAAGATTATATATGAAAATATTTCTTGAATCACAACAATTATAAGATCAAATATTAAATCAGCCAAGATATTTAAGGCAAATTAATTTAAATTAGCTGATATTTAAATTTTCAAAGTAGAACAAATTTTAATCATTATAAAATTCTACATATGATAGAGAAAAATAGTTTAGTTGTGCTTTGTAATTCACGTTGTATATTTAAAATATTATTTTTAGATGCTATAATGAAAATATCATCTACATATCGTATATATATGAAGTCTGGGTTAGTGTTGAAATATTTTGGAATAATGGATTGTTCATATTTATTTAAGTATATACTGGATAAGACGCCACTGATAGGGAGGCCCATGGGCCAACCATCTTGCATTGTGTACCATTTATCTTCGAAAGAGTGAAAATATGGGAGTCAAGCCATGTCAAAGAAAGCCATAATGAATTTAATTCTCTCGTTAGGACAAGATATTCGTAGCAACTCTTCATGTATAATTTGGATGGATGCTTTTCTATTGATTGATCCATATAATTCTTTCACATCCATCGTGGCCATAACAGAGTTGTGAGAGATTTGAACATTTTTAATTCTGGAAATGAATTGAAAAGATGAATTTATTGTGTATGAGCCAAAATTAAGGTAATCTATAATCAATTGATTAACCAATTTGGCTGTATCAAAATAGTGTACGCCAGCGAAATCCATCATTAATCTAAGCGGTTCGCCTGGTTTATGTTGTTTTGAATTGGCAAACATTCGGGGAGGTCTAGTGGCAGAAGGATAAATCCTGTAATACTCAGATTTAGTGATCCCTTTGTCCTTGAAAGTTCGAAGCACACCATTAATAAATTTATCTCGGTCGATTTTGATGTTAAAAGTGTTATCATGTACCAACTTTAATATTTTAATTTGGTCATGCATTTTATTTTTGTAATCGGTGTTGTTTAATAAAACAAAGCGATTGCCTTTGTCTTCTTTGAGACAAATGATGTTGTGTGTTTTAAAATATTGTTTAGTATTTAATACACAATAAATTCATCTTTTCAATTCATTTCCAGAATTAAAAACGTTCAAATCTCTCACAACTCTGTTATGGCCACGATGGATGTGAAAGAATTATATGGATCAATCAATAGAAAAGCATCCATCCAAATTATACATGAAGAGTTGCTGCGAATATCTTGTCCTAACGAGAGAATTAAATTCATTATGGCTTTCTTGACATGGCTTGACTCCCATATTTTCACTCTTTTCGAAGATAAATGGTACACAATGCAAGATGGTTGGCCCATGGGCCTCCCTATCAGTGGCGTCTTATCCAGTATATACTTAAATAAATATGAACAATCCATTATTCCAAAATATTTCAACACTAACCCAGACTTCATATATATACGATATGTAGATGATATTTTCATTATAGCATCTAAAAATAATATTTTAAATATACAACGCGAATTACAAAGCACAACTAAACTATTTTTCTCTATCATATATGAAAACAATAACGAACTCAAATATCTTGATCTTTCCTTGTCAAGAGACCGCCACGCAATAGATTACAAAATGCTTGTTAAACCATTTGAAATCCGAAGCTGCATCCATCCTAATTCTAAATCACCTGCATCGCACAAATTCGCAGGTCTTAAAGCATTTCTGTTTAGAAACCATCATTTGTGTAAATATGAAGCACATAGGAAGGAAAATGTAAACAATTACATTAAAGACCTACTAGCAGCAGGATTCAAATACAAAACTATTAGGAGGAAAGTCATGAAATTTAACAGCACAATAGATGATAAATTGCCTCGCACCAATCTACCCAGAAAAACGGTCTCCTACATCCCTAAAATATCCAATAAACTAACGAAAACCTTAAGCAACAAATTCAGCATAATATTCAGAACTCCACCCAACACTAATAGGTTGATCAATAACTCCAAAGATTACATTGATCCAGCACTCACCCCACATGTGGTGTACTCCATTTCCTGCCCCCAGGCCGGATGCCACGCCACATATTATGGGGAAACGAAAGCCACAATTAACACCAGGTTGGCTCAACATCGGTACACCTTCAATAGAGCCCAAACGAACAGCAGTACATCTTCTGCATTTTTTGAACATACTAAACAATCAGGGCACAATTTCATACCCGCTAACCCCGTTATTTTATGCTCAGAACCAAACGACTACAGGAGAAAGATAAAAGAGGCATTCTACATTAACAGAGACATCCATGCAATCAACAGAAGAGACACGTGCTTCGACATTTTGAAAAAATGGGCTACTTAACAGTAACTCATTTGAATATTCTCATTTACATATATCAAGTACATTTTCACGAAGGCTATGAGTATGAGGCACGGTTCCTCGAAAACGTTCAGCCAAATTTATTACTAACTATATTTTTTCTCTAATAATTTACAATTAAGTATTTTCATTTTTACAAATAAGGAGAAATTAAAACCACATTTATTTCTTTAATTTTGTAGGTTTTAGATGTCAAAGTCTTTCCTCTGATTTTTTTTTGATGGTCCCCCTCCCCCTACAAACTCTCTTAAGTTATTTATACTTTTTATTATATTAAATTGTGCTATTAAAATTAGACTAATAACAGCTTAGTGTGCATATCATTAACACTTCTCCCCCTATATTCATTAGTGACAATTTATCAAACTTTTCAGTAGTATTTTAAATCATTATAAAAAATATACTTAGGAATTGACTATAAATATTGATTTAGAAGAGTTATAACTTTAATCTTTCCAATTATTTTTTTTAATGATAATAAAGTACCAAACATATTTATACCTCCAAATTAATAATAATACTGTTAAATTATCATTTTATATTATTGAAAGTCTACAGTGTATATGAAATCTCTTCTACACTCAAGCAGATTTACTAGTGTATCTTGAACAGACTAAGTTTTTATCACCCTCTGAATGTTTAGGGATATAATTTACTGAATTTTAAAAGTACAATCTAGCAACCACTATAACATACCACTGATGTAATTCACTGATTTTAATATTTTGCAATTGTTATTAATTAAAATTTAAAATTTTTCTGATTTGATCATTTAAATAAGATGTGATATAATTGAGCCCAACCATATGGTTACAACATATATATTCTTCATACTTTATTTTATTGTGTGTGCATGCACATACACACATATAAATATGTAATAGCTGAAACAACATACCTCAAATACTAAGGATATAAACAAATGTTTCTTACTGTGAATAAAAGATTATATATGAAAATATTTCTTGAATCACAACAATTATAAGATCAAATATTAAATCAGCCAAGATATTTAAGGCAAATTAATTTAAATTAGCTGATATTTAAATTTTCAAAGTAGAACAAATTTTAATCATTATAAAATTCTACAAATACATGACTAAATCTTCAAATATGCAATGAAAGAAAATTTAATATATATATATATATATAATAAAGTTTGATATCTGTATTCGTTTCACAATATATGTAATATACAAATCAATATATATATCAAAATACAGTACAATTTATATAAATTATAATCTTTTAGAAGTACTTTTGACTATACACTTTGTAGTCTTTATCAACTATATAATGTTGAATAATCAAAACGAGATAACCCTTAACAACTACAATAAAATTAAAAATAAAAATATCAAAATGAAATGGATTTCAATGCCATTTATATCAGATGAGCAGGTCAAGTTTATTAGGAAAATTTATAATGGTTTGTGTCATATTGCTTTTTTCTCTACAAATAACATAAATAGATTGCTTAATAATTCTAAAATTCAAAATTCGAAGTTTAATCAAAATTTTATTATATATAGATTGATATGTGGATGTGGCGTACAATACATTGGTGAATCTAAGTGTACATTTGAGAAGAGAATAAAAGAACATATGCTTTTATATAATAGAATTCAAAAAGAGAATCAATATGGAACAGATGTAAATAAACCTTCATCATCTGTTATATTTGATCATAATAAATCTTGTCAATATGGTTTTAAATTTGATTATAAAAATATGAAAATTATTCAAATTGAACGTTGTCATAATAAACATAAAATAAAAGAGGCTATGTTGATTTCAAGAAATCATCAAATGTTAATGAATCACCAGTCATCAAATGTTAAGATAACAGAATTGTGGGAAATCTGAATTGAACTATGGGTATTGTTAAGGGTTGTCTCGTTTTGATTATTCAACATTATATAGTTGATAAAGACTACAAAGTGTATAGTTGAAAGTACTTCTAAAAGATTATAATTTATATAAATTGTACTGTATTTTGATATATATATTGATTTGTATATTATATATATATATATATAATAGTCATGGCAATATACCTCAAGCAGTGGCAACATAAACAATTGAGCTGTCCTATAGCCATTGTAATTTAATCAATTTTTTACAGTAATAAAATAGCCGTGTATGCTCAAGATTATACAAAATATTTTTTGAATCACAAAGTTAATAGAGAGAATGATAAGGACTGATTGGAATCAGCTGACATTTGAATTTCTAAAGCAGAGTTAATTTTAATGATTTTAAAATTCTACAAGTCAATACTGTACTATAAAATACAATCAATATAGAATTAATGAACAATAAAAATGGTAGTAGAATCAAAATTTTCAAAGCTTTCTTCATCTCATGGACATTGGTTTGCCTCTTAGACAGAATAAAGCTTGTCAAGTGAAAACTACAAAAAAAAAAAACATATATATGAACACATATAACTAATTAGTCACAAGTAATTGTCGACTACTCTTAACATTAAAAAGACATTTTCATAAGTCTTATGGTATTAAATCCAAAATGATTAATCAAAAGAGTTTTGTTGACTCTTTTGGTTTTATTATATTTATAAAAAATAATCTTTGCTTCATTGAACAATATTTTATGAGTCTTCCAAGTGAACATAACATACCTATTTCTAACACTTACAAAATTTAACTTTTTTATAAAATAAAGACTTAATTTGCTCTCATCTATATAGATGTTAAACAATTGCATAAAAATGTATAAACTATTCTTGAAATACATATCAACTCTTTAGGATTATTTAATCATATATTTAAAATACATCCTTTACTCCATGAAAGCCTCTTATTTTTTTAAAAAAAATATTATTTTTATTAATCAGTCTATAATTGACAAATTAAAAGGATACATACTTTTTATTATTATTACTATTAACTCCTATCTGCAAATTGCAATTGCAATTATTTTTCTTCAACAAAATATTTTTAATAAAACTATCAGAATAATCTAAACTAATGTGATCATTAATAAAAAAAAATTCCTATATCAACATATTGCTTTGAAAAATATTTATTGTTTTATTCTTCTAACAAAAGCATATCAAACCTCTTATGAACCAATGGCTGATAATTAGGAGGCTTAATTCTAGGGATTAATTGTATTCCCTATAACTACTTAAATTTATTAAAATACAATGTACCTTCCCTTTCAATAGTGAATTTAATATTAGATTCAAAGTCATTTAATTTAAACAAAAAAAAAGCTTCCAATTTATTTTTATCAATAACAAACAGTCATTTACATGTCTGACAATTTCAAAATTCATAATTGACTAATCACTCTTTTCTTAAAAAATGATATAAAGTAAGCATTAATTGAAGAAATAATATAATCCATTTACCCAACTTTATTTAATCATTTAAAACTTATACTTAAAAACATTTAATTCTCTAATAATAAAAGCAAATTATTTAAATAATATTTACTTTAGTGACAGTAAAATATTATTTACCATTTAAAATAAAAATAAATATATTAATGTTTTTAATCTACCAACTGATTGAATACATATTTACAACATGGAGGTTACCTTACTACTATGTACACAATTCTCATTAATACTAAAACCATTAATTTTACTAATAACCACAAAAGAAGTCAATAAAATATTTATATAAACTAATATATTTGTTTAAAAATGTACTAATGAATTTAACAATTTTATCTACAACTTTTCATGTGAAATCAAAAATACATCTCAACAGAATATTAAAACATTAAGGTCTTCCATTTATATTAATTTATTAGAGAATAGTATGAATAGTTATAATTGTGATTTTTGAAAATTATCTAACAGATATCTAGATAAATTTCTGGTTTTTATTTATAAAAATAAATTGAATAATTTCTTGATTGAATTAAATGGCCTTGATTCTAATATTAAATTTATTATTTAGAGATAAAATTCTCTGTACTTTAATAAATTAATGTTTTTAGATTTAATTATTATAAGAGATAATATTAATGGTATTTCATATTTATATTACAGTAATTTTATTAAATAAAAAGAATTAAAACAGCCATTTGTTTATAAATGGCTGCATTGATGAATTTGCTGTAGAAATAAAAGATGACATAATCTTGAAAATAATAAATATTGATACAAAAAATAATTTTATAATGATCATATTCATTTAAGTTATTCTGATATATTTATTTAAAATGCTTTATTTAAGAATAATAATTAAAATTGTAATTTAATTTAGCTTTTAAATTGTTAACTTCCGGAAAATAAAAAAATTATTGGAGAAAAGGTTTTACTTAAAATTCATTATTAAATAATTCTAAAAAGGTAATAAATAGTAAAAGCATTTTAGGAATAATTATTAAATTTTTTTGCAATTGTTTGCAAATTGAGTCTCTATGAAAAAGTCCAAATTCATAAAAAAAAAGAGTTGAGAATAGCTTTATTTTAGACATATAAATGTTAGTTATCAAATATTGTTAATACCCGATTGCTTTAATAAATATAATGAAATTAATAGAAGGTAAAATACATATATTTAATTAATAATTTTGGAAGATGAAGCCATCACTTTTACAAGAATTTTTTTAATGCTACAAGTTGATGTTATATGTATGCATTGAGATACTTGTGTATCTCATGCTATATAACAACATAGTAGTGTGGGTGCATATATATATATATATATTAGAGATAGTGAATGCATGCTCTGACATTTATGTAAACATACGCTTGATGGTGTTTTTGGTAGAATGCCATCTGTTGACATAAATACAAGCGTTAGCAAGTTTTTAACTTGTTTTTTGTTTTTCATAAATGTACCTTTGAGGTCTTTCTAGCAATGATATATATTGCAGAGGCTTCTACTATGTGGTGATGCTGAACTGAGATCAGACCCATGTAGCTATCTGGCTTGCTATGCTGAGTTTGAAGACATTATGTGTTTAAAAGATTCACACTTGCAAGCTGAATAGAAACTGTTTCATAAATGCTCAGAGTTTGTGTTTAGATCTAGTTTCTAAAATTCCCGTCTTTTACTGACAATAGCAAATTGCTTGAAATCATGATCTGAAAGTGGAATTAAAGTTAGAGATAGTGAATGCATGCTCTGACGTTTATGTAAACATACGCTTGACGGTGTTTTTGAAAGAACGCCATCTGTTGACATAAATACAAGCGTTAGCAAGTTTTTAACTTGTTTTTTGTTTTTCATAAATGTACCTTTGAGGTCTTTCTAGCAATGATATATATTGCAGACCCTTCTACTATGTGGTGATGCTGAACTGAGATCAGACCCATGTAGCTATCTGGCTTGCTATGCTGAGTTTGAAGACATTATGTGTCTAAAAGATTCACACTTGCAAGCTGAATAGAAACTGTTTCATAAATGCTCAGAGTTTGTGTTTAGATCTAGTTTCTAAAATTCCTGTCTTTCATTGATGATAGCAAATAGCTTGAAATCATGATCTGAAAGTGGAATTAAGGTTAGAGATAGTGAATGCATGCTCTAATGTTTATGTAAACATATGCTTGATGGTGTTTTTGGTAGAATGCCATCTGTTGACATATATATATATATAATTAAAAGGAAAAGTAAAAGTAAACACAGACAAAAAAAATTAGTAGATATTTTCTGCATTACACTGGAATAACAGTTAAGAATTAAATAATTTTGAATTTAAAAAAAATTATTATAAAATAAACATTTTAAATGATCTAATTAATATTTCATTAATTCTGATTTTGAAATTAAAATAAGCATGTTTTTTTGTTATAATAGATATAATAGTTAGTTATAAAATTCCACTATCTATTTTGATTAGATTAAATTTTCTTTTAATTAAAGCTTATATAACATATGTTGATAAATATCCTATAAAAATTGTTTTTGAAAGGATTCAAGTAAATTGAAAAGAGTCATTAACTTTTTTTAACCAAGATAAAGAAAACATATTTTTAATTATTGTATTTTTTATTCCACCCTGACTATAAATAGGTTGGAAAAAAAATCAGAGTGTAGTTCTTAAACTTTTACATATTATAGAGTTACTACAAATATATAAGTAAAGGCAAAACAGTAGAAGATTAGCTGCTGCTATTAGATCATGTTGGTAGAGTTTGGAATCATATGAAAACAAGTCTAAGCATTTATGTGGTTCATTGCTTTATATCTGTGTGGGTATTAAATGGCAGAGACTGAAAGGAGTTTATGGCCAAAAGTTACTGGATTATACCTTTCCCAAAGATGACAAATAATACAATCTACTGTTTAAAATGGACCAGATTACACAGAATCCAGCAGCTTGCTGAAGAATTAAGTTTATATGTATATTGTTTTATCTAGAAGTACAGATAAATGTACATCATATACATATTAAGTACAGCTGGTGAGCTAATTTTACATAATTTCTTGAAAGTGACACTTGTAATATTTTAAATTACAATTTTTTAAAGTAAATAACTTCATACAATAAATGGTAAGATGCATTTCCAGTTTATTTATTAAAACTGAAACTCTTTAGTGAAAATGATAATTGTTAAAATTTATAATTTAAAATTAAAACAAGAAAATAATTTTTGCTTGAATTAAGTCTAAAAAAACAAAGGGTTGATTCATAGACAATTTTATTTTGAAAAAACAGTAAATTATAAAAAAAAAACTTGCTGGAGCATATTTAAGGAAAAATAAAATCTGCCACAATATGTGATTATCTTTTGGATAAATTTCCTTTGACTGACCTTCAAGTTAACTAATGGTAGCAATATTCATCTTTTCTTTCCAAGTTTTTTTCCATTGTGTAGTGTTTCAAATTCAACTCTATAACTCTAATACTATGACAAATATTACACCATAACATACATCCTTATTTATAATAAATTAATTACCTATATCATCAATGGGGTGTGAATGTTATTACTGACTATAATCTCTTAATCATATTTTTAATTATTTTTCATATATACATTAAAGCTTTGTGTTTTTTACATTTTAAATTTATTATAAGAAACTTATATAATTTTAAATTTTTTATAATATAAATGTATAAATTCATTTTAAATATATTATTTCACGCTAATAAAAACATTTTTTCTATTGAGGATTTATAACCTAATACATTTACAAGTTACATTTCCATATTTTTGATATGATAAACTTAAAAACTGATTTAGCAAACCAGAATAATTTATTTGTTTATTTCTTTCTTCTATCTTTAAACTCCCATTCCCCAAATAAGAAGAATGCTGTATTAAATTTTTTTAAGTAATTATTTTAATTCTATCTTTAAAGAATTACATGGAATATATAAAGAGAAATCATACTTTTTTATTTTCCAAATGCTATGCATATTAATAAGGTGCTTTTTTATGACATATTTTTAATGACATACAATTTTTAGTGTTATCTAATTTTGATGATATACTATAATTTGAAAGTCATCTCATTATGTATTTCAACTTATCATCAATATAAATATTCATAAACTAAAGCTTGTTGTAAATATGACCTGTATTATGTTGCTAAAATCTTATTAAGAAGTCATTTTATTTCAATATATCTTGCATGATTTATTAAAATAGTTGAGTGGTGGATTTAAAACCTAAGAATCCATGGATTATAGCTCAAATATATCATTTCTTTTACTTGAGTGTCATATGACCTTTTAAGTATCAAATCATTTGATTATTATTATTATTATTATTATTATTATTATTATTATTATTATTATTATTATTATTATTATTATTATTATATGCATTTATAATTTAACAAATTTATTATTATTATTATTATTATTATTATTATTATTATTATTATTATTATTATTATTATTATTATTATTATTATTATTATTATTATTATTATTATTATTATTATTATTATTATTATTATTATTATTATTATTATTATTATATGCATTTATAATTTAACAAATTTACAATAAATTTCATTTCATTTTAGAATTTTTGATTAGTTTTGTCCTTTAAACAAATTATATGTAACTTTTTATTTTTTTTTTAATTTTAAGCCTAGTCAAATAAATTTACAATTATATAATGGACTGTTTTATTTATTCAATTTAATTACTTTAATTTTTCTTAAAACAAATATGAGATAAATTAATGCTTAGTGCCTTTTTTAAAAATCGTAATTAAAAAAATTTGTTTTTGAAACAATATTAAAACAAAATGTTTGTTTGTAATTATTTTTAAAACATTATTTTATAGTGTACTTTTTTAAGTAAATAAATAATGAGTCTATTAAAATGCTTCAAAAAGTTAAGTTACATAATGTAATATTATCAAGAATTAGCATATACTATATGTGGATATTTTTGTAGTTCACAGATTCATTTGTATAATCATCACAAAACTCATTTTTAACTTTCCATTTATTTATTTTTATCTTTTAGAGTTAAATGACTTTACTTTTTTATGAGATGTTATTAATAATAATGATGAATATTAATATAATGTGAATACAATAATACTAGTAAAAATAAATATAATATGACCTTTTTTGATTTTAAAAGTGAATTAATTTTTATCATGATCATTGAGACTAAGATCTTCTCAAAGTAAAAATAAAAACTGATTATATTCAAAACTAATTAAAGATATACAAATCTGTTTCAAAATAAAACATATTTTCATCAAATGCTTCATAAAACAATCCTAATCCAACTAAATTTCAAAGAATTTATTTTAAAATGCCTCAAAATATAAATAATTTGTTTAGATATAGAAAATAAATTTTATATTAAAACTGAAATTTGGATACCTTTTTATATAATAGCATTAATATTTTTATTTATATTTAAAATTATTGCTATAAGTTAATTTTGCAAAACTAAATTGTTTTAATTTTTCCATTTTTGGATCAACTAATTTTTCTCATCTTTTTACTATGATTAAAACTTATTCATAAAAATTTATTTTGATTTTTAAATTTTTTTTATATGTGTATAAAATGATGAACTATGTTTTAAAATTGTTTTTTTTTTTTTTTTAAATAATAAAAAAAGTGATGTTGAGGTATGAAGGAAGTTAGAATTTAAATTGGATGTAAATTAAACTAATACAAATTTTTTCCAAAAACGTCGGCTAACACTAATGTCAATATATAATTTCATTATTTATTTAAAAAATAAAAATAAGTATTACATATATATGTAAGTTTGATTTATTTTATGTACAGTATTCCCAAGTTTGTTAAGTTTGAGTTTATTTTCCACCTGACTAGGAAGTAAAGATCAACCGGCGCAAGCTGATATTAAATAAATAAAATTTACTAAAACAATCAATCAATGTCTTTTCTACGCATGTCTGAAGTTGATTAAGGAAAGTCATGCTCTATTAAATTAGGTTTATTTTTCTATTTCTTCATTGAGCAATTGACCCAATCAAACGTTATGATGTGTCGCTTTAAAAAAATTTGAATTTGTTAAAATGCAAAATTATATTGATTTGCATAAGAGGGAGAAAAAATATAGTGAGAACTAATAAAAAAAATTTAAATTATTTTTTAATCAAAATTTACGTATAAAATAAGTTTTTTTTTTTTTTATCAGCGCAATTATTTATGTATAAACATGCACTAACGTATGAACACATACATACTATAGTATATATTAAGTCAATTAAAATGAACATAAATGCATATTAAATAAGCTACAATTGAGAACAAAGAAGTTTAGAAAAAAGTTTATTAAAAATCATTAAGATATGAATTTGAAAATAGTTGAATTTGACATCAAACAGCTTTAATTATAATATTTGAAAAATTAAAAAAATATAATATAGATTTTTTGAGTACATAAACAGGAAAAAGAAATAATTAACGGTAATGAAAGTTTTTCTTTACCATTTTATCTTAGAAATCACTTTATCCGAGATAAGTTTTAACCATTATCAATCAATTGTGGAGTAAAAGACTCACCAAATTTAATTTAATTTATGTAAGTTCTTTTTTTTTTCATCACATCACTTCAATAAACATTTTTATTTTATTCATTTATCTCATACCTAGCCCCTTTCTAAATATTTTAAAATCTTTTCAAATCCATACGTCCATTTATTTTTTACTTTGTTTATTTTTATAATTAACGCAACTCCATTTCAGCTTTTTAATTTTTTCAATGATCTCATTAATGATTGGTTTTTCACCACATATTTTTTATCACTATTCCCAATGTATATAATTTTTTGAATTTCTATTCCTATGTCCAATATATATAATTCTCAGCCATTATTAATTCACTTCAGTATGAAGATGTTTTCAATCGTAATTCAATTTTTTCAATACATAGCTCTTTGCTCCCCATCTCATTCTAGCAATTTTTTTTATCTTATCATTTATTTTATATATGACATTTTTCTAAGACTTTTACAATTCTATGGAATCCATTTTTTTAAAAAAACATGTCAATACCAACTTAATTTTTGTTTTTTAATTGCTTCAGTGATGTTAATGATACCTATTTGTTCCCTAATACATATATTTTATTTTGGATCTGTCTTCGTTATTCTCAATATATATCTTTCCATTCATCATAGAGTAATCTGAAAACTATGTATTTCTCTTCTATTAATTATACAAGTTTCAGATTTATCTATAAAAATTTGTAAATCATATCTATTAAAAGTTTTGCAAAAACTAAAGCATATTTTTTTTTAATATTAAGTTATACCTAACAAAATTACTCCAACAAGACTAATCTATGATTAATTTTATCCATTACATTTTCATCTGTATTAAAAATCTGACCAAAATATTTTCTTCAATTTTCTTAATATCAGCCTTAATTTTTTTTTATGTGTGTGTGAAAAGCCATTGAATATTATTTTAGACTTTTTTTTTAGCATAAATCTTTAGTTCTGCTTTTTTGCTTTCATTTGTTAAGCTTTTCTAATATTTCTTAAAACTTTAAAATATTATTTGCAATCATGCTGTCACCATGTAATTTAATCCTTACTTCTGTTTTTTGACAAATATTTTTCAGAATTTAACAATATTTTGAGTCCATAGATTAATGTTCCCAATTTTTAGTATTTACATAAATGCTTGTATACTCAAATTCTTTCATAATCTATAAATCCAAAGCAAAAGAGCAATTAATACTCATTAGTTTTTCTATGATTTCTATTAATAATTGAGTATAATTTACAAGCTAAAACTGCCTTTAAAGCCTGTACATTTGATTAGTTTGAATTTAAAGTTGTTTGTAGATAGCTTGTAATAATTTTAGTAACGATTTTATATAGAATTCATAGAAATGTGATATTAAAGTGTTTTTTTATCTTGCCAAAATTCTCTTTACTTTTTCACTTCTTTTAAAACATAACAATAATTCCAGTTTTTTTAGACATTTTTTCATTGTTCAGAGATTTAATTGCATGTTTTAATTTTTTATTTCAATTTTTTATTATTATTATAATACAATTTTTCTAGAATTCTTTATGATGTCACCTTTTTTCTTTTTTTTTTGCTGAAATAATTTTTTTTCCAATAGCAAAATGTTGTGTTATATTTTTAAGATTTTCATTGTCTTTTACAATTTTTCTTGATAATTCATAGTTACATTTTTTTCTAAAATCTTATAAAATACCAAATATTCAATTTTTCAAAATAGATCTTTTTGAAATGTTCATATGTCTTTTTGGTTGTTTTACAATAGCGTGTTGAAACCACTGGAGGGTGTTATTTCTATGATAGCGCACAGAAATATGCCATTTAGGTGGTCTCCTCCGCCGCTATCGAGCATTCTATTTCTAATGCATAAGCCTAGAAATAGTCTGTTGATACAGGGGGGGGGTACCGGCTGCTGTGCTTATTTCTACACTAATGCACAGAAACATGACATTTAGCTAATCTGCCACAGAAGCTATCGTGTCAGCTTACAGCTCAGATTTGTGCTAAGCATTTTGGATGTGCGATCACATTTCACTTTTGGTTACAGTATTGTCTGAGGGTGGCTGGAATTCCGATTGTCAAAACTATTTTAATATTCATTAAGACCACCTCCCCCTCTATCTCACATGGTTTAGGAAGGTCTACTAACAACTATCAGCAGAGTCTCATGCTTTCTTAGCCCCCATTTCCTGCCGAAAAAATGGGCCAAGTGTAGTTAAAAGCATGATTCCTATCAAATCACACTCTAAGTCACGTTTTGTGTGAGAAAAACTGCGAGCTGATTAATTGAATGGCTGCTGGAACCGGGTTATCAAACAAAACAAGCTTGAAGCTGCATGCCTGCTGTTTTTTTTTTCCTGAAGAGTGCAAAAAGTTGCTTTTAATTGTCATATAGATTGATGGTTTTTTGGGGAAATTACCATCAAAACTTGGTCAACCTTTGAGTTGTTGGCGTTCCGTTCTGTTAGCAATTGGAAACACCCTCCCCCATCCCTTTCCTCCCTCTCCCAAAGTTGTATTTTGGCTTGTAAATGTTACCGTTAAATGAACAATAGATTTATTTATAATTTATTAAAATAAAACAAAACAAAACAAAAAAAAAAAGAAGTTGAATCGGCTGATTTTTTTGTCGTACAATATCGAACTGAAAATAGAAAGGGTTTAATGAGAAGAATAAAAACAAACAAAAAATTGGTAACTACTTTTTAAAATTCATTTTTAATCGATGTTCTTTTTTTTGGGTTTGTCAAAATCGATTTGATAGCCGCCATACTTTTTAAATGTGATAAACAACAACAACAACAACAAAACAACAAAAAAATACATAGACCGCAAAAAAAAAAAAAAACCTGGCCCCTTTGAAAATATAAATAATGAAAAGAATCAAAAAAAAAAAATTAAGTACTTTTTTTTGTAAATTCATTTATTTGTAATTTTTTTTATGCATTTGTTTTTTTTTTTTTTTTGGTTGTGTTTAAAAAATTTGATTTGATATTACTTTTATAAATGTGATAAACAAAAAAAAAAAAAAAACCAAAGCCAACCAAAAAAAAAAAAAAAAGAAACCCAGCCCCCGGCAACATTATATTTATCTTTGTTTACAAACCAACCCGCCCTCCGGCGGTTTCAACACGCTATTGTAAAACAACCGTCTTTTTTTATACAATAATCATCTCTCAACTGAATGTTTACTATTATTTTTGTATTGACTATCTGAGTGTCAATTTTAAAAATATAACTTACTTTCTTATAAATCTGCTTGAAGCCCTCATCAAAGCCTATTAATATTTTAAAATAATATCCAAGTTCTAGAATAAAACATTATATGTAAATCAATTATTAATATAATTTTTTAAAATAGATTTGTATCTTTAGCATTCATTCCATTAATCCATATCTTACATTTTACTAATCAGACAATCCTTACTGTATCCAATCTATCAAATATATTATAATGAAATTTCATTTCTTTTTTGTCAAATTATAATTTAGCTTACCATATCTTCATATGATTGATTTTATGCCCATTTCTGTTTTACAATATATTTTTAAAAAAAAATATTATACACAGATTTTCATTTTTAGCAGATTTCACAAGCCTATTTTTTTTTTTCTTTTTTCTGTTTCCACATCCAAATTAGCGTTTAGCATTTATTTTAATCTTTCAATCTTTTTCCGGTTTTAGTACTAAAATTTTTCTTGACAATTATAAAATATTTTTTAATTAAAAAATTATTTAAGTTTTTATCAAAATGAATGGACATAAACACATATTATTTTCATTCAGTATCATTCATGTACCAATAATCTTTATAAAATTGTTTTCATTATATTAGTAATAAATATCATCAACTTGTGCTCCCAATATTTGAAATCTTAAAGAAAAGTATATGTCCACATTTCACAATAAATGCCTTTTCATCTTTTCTTCTATCTTTCCAAAGTTTTACAACATTCCATTTCATATTAATTTGTTTTCTTCCATTTTATGCAATCTTTTTTTGCTTGAAATTGATCTACATTTGTATATAACTAAATAGAAATACACACATGTATATAAATTTTGCTTTCCGAATTATATAAGTGTGTGTATTTCTAATATCAATGCAAATATTAAAGTTTTTACATATAGTATTATCTAACACACATTTGAATGTTATATATATTACAACTAAATAAAAGATTATCACCAAATAGTAGCCAAGGGTTGTAACCTTCAATTTTTAGCATCCTCTACCTTTAACTTTCAGCCATTTCTTTGACTGATGACATTATAGCACTAGCATATGAGGTTCATAATTTATTTTGATTGTCACTGTTGTAAATGTAAAAGAAAAAAATTATTGACACAAATTCATACATTTATCTTGATTTAAAAAAAAACAAAAAACAAATATATCTCACTTAAAAATATCAGGCATTTCAAAAGATATATCTTAGTGTTTCTTAGTTTTAAGCTCAGGGGTAAATTTATTAAATCAATTGCATTAGATGATGTATATTGATGAGTTGTTCATCCATATTTATTCACTGTGTGAGAAATTATTTAGTACTAACAGCTATGATAACAAGAATATATGGAGTAGACATTACAAAATTGGAATTTGATCTGTTTAGTTTATTTAAGACCTTAAAGGGAAATCAAAAGGTTTTCTTATAGTTAACAGAAAACCCATTTTTGCAGTTCCTATTACAAATTATATATACAATAGTTATGTATTGTTTATATATACATAATAAAATCATATTGTATTAACTTTTTTTAATCTTTAGCACTTTTATTTATTTAAAACAATTTTATTTGTTAGTTTTAATAAGGGTAAAAGAAAAAATGTACAATAAAAGTTTTCTGCTGACTGAATGTTTATGTTGAAAGAAAACATGTTTTAGAATAAAATTTGAAGTTAAAATAAAGCTGTACGCATTTAATAATAGAGATAAAAATATTTTATAATAAATGTTTTTATTTGTCATGCACTAAAAACTAAAAAAATAATTGTTTCTCCAATCACAATTGGGTTTTACACAGAGGAAAAACTCTCCATACAGTAGCACTATTCAGCACAATCAAGAGTACTTAATTGATGCAGAAAGGTTTGTGCATAAAATTCTTATTTAGTGCCTACTCATCCAATATCCCCTGACTAGTTTCTCACTTGTGACTTTCATCAGTGAGGAGCCATAGATTTGAGAGTACTGTACATAGATTTTATGATCTAATGCAACTGTATAGTGAGATTTTAAACTGATCAATAACTTTTAAAAATGAGACATTAAAACAGATCATGTGTAACTTTTAAAATAAATCAAATCCCAAAATATTATTTTTTAAAATAAAGTCAGAAAAAGGCATCCTTGTCAATTTTAACAATCAATAATCTTATAAAGAATGAATGAATGGTTCAAAAAATGTTTTTTATATGCAAACATATTGATTACTTACTAGATTTTACAATGTATTTATGTTTGAAAACAGAACAACCATCAAGTGACATATATATTATATATATATATATATATATATATATATATATATATATATATATATATATATATATATATATATATATATATATATATATATATATATATATATTGAAGCAGTCCGATCTGAGTTTGATCCTAGCTTCATGACATCTAGCCATCAGCCCACTTCAAACCCAAGTACTAACCTTAAATTTCTGATGCAATGGGGCTTTATATGTTCAATCCACGCTGATTTCCATAAAGAAAAACTTACTTCATAAATGTGTATTCAAATAATTAGTTTCAGATTTAAATTGATCAATTCTATTAATAAATTCATGATAGAATTATTCATGAATTTATATATTATAACTGTGTGGATTGTGCGTATATGTTTGTAAATATTTAAATATATATAATTGTTTAAAAGTTTCATTGCATCAGGAATGTTTGATTTTATTTTTAAATAATTTGTTAAAGTTTTATTGATTAAAAGTTACATTCTTTCGATAAGCTTTCAGATTTTCCCTTTCCAAAAAAACAGTTAAAGTTTTATTAATTAGAAAAAAGATAAGGATTTCCTAATTAAAATCATTTTCTGATTTTAAGAATTCATTTTCTAATTAGAAAATGAATTCAAGTTAATGAGTTTGAAAGCCTTATTGAGGGAATGTATCTAAAAACAACCAGTAAATCTAAAAACATTGATAATGAAAGAAGTGCTAGCCTGAAGGCATCAGAGGACAGATATATAGCTCTGAAAAGTTGGGAGAAAAAAAGCCATCTTTGTTGTAGAGAAGTGCAGTAAACTGTATGTTTTAAATAGTGTTTCGATCATGGTGAAGGGCTAAAATGTCAGGAATCTGGCTATTGTTCCTGAAGTCTCCTAACAATCTTCAATGAAGCTGCTGAATTCTTTCCAGACAAATCATGCTGCCAAAATCAAATAAAATGCTGTTCAAGTAATCAATCAAATGGTGCCTATGTTTTACTAACTCGGACATGTAACCTAAGGGAACCAGCCCCGGAAGAAATGGGTAATATATTTCCATAATGAACCTTAAGCTTTCTGGCCAGTTTCCGAACTTTACTTTATACTCCCTTTAAGAGCTCTTCTCATTTATAATGTAATATACTCTGTGTAAAACCTTTTATTATTCTATTTTAACTTTCATAGTAATTCTCTCAACCTCTAGTCTTTAACTTTCCTTTCTTACATGGCAGTTCATTTATTTTATTATGTATATTTATTGAGTAAATTTATTAATGTTATATTTTAATTATATGGCAATAATCCTTCGACTCAATGATCTCCTTTGTTTTCTTTGCAATACACAAGTAATATAAACTTAATTCTGATAGTTAATTCTCACCCATTAGAACTAGATTAATACAGTTCTATCAATCATCAAGTCGAAAGAAATTATTAATGATTGTTATTTTTATCATTGGCTAATAATAAATTATTAGCTCCATTTTTAATCTATACCACTGCTATTTTCTCATTTCACTAATATTTATTTATTATTCAAATATAATCTTAAAATGTGTTTGCAAAAGGGTCGATAAAGGAATCAACTAAATATACTCTAATTCAAATTTCAGTTAATTGCTATTTAGATTCAGGAAGGGCACGATGATTGGGACATAATTAATATGATTTGCAAATACTTTGAAATAGTTTTCATTAAAAGCTCATTGACTTTAATTAATTGATCAAGTCATCACGTAGAGCATTCTATATGGGTTTTAGTATTCAAACGATGACTATCAAGTCATCATCTTCGAATGTTGCTGACATAGGGCAATCTTCCGCTCCGTTAGACTGGTCGGTGACAATATTTCTCTTATTTTAAATTATCGAGGAAGAAAGCACTTCCTCTCCTGTTCATATTAGTCAAAGGGCATAAGACTTGTCAGATCAAGCCGCCATAGGACTTCGATTATTGACTAGCCATTGTCTTTCAATTTCACTTTATAGCTCATAATTTGTCAGCACCGTTACCTCTCTGTTCCAGTAAAGCCCACTCTGATGCTCATAATTCGTGATGAAGTGATTTAAATTAGAGTCCAACAAATTCTCAGTTATATTTAATTAAATACGTTTTCCAATCAAGATTAATGTTATGCCCTAAAATACGTATCTTGCTCTTCATGAATGGATTTGTGAATGTGAAAATAAATATCACATTCGTTCGCATAAAATTAGAGTAATAATTTCCTTTACTAATGAATACCTTTATCTGCCTTTATTTTCTTGTTGGGGGCATAGACATAGAATTCCAATATTGCATACTACTCATTGGCATATAATAAGGACTGCCACTCTTATCATAATCAATAAACTTTGTTTAAGGACTAGAATTAATTAATATAATCATTATTTAAAATTCAAACAAAACAGACTATTATTATTAAATATTTTCTAAACACACTTGGTTTTTTAAGTCTTTTTATTCATAATTATTTTAATGTTAATGCTCGCTGTCTGTGTTGGCAACCCAAACATATACATATGATTCGATTTAAAATTATTTTTGTTAGTTTATTATCAGATATTAATGCCAGTTTAGGGGTCTCTGATCCTCACCAACCATTGAGCTAGTTTCTTGACACACAGCACTGTGCCATAGATTTAGATTTCTACTAATCTGAGCTGTTGAGTTGGGTTTGAATTCAGTCTTGGTTCAGCTGAGTTTGGATCTGACTTGCAGTTAAGGTGGTGGGTTTTTCGACTGGTACATGGTTATGTTTTTGGCGCCCCACATTGGGTGCCAAAAACATAGCCAATGTACCAGTCAAAAAGAAGCCAACACATCAACAAACCCAAACTCAAAGTCGGATTCAAACTCAGGCGGTTCAAACTGAATTCAGATCAAATCAATGGATGACATATATCGATGGTACATGACTATGTGCCAAGGAACTAGCTCATTGGATGATGATGATTAATGAGACCCCTGATTTAACTCTAATGAAGTATAATAAAATAACTAAGAATCTTTATAAGTCAACTCATATATATATATATATATATATATATATATATATATATATATATATATATATATATATATATATATATATATATATATGTTCAGGTTGCCAATACAGACAGTGAGCATTAATATTAAAATAATTTGAATAAAAAGAAAGTAAAAAAAAATGGGTTAATAAAATGTTTAATAATAATTATAATTTTGTTCAACTTTTAGATTGTGATTATATAGATTACCTCTAGTCTTTAAACGGAATTTATATTTACAACAAGAATGGCAGTCCTTATTATATGCCAATACTATTACGCAATATTATATGATAAATATACATCTATGCCCCTGAGAAGAAAATAAAGGTAGATAAAGGTATTTGGCTATGACTGAAATTATTATTCTGATTCTAAAGGAAAGAATGTGATATTATTTTCACATTCGTAAATCAATTCACAAAGAGCAAGATACGTATTTAGGGCATAAATTTAATATTTAATAGAAAACTTACTTAATTATAAATAAATATGAATTTGTTCGACTTTAATAAAATCAATTCATCATGATTTAAGAGCATTAGAGCAGGCTTTACTGGAACTGAGAAATAAACAGTACTGACGACTTATGAGCTATAAAAATGAACATGATAAATATGATGGCTGGTTGGTGATTTAAGTATGAGGGGAAACCAGGCCGGGTCATAGCCATGAGCCTTTGGTGTCCCAATATAATAAAAAAATGAGCAAGTGGAGGAAGTGCTTTCTTCCTAGATAATTAAACTAATAGAAATATCACCAAGGACAAGCCTATGAAACAGGAGATGGCTCGCATCAGCAACGTTCGGAAAATGATGACTTGGTAATCATCGAGTTTAAATAATAAAACCCAATTTATATAAAGAGTGCTCTACGTGATGACCTGTTCAAGTTAAATTAAAGTCAAATGTGCTTTAATCAAAAAGTATTTAATGCAATTAGAAATTATATTAATTATGCCCTAAATCCCATGCCTTCCTGAATATTACTAGAAAGTATAAAATTTGAATTAGAATATATTCATTTAACTCCTTTATTGACCTTTTTGCTAAACAATATATTAATGTGAATAAATAGATATTATAAACTCAGTAAAGTGGCCAGGAGCATAGGTTAGAAATTGAGCTAATAATTTGTTGTTATTAGCCATTAATAAAATAGCAAAAATTGTATAAATCCTTCAACTCGATAATTAATAGAACTGTATCAAATTAGTTCTAGTGGGTAAGAATTACTATAAAAATAAATATAATATTATTTAACATGGCAAATGCAATGAAGGAAATTATTATCAAGTTGAAGTTATTATTGGCATATAATAAAAAATAAATTATATTAATAATCATCTAGCAAATATATAATAGGGTTAAATAAATGAACCGCCATCGTAAGAAAGGAAAGTTAACAGATATTAAATTTAAAGAATAGAGATAGATAGAGAATTACTACATAATTTAAAATAACATTAATAAAAAGACAATTTTACAGTAGATAGCTTAAAGATGTTTTAACTTAAAGTTCAGAACTGGCCAGGTTCAAAAGGAAAGATATTACCATTTCTTCATGGTTGGCTTCTGAATTTCTACAGGGCAGAGTCCAGTTGGATGAAACGTATGTGCACATTTTGAAAATTATGTGAATAACATTTTGATGGATTTCTCTAAGGTTTCGGCAGCTTATGATTGGTATATGAATTTTTATATTGCAGCCACATTGAAGATTTTCAGGGGACTTAAGGAACCATAGTCAGACTCTTGAAGTTAAGCCCCCCCCACCATGGTAGAAACACTATTTTACTTCATAATTTAACTGGGCGGCTTCTTCTCTAATGAAATATATATGGCTTCTCTTAATGAGGAATAATAGCTGCTTGAAAACCTTTTCTGGGCTATTTATCTGTCCTCTGATGCCTTCAGGCAAGCGCTTCTTTCATTATCAATTTATTAGTTGTTTTTAGATACATTCCTTCGATAAGGCTTTCAAACTTATTAACTTGAATTCATTTTCTAATTAGAAAATGAATTTTTAAAATCAGAAAAATGATTTTAATTAGCGACCATCCTTACATTTTAAATACTTATCTTTTTTTTAATTAATAAAAACTTTATCCATTGTTTTTGGAAAGGGACAAACTGAAAGCTTATCGAAAGAATGTAGCTTTTAATCACTAAAAATTTGAACAAACTATTTAAAGTAAAATAAAACATTCCTGGTGCAATGAAACTTTAGAACGAATATGTACATTTAAATATTTATAAATATATACACACAATTCACACAGTTATAATATATATAAATTCAGGAATAATTCTATTATGAATTTATTAGTAAAAATGATTAATTTAAATCTCAAACGAGTTAATTTTAACACACATTTATAATCGTTTTTCTTTAAGGAAACTAGCATGGATTGAATGAATAAAGCCCCATTGTATCGGAAATTCAAGGTTGGTACGAGGGTTTGAAGTTGGTCACATGTGAAAGATCATGAAGCTAGGATCAAACTTAGATCCAACTGCTTCAATATATATATATATTGAACCATATAGTATCCGTTTCAAAGGTCGTTTCCAAAAGTAGAACTAACTTTTGGTTTTATTAAAGTTAAAGCTATAAAGCTATTTTAAAAAAAAATTGTTTATAAGAGTACATGTATTAAAACACATACTCAGTTAAAATAGGTCATTTAAATTTTTTTTATAGAATTGATTTTAAAACTGCTTGTTTTTAATCAATTTGATTAGAAACAAGCAAACTTGTTAATTACATTCTTGTCTCTTTTATTTTAATCATTTCTAAGTTAATTCTAAAAGAGGAGATTTAATTTTGTGTTGTTGTTTTTGTTTAAAATAATCCCTGGTTAGAATTCCTAATTAGTTTGAGTGGGAGATTGAGATTTTCCCTGCCCTAATGCATAGAATTCGACAACAAGAAAAGTTTACTTGGGAAATGTAGCATGGGTATAAATAACCCTGCAAATTTTGGGACAATAGTTTTTAGATTAGCTTGGCTAACACACTGCTTCAAAGTGAGATTCAGTATTCATTTTCACACTTTGATTATGCTGCTGAGATTTATACAGTATTGGTAGCAATTTGAACACTTAATTTCTTTTAAAAATTTGCAGTTGTTAAAAAGATTTTGGTTTCTTCATAAGATATTATAATATACTACTGTATGTTTTGTAAACTCCAACATGTCTTGCTAGCTTAACCAAATAACAGACTCACATGTGCCAGCTGTTCTTCAGTCATGCTGTAAAAGTCTAAAATAAACCAGATCCCCTATATGCCTATATACCACTGTAAAAGGATGGAACACCTAAAATATGAATTTAAATAAAAGTGTGCACTCTTTGAAACTACGCAATCTTTGCTTTACTGTAAAGTAAATTCTTTTTTTTTCTTATTTTATTATTTCCAGAGTAAATTCTTTTATTTAAATCTCCACCCAATCTAAAATAAATTTGTAGTCTTTATAATTATTTAACTTCCTATTTATTCATTGTATTTTTTTTTCATTGTATTAATAATGTGTCTTGGAATCTTAGTTTTAAGATTCCAAGTTTGCTTTCAATTTGATTTATCAGAGAGTGTTGAGTGAGTTTGTATTTTTATATGCTTAATGTATCTCTAATTATATGCCTAACTTTTAAAAATGCTTTAGCCATCTTGTATAATTTTAATTTGCTCACCTGTATTTATTTTATTGTCTGTCCAATAATTGATTGAAAATACAGTGTTTGCACTTTTGCAAAGTGCAAAATCTTTTGGCTGGCAGTTTATCATGTTTATTGTTCTAGTTTTCCATAGTTGGAGATTTCATTCCTTCTTTTATAGATTATGTAATACTGTAACCATAGTTTTCTCTTGTATAATGGAAATCAATCATGTTTGCTTTAAATGTAGTATAACATGCAGAAATTCTACTGGCAATATGACATTCTTGGACCTGATGCATTTTTCAGGCCAAGAAATGCTCACCAGTGCTGGTTTTATTGATTTCCTACAAGACTATATTTGTGTTTATGTCTCTGAAGTAGGAAACTGGAATTGTTGTTCTTTGTAATTTTATAAATCACCAGCAGGAAGATAATATTAATCCCCTTGTAAATTACAAATGAAAGAGAGTTTCTTTCTGCTAAAGTATTTAATGTCTTAATATTTTCTACTCATATACACTCTCTGATAAACTAACATATATAAAAAAAATCTAGGTCAATGTTTATATTTTGCTTGTTAGATTTATTTTGTCTTTATGTGTGGCTTTAAATTTTATCAGAGCATGTACTCAAAACTTGGTTTGTAAGTTTATTTGTAATTATAATTATTTCACTTTCTTGAAATGCTTGGGCAAACATAACTGGTTTTCTAATTATTTACTTTCTCCTACTGAGACCTCTAATTATTATTCTCAGATTAGTTTTGGACAATTTTTTGGTTGGGGATTTGCCAGTTTTAAATGTCTGTTTTTCCTTATATCATAGATTTAATATTTTATTAATTTGAAATCATTTACATCAGAGTATTTTATAATTCTGTTATTTCATTAAATTGGAGATGTAAATTTCTTTCCCTTTTTATAATTTATACTCCAAGGTATTAATCACATTTTTCTTTTGTTCTTGGGGTAAAGCAATCATGTTTGCTTTAAACATAGTATAACATGCAGAAGTTCTACCAATATGATGTTCTTGGACCGATGCATTTTCCAGGCCAAGAAATGATCACTGGCACTGGTTTCATTGATTTATTTCAAGAACGTATTGTTTTCATATCTGTGAATGGGGAAACTGGTGTTTGGGTGAATTCTCAGCTGAAAAAAATTTGTTCCCTACCTTTTTAATCCACTATTAAAAAATTAGTCTGTCTGTCAGAGCACTGAATTTTATTCTTTCTGATACATGTCTGATATAACCTTATTTTTTGTATTATAAACATTTACTTTATAATTTATATTCCTCTTAAATAAAATTTAAAAATTGTTTAAACTTAATTTGGCTGACATTTATCTTAGTGTTTTTATTTCTCAATTGTCTGAACAATATTTAAGATTTCTTGTTTCACCCTGAATCTAGTTGGTGCAAGCCATCATCCTCATCCATTTTTCATCACAGTAAATAAATTTTCCATGATGTGATGTGATGTGATGTATTATGGCTTTTCCTTAAACGAAGTCAAGAATATCTCAGCAATTATGCCCAGATAAACCTGTTAGCCACTTTATTTTACATTCCCCACTCTAAATTTACCCATAATCTGCTCTATCCCATTTCCACAACATAATATTTGTCAACTCTATAACCTTTATATCTAAATCCTCCTTATCTTTTCCCAAACCCAGCATAAAAACCAATAATTCACTTTCTGTATAATCACTCTTTTCATATTTATTTTTTTACAACTTCATTATATGTACCCTTTCTGTTTTCAAACATTTACATTCAATTAACAAATGCCTAATATTTTCTATTCCTTCCTTACATAATTTACAAAATAAATCACCCATATTTTTCCATTTACATGTATATTCTTTTGTAGCTAAAGATCCCATTCGAGCCTTAAACAATAAACTACTTTCCTTACTATCATCATATATTAACTCAACCTAATATTCTGTTTATTTCTATATATATTTAAACTCTTTTTACTCTCCATACTATTTCTCCATCTCTCTAACTCCCTAGACTTTATTAATAAATTTATTCTTTTATCCCATTCCTTACTACTATAACACTCAATAATCCTCTTAACACAATCATCCCATCTTTTGTACAAATATTTTGATATAAATTTTTTATCCAAATCTTTTGCATACCACATTACCTTTCTCACCCATCTTGTTACCTGCCCTTTACTCATAACCCAATTAAATACTATTTTAGCTATTCTTTTATTATTCATAAACTGCAATCTACCAAACATTTTCATTTTATTTTTTGCATCTCTCATATGAAAACTTGACCATCCCATTTCTCCTTGGATTGCCTCCCTTGCTGTTTATACTTGTGCATCCAATGCATGCCTTCCTACTTCCCTTTGAGCTTTTTCTAAGTAATCTAATATCTTTTTACTAACATATAATGCATCATTACCATATGTTAACCCTCTGTGATCAAGAATAGATTTATATGTATTTATATATATATATATATATATATATATATATATATATATATATATATATATATATATATATATATATATATATATATATATAAACTGTAAGTATTAAATCAGTTTAAAGTTTTAAAAGTTTTAATCATTCAAAAGAATGCAGAAACTATGACTTAACTTTAAATTGATTTAATACTATAGTTTATATATATATATATTCATATTTCTGAATAAGTTAATACATATATTTCTTATGTATATATAAGATTTAGTAAGGGAACATTATTATATATGTGTATATTAAGTCATTAAATCAAATTTCTAATTGAAATATAAAAAAATTATGCATTATTTAAAATGCATTAAACTTAATTTTAAAGTGTTCAATTGAAAGCAAAAAATCTCTTTATTATTCTATTGTCTGTCTTATTTAGACTATATTATGAATCACACAAACAAACAAACATACAGAGATTTTAATTTAAATAAAATCATTTAATAAAAGTAAAATTATTTAAAAAATGAGATCTTATTAAATAGAAATTGAAAAAAACAAGCAGTTTTTTAATGCATGTTTTCACTATATTAAATAAATATTCTTAGAATTATATTTTTTTACAATTTACTGCATGAAGTTCCAGAACTGATATTATATACAATTTTAAGAGAAGAATAAAATTATTTTATTATAAAAATATATATTAATACCAAAATGTTTTAAAAAATACTTAGTTATAATCTCATGTTTCACATTATTTATGGCTTCAAATAGGTAAAAAAAATTAATTTGATAAAATTTAATAATTGTTTTAACACAAGATTAAGTAAAATAAAAAAAGGTTTAAATTTAAACTCATAACTTAAATAAAACATGTTTGCTATTGTTTTTATTTAATCTGTAGAACTGATTGTGATTGGTTGCTCCACATCAATACACTTTGGCTGTCGATTAAACTTCATACATTAATGGAAAACCAGGGTTTTAATACATGAGAATCTGTGTTACAATGTCTCACAATTGAATATTTATTTGTAACACTACTACCATTTTTAGGACTGAACATGGGGTGATGGCAAATTATCATCAACCTCAGTTTAAAATAAATATGAAATTAATTATCCATATTTAATATATAGAAAATAATGAGCACGAGAGATCCCTCTAAGAGATCTGCAGCTAACTACCCTAAATATATGCATAATTAACTGTAAGTTCACCAGCATTAAAATAAGTGTAAGTCATTCAGCATTATGAATAATCAACAATCAAAATGAATCAATAAATCTGGTGACTGGATTTGAAACAAGTCTACCATAGACCAGGCCAATTATTTAGCTTTTTCCAGCCTGGAGCAATTATATAAACATAGGTTGGACTCACAAACTAAGTGCTCATCCATCAGAATATATAATAATCAAAACAATAATGCTGGATGTTAAAACATGCTAATGATCATCAATGCTCTGTCCATTTAGTACCATTAATGTACTGTCCAACTATAAACTTAATGTCTAATAGAGATAAAACTATATAAAATGTAGTGCATAGACTTTAAAAAATATTCTCTTTGTGCCAATCTAGGGTTATTTTCAAGTGGATTCCTATACAATAATATACACCCCCTTTCTATATAACTGTTATGCATGAAAATAGCTCAGAAAGCAAGAACTCTATATTTTATTACTGTAAGCAAGAGAGAGAAATAAATATATAAAATAGCTTTCCCTACTTATAAAGAAATAGTTTTATTGGGATAATCCAAAAAATTTCCTAGAATATAAGTTGTCATAATATAAGGTCACATACACTACAACAACAAAAAAGACATGATAGTAGATAATTTCAAACATCCACTTCATCAAATAAAAATAAATATACAGTTTGATAAAATTATATTATCCAATCAATTGATTTTAATCATGGATTAATTCTAAATTCATTAAGCAATTTCTTTAAAATAGTTAAGATTCTTTTTTTTTATTTTTACAATATTTCCAAAATCAAAGATAACAATTCTTGGTTCATTTTTTTAAAAATATTTAAGTATTAATTAACAACAAGTTCAGAATCAAAGATAAAAATCTTCAGTTTAGCAAGCAAAAAATTTTTTTTAACTTTATAACAGCTTTTTTTTCTCTTTAAAAACTATTTCACCATTTATAATAGACATTTGTCCGGGTTTTAGAAAAAATAAAAAAATGTCTAACAATTTGAAATATTTTAACTTAATGAACTATTATCAATTCTTATACAACACAAAAATGAACTTATTATTACTTTTATGAAACAAAAAAAAACATTTTTATTAAAAATAAATAAATAGTGTGCACACCTAAAAAATAACACATATAGCCATGAATTTTTTGTTTATAGAGGCCTTTTCAATTGCAATTTACAGTTTTTTGATTCTGTTTCTCCCTGAAGGCTTCTAAACATGGGTCTGAGTAAATTTGTCCTTTTCTGGATCTGTAGCAATTCCAAATAAATGAAAAATAGGAAAATTTGTCCATTTAGTTTTCTTGAATTTGCAGGTGAAATAGATGTAGATAGAGACTCATGCTCTTGGTTGAAAGAAGCTTTCAGATTACTTTAGGGATTTTCTTCCAGTGAAACTAGATCACATGAAGGAAAGTAATATCTAACTTTTAGATAAATTTAGCATATGGTTTTCATTGTACAAAAAATTTTATGGCTAAACTCATAGTATGCTAAAATCTTGATTAAAACTTCTTTCTCTCTTCAACAACTAAGTTAGGAATCTTCTGCTTCCCATCAGACATTAGGGTCTTTTCATTTATTGATCCTCTTTATATTTTTTTGTAGAATAATCTTGCTCATAAGCCAAACAATCTGTCTTTCACATGATAATTTCCACAACAACCAATTGAATAAATTTCCATAGATGCAATTATTCAGTTATGTACCTCTTTAATCAAAGACATTGAAAAATAACTCTGATTAAAAATAAAATTTACAAAGATATTAAAATCTTATTTTGTTTTTTTTTCTTTAAAAAATACTCTTAAACATAAAACTTAATCTCTTTAAAAAAGATTAAAATTAACATTAATTAAATAAGGTGCAAAAAACAAAGAAAAACAATTTGTTTCTTTTCTTAGTACATTTTCATAGTTAAGATTAAAACTACTAATTAATTATAATTACTACAGAGGGAGAGAGTAAAAAAACTTGTTTACATTCTTTCACAATTCTCTCTCTCCTCTTAATAATCATTTATAACTTATTAAAATAATTCCCATATTAAAATCATATTACTATTAACAAATTAAATGTTTGATAATTCTCACACTATCATATGGGGGCTTAAAATATTTAGTTAAATAAAGATCCTTTAAAAAATAGGTCTAAGAAAATTAAATATTACTTTTCCCCATTAATAAAATAATTCTTTAATTAAACCTGTGGAATATACTCCTAACAATGTAATTCTTATTGTTTTTTTCTTTTAGTGCAGCCATGTAGACAACTTGTTAGAATACATATATTAACCTTTAAAAATAGTTTAAATATATATTATTTTTGATAGTTTTGAATGACACTTCATATATTTTCTACAAGCATGATATAAGTAACACATTGCATATCAAATTTTTGGCAAAATTAATTGTTTAAACACTTCCTTAACACTCATGATTATTGTTCTTTGATATTTTAATTTAATGTATGACAATCTGTATCTTATTTTTAGCTATTTTTTCTAAATGGCAGCTATAATTATGAAAAATATGAAACAGACTTCTGATATTGGCATGTTAAAAAATATATTCTGATGTTTTTTCTACATTACATTGATAATGTAAATATTTTATACTTTTTTTTTTTTAATTTTAAGCTATGAAATATTTTTCATAAATATATAAAATTTATAAAGAGTTTTTTAAAAAGTATGTATTGTGTTTGTTAGTAAATTATGCTATTTCAAAGTTTACACGATAGAAGACACAAAATATTTTACAATGATAACATTACTACCATTTTTGCTTATTTCTGAACATATGTTATTTTATTTTTAAATATATTTTTAATAAAAAAAATTTTAAATTTGTTTTTGCATTACATACACTGTTAAACTGACAATGAGGGAATTTAGGTGCTAAAACTAAAAGTAATGAAATATTAACTAAAATTTCTTTGTATAGTGAATGCAGTACAAAAAATGCTTTGACAAAAAAATATTATTCTTTCAGTTTCTTTATTTTATATTTGAATTTAATTTTAAAAATATCTAAAATCTATCTTGTTAATTACAAATAATTTTGAAAGAAAAATATGTATTTATTTTAAACATTTATTTACATGTTTTATTAAATAATATTTTTATAAATGTTTAATAGTTGTTATTAAAAAGATTATAAAGGGTTTTAGCTTCCTATAATAGATTACATTATTGAGGAAAATCCATCTACTTATAGTTAAATTATAAATTTGTTTTTTTTTTTCATCTTAAAAGTGACATTATTATGAAAGTTAATATTTAAGTATGATTTTTATGTATTCATGCTATTGCTTCTGCAATGAGACTGAAATGATAACAATAGCAAAGAATTCATTTACATTACTTGATGACAAAAATTTTAAATAATACTTTAAGCTTTTAATAATATTGACAGTCAAAAAACATTTAGCAAATTATGACTTTAATTGTAACTAGTGTGCCAAGATCTCAGCTGCAATCAGTAATAAAAGAGAAAGAAATATTTTTTTACTCAGAAATAAAGATATGTATGCAACTAAATTATTTATTGACACAATATTGAAAAAAATACATTTATTTTACTTGTGTTTTTTATTTACTCTTTTGAAAATTATTAAATATTTATTTCATAATATGTATATAATATTTATGTATAGATTTTGCTTGAATGTGTAATTTTTTATAAGAAAATTATCTTACTAAAATTTGTGACATCAAACACAAAACACTTATTGACAATAACTTTATTGGTTTTTTTTTTAAATTGGAAAATCGATTTTTAATATTTCAATATTATTTCCAGTTTTAGAATATATGATTTTTTTTATTTAATACATTTTTTTTAAACTGAAGCCTGATACAAAATTATTTGTTTTGACAACATTCTTGCTATTTTTTTTAATTTGCAATGTTGATATTTTATTTTTATGAATAATTTCATTTGTTGAACTTATCCTTTTAATAAAATTTAACAAAATAATAATTAAGGAAAAGGTTTTTATTTATTGAAAATTACAATTAAAAAATATGAAAAAATGCAAATAAAATCAATAAGTGTATTATAAAATAAATTAATTAAAAGTTTGATGTTAAAAGTATGAAGACTGAAAATAAACAGAATGATAAATATGTAAATATAAAAGTGAATAGAATAGATTAATGATTATCAATATAAAATCAGAATTAGTATAAAAATGATTAAGTGAAAATTCATTAATAAATGTAAATATAGAGTAAAATAACAAATAACTAAATGAAATCAAATAAAAAAAAGTAAAATTTGAATTTTGAAAGTTTATTAATTTTTTTATATTATAAAAAATTTGTAAATTATGCATTTCTTTAAATTCCATAATTTATATATTCATTTTTTAATGGGAGAAAATGAAAAATGAATAAACATTATCACTTATTTAATATATTATAATAATAATAATAATAATAATAATAATAATAATAATAATAATAATAATAATAATAATAATAATAATAATAATAATAATAATAATAATAATAATAATAATAATAATAATAATAATAATAATAATAATAATAATAATAATAATAATAATAATAATAATAATAATAATAATAATAATAATAATAATAATAATAATAATAATAATAATTACCAATATTTTTACCAAATTAGTTATTATATTAGTGAGCTTTTTAAATAGGAAAGTGGATGTAAATGTTGAGATGCAGTGCAGATTCCAATATGATGCTACTTTTTAACAAGTTGAAAGATAAAATATTTTATCAAATGAAATAACCATTGTAATTAAATTAAATATTATTTTAACTAATGTATTGTATGGAACTTAGACACTCTATCAATTTAATATAAAGGCATTAAAAAAATTCTTTTAAAAATATTCCAAAAAATTCTAAAAACACAATAGCAAGATCATAAAAGCAATCAGTATATTCTTTAACTTTTTAAATGTGATTCCTACAAAGTTCACTATTGTAAAGCCCCATCTTTATTGAACAGGATATGAGAAACAACAAACAATACAAGACTTCTTAAAAATATTTTGTAGTGAGCTTGAATATGATTTTCATTGAAGAGGCAGACCTTGATTACATTATAATGATTCTCTCAAAGACAATCTAAAATGTCCAACATTGATTGATTTCATTGGCAAGATATGGTTGAGAACTGAATATAATCTAAAGCTACAATTAGACAATGTACTGAAGTTTTTTGAAAAAAAAGTTTGCTGCAGAAATTAAAAGACAGTATCACAAATGTCAAAAACACAGAATAATGAGCTACTATATACTATAACTAAATGTATTTATATTCCATAGATTGGTTTGTGCACTCATCTCTAGTATATTATTATAATTATTATTATCCTTTTCATTTGTTTGTTTTTGATGTAGAAAAGCTATACTCATTTATGTGTTTTTTAGATGTTATTAGTAAATGTAATTTATTAAATTAAATTTTTGTCAGTATTTTTAAATTTATATTCAAAAATTGAAATGTTGTCACTGCCTCATGCAAAAATCGAATTGTAGCTTGTTTAACTATTTTAAAGTCCAATTTAGACAATAGTAATTGCAAATGAAATGATATTCATTGCAGATAACTTAGCATATTAATTTATATACAGTAATTGAAAAAGATTTCAGCTCTGAATAGTTTACATAATAGTTCAATAAAAAACATTAATATTGCATATTAACAACAGAATGGTTTTATCAAGATTATTAAAAGAAAGTACTTAGTGACTCTATCTTGAGAATGTTAAGATAAATTGATTTTATATAATCATTATTTATATCTGCTATACAATTTTATTCAAACAAAAGAGTGTGCCCTTTTGTATTTTAGGAGTTAAAGGTTAACCACTAGCTTAGCACGTTATTATATACAATGATTGGAAAAGATTATACGTTCTCCACTTTTTGCTATATGGTATAAGGCAAAATAAATATTTCACTGTAGAACAAAAGTATCACCTCTTTTTTCTCAGAGAAATAGTAAAGAAGATGAAATATTTCCCAAATTATTCCATTAATGAATAATGCAGTTTCCAATTTTTTTTTTAATTTTATTGTCTAGCTCAGTGTTTCCCAACCTTTTTTGGCTCACGTACCACTTGGTAGTACATTACGCTAAATTGTACCATTTCGTAAAAATGATTGTATTTCGTGAAATTTGTTATTGTGAGTGTGTTATTTTATTTGCATTATAAATATTATAGGGTGACCATGTATGTATTCACATCTCATAATGAGACAAATTACATTGAAACACACCTAAACGTCGTGCCAGATTATAAACTCACTGAAATTATAAATGCACTGTAACATATTTATATGTATGTGTTTGTTCAAAGTTTCATATTTTTTTCAAAATAATTTATTAAAGATTACATTATTACATTGATGGTTATTTAATACATATTTTGTTCAAAGTGTTTTCTCATTCCTTCATTGGTTTTCCGGAATTTGAGTCTGTTTTCTCTTTTTCGGAGCATCTTGCTATTGTTTGGGCCATGGAGAGGATAAATCCAGCATGTCCCAAGTCATGGTAAAAATAACCTCAGGGGTTATCAGGCTATCTCTTGTTCTTTTTTTCTTTATATTGTTCAGCATGAAATTAATAGGATTAAAATTTTGATGATTAAATACTAGCTTACATCTAGTAATCCACAATAGATGATCAAGAATTAATGAGAGTCTAATTTCTGGGTATGATCCTTTTCTGATATATTCTTTCAAATTAAATAATTTGGATTGATTTGCCTTGATCCGACTCAATCTTTATCTACTATTTTGTCATGATTTCGTTTACTAACTAATAAATGGTTTTAATAAAAACACAAAATTATAAAAAAAACAATTAGTATATTTTCTTATCATAATCAAATATGTTTATAAAATAAATTTAATGAGATCTTTGTGCTTGTTTCGAACAACATAATTTTTTGAATTTTGGTTCAAAAGATGCGAGGTATACCCTTAAGTCTACAGCTGCATTCAATCTGTTTCGATACTTTTTTTTTTTTTTAAATATATGAAGAAAAAGCTCTTCCTATTAATTCCGTATTAGTAAACGGTAATAATAATTTAAGAGCTTTCTCAGAAAGTTGTTCATATTCTTTAATGTTTAACCAAAAATTAATTAAATTGTGTCGTTTGAATTCTACTTGTAAAGTACTGTCACATGATAATTCTATTAATTTTTTTTTATCCTTTATTGATAATGATGTAGCTTTTTCTAAATTTTCTGCATAGAAGGGGTTTGAAATCCAATTATCATTTGTGTTTTCGGGTTTTGGAAAATATTTCATGAAAGACGTTTTTAATCCTGTTAAATGTGCTATTATATTTTCTCGTATATCTTGAGACAGACTAACCTTATTTTCAAACAAAAAAATATGTAGAGTTTCGAATACTTCCAGTTGATTGTTTTCGATACTTATATATATTACTGTTTCCAAAAATCTAATTTCTTAATCATACTTTCAATTTTATCATTAACATTAAAGATCGTTATCGATTGTACATATAAACAACTTTACTATATAATATTATTAATTAAAATAATTTTTATGAATTATAGGAAAAAACGTTTCTATATTTTTATGATTTAATTTTTTTTTATGTCCGCCATTATTGATTATTTTTCGTGTACCACCAACCAGGTTGGGAAACACTGGCTAAAAGTAATTAGATATTCATTTATCAAATAAATAGATAGTTAACTGTGTTGGCTAAGGTTCATTTAACAACAACAACAAAAGAATTCTAGAGAAGTTTTAAAAATATTTTCAAGATTTAAACTCCATCTGGAATATGGATATCTCAGGAAAATGCACAACATACTATTACAAAGTTTGAGTTTAATAATAAATAGATACCCCTAGATTATTGGACTATTAGAACATATATAAAAACATGTATAGTATGACAAAGAATCTCATAATGCAATGGTAAAACAATCACCTACATTGCATGGATTCAAATCCGGGTCAAATAAACTCACATATTTTAATAAGTTTGCAATAGTCCATAGCCAAAATAAATAATCAAAACAATACTGTTCGGTAAATGGATATTCAGCTCATCTTCGTTAAAATGTAAAACCAAAAACCCACTAAAATTTTTATTCCCAAGTGAGTGGCAATTCTGATGAGTACTGCTTTCTTCTTCACTGTACCTCTATACTGGGTAATTATAAAGACTTTTGCTCTAAAGTAGATTATTTAGAGGTTGATTTATTTATGTAATAAAACATCTCGAGAAATGTTTACAATATTTTATAATAAACATACATATAAAAAAGTATATTTTATTGCGTGTTTTTAGTTCTTACTTTTTTTTCTATTTCTTTTTAGATAAATAGGGAGCATTTTGGAATATTGCATCGTAAATTTGTTTAAAAATCAAATTTGATTATGCTTAAAATGTGACAACGATAAATTATTTAAAAAATATATTACATGAAGTATGTATTCAGTATATATATATAGTATTTTATATTATATAATTCTTTTTTTTTTTCAGATTAACTTTAATGGTTATTGTAATCAATCAAAGATGATTAAGTTGTGTAAAGACGAAGCAACTCCTGACATTGTATCGAAATATTGTCTCATCGTTCATATAAAAGCCCGCGAATCTATAAAATAGCGTATGCCTTCAGGCCTGATTTTTTAAGCTTTTGAATGAAAATATATTCAAAACAAGAATGCCTTTATTTTTAGTTTTAAAATTTGATTGTAAAGATGTGAGTTAGTTAATTATCAAAATGGTCGTGTAATAACAGCGTGCAACCAAGGAAGGTATTGTGTATTACGGCTGTCAGATGGACACGCTGCCTAACAAAGCAAAAATATATTGCAGACTTATGTGGTTGCATTTTAGCTAATCTGGTTTATAAAACACTTCCGGGCCGTAATCAGAGCTTAGGTTCTTATTAACATTGCATTAAAAATTTTCAATTGCCTGGAACAATTGCTTGCCGTTTATTTTAAAATTATTATTATTATTTTTCTATATAGAAAATGTTAATGGCATTAAAGATAAAATTTAACACTATTCTAGTGTAAAATGAGTTTATTATCACATTAAAAGTTATTATTTATTAAGTATAAAAATTGTGAAGTATGTAATAAATAATAATCGAAATATTATTTTAAAAAATATAGCTTATTTAATTTTTACAAAAGATTTTTAATGCCATCCTCATTATTGCTTACCAATCTATTATAGGATAATAATCAATTCGAATTTATTCTAGTAGTACTTTCAATACTTAGTTTTTGTTATTTCTACATTACTCCAAGAAACTTCTTTAAGTTTATTGGATTTAGTTGAGGACTTCAGGTTTTTATGTTTTATCATCCCTCTTACAACATAGGCCTAGATGCATTTCAGCATTTTAATTCTGTAAAGAATACTTTCTCCCAAGTATTTTCTTTCATGTCTCCTTGTTAATGCTGAATCTGCAGTCTCTGCATTGCAGTATTAGTAAAGATCTATAAATTAGCATTGGCTAAAAATATTTAATAAATTCATTCTTTTCTGAAACCTAAGTACATTTTTTTAAAAAGAGGATTAAAATACAAATCAAGATTTAAATTGTTTAATTTAATCTATCCATTTACACATAATGAGCTTAAAGAGGATATTTTCAAGACTCATTAATGATTTAATTTTTGATAAATTATAAAACAATGTTTGAATGAACAATTTTTGCAACTTAAAAGTTTTTATTTTTCCTACTTTAAAAAAAGTGTTGAAGTGTATAGTCCTAACATAATTTTGTACAGATTAGAGCTAAATTTGGAGAACTCAATTTTTTGACTGAAAATGTTTTAAAAGTTTTGTACATTATTAAATTCTAAATAATTTAATGATTTAAAAATGTTACAAATTTGTAGGAAATTACTTTCCAAAGCTTAATTACTAAGTTTTTTAGGAAATTATTGTTGTAAACTTTTTATATCAGTGAGGAGTAGAGAAACACTTTTTGGTCACCTCCAATAAATGGTTATTTGTTTCTAGGATAAAGAGTAAATTATCGTGACAATTGAATCATTTATCAAGCAGTACTTGGAGATAGTTTATGTAATGGTATTAATGCATTACTCAAAACCAGTTGTAAGTAAAATCCAGTGTTTGCATATGTAAATAAAATTCAGTGTTTGCATATATATATATATATATATATATATATATATATATATATATATATATATATATATATATATATATATATATATATGATCACTATATGGAGCTTTACCAATAGTTCACTAACAAGCTTTGTTTACATAAATGCTGAGAGAGATAGAATTCAATATTTCTTTCATTGTCTCCAACCTTTAAACCATGATTTTGAGCTAGTTGGCTCATGTTAGTAAAGAGTAGGAAGACTGGAAACTAGATCTAAACATCAACTCTACAATCAGCATTTAAGAAACACATTTCTATCAGCTTGAAAGCATGAATATTTCACATACATAAATATCGTCAAATCCAGTCACACAAACTAGATAGCTATATGGGTCTGAATTCAGTTCAGTTTCACCATATAGTAAAAGCCTCTGCAATCTATATCATTGCAAAAACATTCAAGGGTACATTTATGATAAATGAAACTAGTTATAAATTTCATAACTTGCTCATAGCTTGCATTTTATGATCACTAGCTGGAGCTTTACCAATAGCTCACTAACAAGCTATCTAGTTTGTTTGACTGGATTTGAAGATATTTACGTATCTGAAAAATTCATGCTTTCAAGCTGATATAAATATGTTTCATAAATGCTGATTGTAGAGTTGGTGTTTAGATCTAGTTTCTTGTCTTCCTACCCTTTACTGACATGAGTCAACTAGCTCAAAACCATGGTTTAAAGGTTGGAAACAATAAAAAGAGATATTGAATTATATCTCTCTCAGTGTTTGTGTAAACAAAGCTTGTTAGTGAGTTGTTGGTAAAGCTCCATCTAGTGATCATAAAATGCAAGCTATGAGCAAATTATGAAATTTATAACTTGTTTTGTTTATCATAAATGTACCCTTGAAGGTTTTTGCTATGATATAGATTGCTGAGGCTTTTACTATATGGTGAAACTGAACTGTTTGTTTGACTGGATTTGAAGATATTTATGTATCTGAAAAATTCATGCTTTCAAGCTGATAGAAATGTGTTTCATAAATGCTGATTGTAGAGTTGGTGTTTAGATCTAGTTTCTATTCTTCCAACCCTTTACTGATGTGAGCCAACTAGCTTGAAACCATGGTTTAAAGGTTGGAGACAATGAAAGAGATATTGAATTCTATCTCTCTCAGTGTTTATGTAAACAAAGCTTGTTAGTGAGCTATTGGTAAAGCTCCATCTAGTAATCATAAAGTGCAAGCTATGAGCAAGTTACAAAATTTATAACTTGTTTTGTTTATCCTAAATGCATCCTTGAAGGTTTTTGCAATGATATAGATTGCAGAGGCTTTTACTATATGGTGAAACTAAACTGAATTCAGACCCATATAGCTATCTAGTTTGTTTCACTGAATTTGAAAATATTTACGAATCTGAAAAATTCATGCTTTCAAGCTAATAGAAATGTGTTTCATAAATGCTGATTGTAGAATTGGTGTTTAGATCTAGTTTCTAGTCTTCCTACCCTTTACTGACATGAGCCAACTAGTTCAAAACCATGGTTTAAAGGTTGGATACAATGAAAAAGATATTGAATTCTATCTCTCTCAGTGTTTATGTAAACAAAGCTTGTTAGTGAGCTATTGGTAAAGCTCCATCTAGTGATCATAAAATGCAAGCTATGAGCAAGTTACAAAATTTATAACTTGTTTTGTTTATCATATATATATATATATATACACATACACTAATATATAAAGAAAGACTAAATCAGAGTTTAACTCTTCCATCGTACCCTTTATTTATTGGTTGAGTGAGTAAAACTGTGAACTGTTTTAATTGGTCAATTCTCTAACTCTTTGATAGAAATATTTTCATCTTTAATATTATATTAATTTTAATTTCATTTGCAAAAAGTATATTAATTATTTGTAATGTTAGGAAAGTAAACGAAAGTTTTTTCTAAAATATATTTTTATTTGTATTTTATATAAATATTCAAAAGTGGAAAAATCAAAGAAAACATTATGAGCAAATTACAAGCAATGCATATGTCATTTATATCCCTCCCAGATTTACCGTTACGAATTTTTTAAGAATTTTTTAGTAAAATCTTAGCATTTTTCTAAAAATAATTATATTTTTAACCAAAATAATTATATTTTTAACCAAAATACATTATAATATTTAAATAAATGCCAGAAAAATATTCTAAAACATTAATTTTTGTTTGAAAATTAAATAAACAGCTTGGGGCAGTCTAAACTCTTGACAGGATGTCAAAATTATTGCTATCACTGGTTTGTTTTTCAATTTACAATTGTGTAAAGTATAAAATTTTTTAATAAAATCTTACTACTTTTGTAAAATAACTATATTTTCAGTAGATTTTATGAAATAATTTGTAATATGTACAAAAAATAATAAAAAAACCACTCTAAAACATATATTTTCATTTTCAGCAGTGAAAAAATATTTATAGGAATCATCAGCCATTAAGAGCTGAGAATGGATGGCCCAACCAATCAGAATTGGCGTTCTTCTTTTGTTAACTTAAAACACTTCTATTGATTTTTTACTTGTAAAATAATTCAAGAGAGAGCAGCATTTTATGGGACTTTTTCTAAACTTTTGATTGAGTATTTATACATCACCATAACTAAAAAATTGCCTGATTTAAAGCGATCCAAACCACTGACACGTTATTGCATTGAACCCTATTGAAGTGTTAAATATGTTTATTGAATTATTAGCACTTAGTATACTTTTGATTCGCATCATACTCAATTTTGCTGAAAAGTTCATGTATGTAGTATGAAAAAGATATATACTATATTTTCCCCTTCATGTGAATAAGTTGCTGCAGTGGCTGGAAAGTTATATATCCATCACACAAAACTGATGATGATTAAAACCCACAAATTTTAATGATAAAGAAAAAATTGATTTGGAAATATATGCTATTTTTTTTACATATCCACTAATTGTTTATTTGCATTATATCAAGTTCAATAAAGCACAAACTCTAAGAAATTTATAGTATGACACATGTATAAACAAAGTGATGGCAACAAAATCAAGTGACACTATATTTAATTTTAAGTAATTCTTTTTTATTTACACTTTATCACTCCCATTAATAATTAATTATATGAAATGACTATATTTTTTATAAATTAATCTCCAGGTATATAAAACATACTTGTATTTAAAATAATACAAATATATTGTATTTATACAGTATTATCTACATTTAAAAAATACTCAGTACTAATAAATTCAACAATTATATTCTTTTTTCTTAAAAAACTTTTAATTCAGTTAAATTGTCACTTCAACAAATATTTATAAATAGATGAATAATTCTTTATCAATCTAGTTTGTTAAGAATCCATGCATTCAGAGTTCTTCTATTATTATAGTCAGTTTATTTTTTCAAAATAATAAAAAGACTGATTCTGTCCCAGTTTTCTAATTTGTAATACATATTTATTAATTCTCAGTTTGTTTCTATTAAAGACTTTCACTTACTTCAAGTTAATTATTGTTCTAGAGTGGATATTGATAAAAAGTAATAACATGAGTAAACTTGTTTTTGAGAACTGATTCTGGTGTTTCATCTATGCATCATGTTAAATGGTTTGAGTATTTTACTTTTAATTAGCCTCTTTTAGTATGGGGAGAGTCTCTTGGTTATGGAAAATGCTATCTTTCTTGTGTATCTTTTTTCTGTAGATCATTTATTACTCAGTCATGTTCAAAAGGCAAGCTAAACATCAATGAATAAAAAGGAGCTTTCATTTTCACTTTTATAAAATCACTCTCTCAAAAACCAAATAAATATTTTAATTATTGTAATGTTTTTAAAAGCAAAATTATTTTATATTTTACATTGAGAATAAAAAAGAACACTAAATATTTATATATTATCTGGATTTTTTTTCATTTTATTAATTAATTATGAGAATTATGTAAACATAAATGTATAAACAATAAAATTTATTTTTAGACTTAAATTTCATCTGGTTATATATTAATTAATTAAGATTGATTAAATATTTATTTTATTTAAAACATGGCCATTTTTTTAAATTAAAAAAATGATTTTGATTTTTTTTTCTTTAAATTTTCTCGTTCAGATATGTCATATCTATATGCCATATCTGTCTCAACATATACGTATTTTAATAAATCAGTTGTATAAGAAATAATCTAGAAGAGTTACATATTATTAAAATAATGGAAGCAATTTATATTACACAATTTATTCTTTAAATTTTATTGACAATGTTTAAACTGAGAATAATCTCACACATGCCAATTATTATTATAAATCAACTAATAATAGAATTTAAAATAAATAGTATGATTAATTTAAATTCATGCTTTCTGGCTAAAATATCAGACAACTCTCTATGTAAAAAAATAGGGTAAAGAGAAATGGCATATTATCCTTTCTCTTAAAAAAAATGTCTTCTGATTTAGTTTGAGAATATTCATTTACTTAATAAATCAGTTGTATAAAAAATAATCTTGAAGACATTGTAATAATTAGACAGCTCAATCTTTACAGTCAGTTATGATATAGTAATGTAAAAAAAGAATGAAAGAAAGGAAAAATATTTATTAAATATTTCAAGATTTTTGAATTATTTTTATTGTCAAAGGATAAACATCTTATAATCATTTAGGCATATTTTTATTAAGTATGTAAGTATTTGATATGCGCTGCAATTTATTATTATTATTTTTTTAATAAACAAGCATATATATTTTAAAATGTTTCAATTTTCAATTTTCGCTTGTCTTCTTATTTTTTTAAATCTTTTTAAAGTAATATTTTATTTAAGATTATTGAAAATGTAATAAAAAATGACAAAAAAGAGATAAATGAAAAATATTTAAAATGCTATGAACAATATTAATAACAAGATTAACTAAAAGTATAATTGTGGATCTGTTTGTAAAAAAAAAAAATTGAAAAAACATTTGTAATTTATACTTTTTCTTTTTTATATACACATTTTAGAATATTTTTATTTTTTAAAATTATTTATATTAATTTTTTTTATATTAATGTCAGTAATAGAATGCTTAAATGTTTGAAAGGAAGTTAAAAGTAATTATCATTCAATATGTGCATGAATCTAGTGGATAATAATTAAAGTTTGGACAATGCAGGACTGAAAAATTCAATATTTTAAAAAATAATGCTATGAAAATTGCTGAACCATGTGTTTGAACACTGCAACCCCAAGATAGTATGTTCCGAAGCCAATGATTGTAAAAGAAAAATCAAGGAGGCGTATTTTATTATCAGTGATAACAATGCCATAAATAGATGCGACACCTGTTTTTCTATTTCAAAAAAATGGACAAATTAATTTGCATTTGCATATTTTATTATTTTATAACATTACAGAAATGTTTATAACTTATTTTAGCCATGAATATGGGGGAAAACCTCAAAAGTACTAGGCCTAAATTGATTTGATTTTTTTTTTTGTTGATACTTATAGCTTCTTCTTCAGAGGTAAATCGCTTTTATATGCTCTTATGTAATAGAAAAAATATGAGCAAAGGTTATAGATATCAGTATTATAGACATTATTATTACTCTGTCTATGCATCTTGGTGAACTAGAAAAATTCTGGTTTTACTAATTTTGCTTTTATCACTTGAAAAAGAAAAATTTCAATTTAACTTGATATAATTGTAAACATGCATGAGTACAAAAGCCAGCTGTCTGAGATTTTCATTCACCTTGCTGTGTATCTGCCAACTTACATAAATAAGAGATCATTAAAACAAACATGCTATGTGAAAGAAGAATCTTAATAGACAACTATCTATCCATATCCTGGAGAAAGGAACCAGTCCTATGATTTGAAAAGCATTTCTTAAAACTTTTGATTAATTCTATTAGCCCATCCAACAGTCATTCAAACATTAAGACTGTAACAAAGACTCTCAAAATTATTGTCCTTGTTATTAATTAATAAAATACACACATACATTTATATATATATTTTTTATATTTCTTTTGTTTATATAATAGTATCATGTAAATTATAACATACACATATTTATTATATAATGTAAATATGTTAAGTTAAATGTGTATTGGCATTTATATTGAGATAATGACTGCTTAAATTGTTACATTTTATTATTGTTATTATTAGCCATGTATTTTTAGTTGTATAACTTAGGATCAACCATTTGATCATGAAATACATTTATAATATAATTTTCAATAGTTTCTCTTTCTCTTTTCTTCTTTATTTTTGCTTTTCTATTATTTAACATATAATAACCACATTCCACTCTTTTTACGCTTTAAAGCAAAATATATTTATTAATTTTGCTTTAAAGTGTAAAAAGAGTGGAATGTGGTTATTATATGAAATACATTTAAAGGATGAATTTATTTTATAGTATTTTTTTATATTAGTAAGAATAATATATATATAATCCTAGAGATCTAGAGAGTCGTTTTCAAGTTCTTGCTATGAAGAAATATTTCTTAGAACCATCCTAGTGTTTGTCATATAATTCCTATTAAATGTTTATAAAGTTAAATGTCATATAGATGTAGCAATGCTCTTGTTGTATTTAAATGCTTTTCACTGAAAAAAAGAAATTATCTTAAGATGTAATTCATACCTAAGTATTTGTCATTAAAGGAAAATATAGTTTGAAAGAACACATATATCATAGTTTGAAAAGAATTTTTTTTGGTGTTGTGAGTTGAAAAGTTAGTGTAATTCTCCAAAAAAATGAATTTCTGATCTGTGAATTACTTGAGTAATAATAACTTCATTTGTTATTATTAGGCATCATTAAGTTATACAACACAGATAGACTTAATCTTAGATATAAATGAATTTTAAATAAATATGTTAATAATATATATTATTCAATCTAAGCATATAACTCAATTGAAAAACCTATGTGATGAAATGGCTATTATTGCTTCTGTTATTTTTTATTTTATTGTTGTCATTCTCATATATGTATATACTTAAATAAAATGTAAACCAATTACTTATCACTTATCTACTCGTGATTTTGTTAATTTATTATTTTTATCATTTTATCCTGAGAGTATTGAAATGCTCTTTTGATTACTTGTTTGAACTGTAATGAATATTAAAAGATTAATATATTGAAATAAATTATTTATATTTATTTATTTTCAAAATATAATCCAGATTCACTAAAATGTCTCCATTGTTTGCGAATTATATTTGATAACTAATTTTAGGTCTTATTAGCCTATTTTAATGTTAAATTATGAATTTAGAGATTTACAGTTCAGAGAAATAGTAAACTTGGATGTATTTCTTTTCATTATTATTGGAGTTTTGACTTATTTAATTGTGTCATACTATTACAAGAATTAGCCTATTTTCCATATTATTTATGGTTATAATTTAGCAAATAAATAATAAAGTTTTTCTTTCTTCATTTATTTACTATCTTAAATAAGTGTCATACAGTTACAATTTGGCATATAAAACCTTGTAGGGCATTATGAAATGTTTTTTTTCACATTTGGCATTTCAATTCGTGGGCATAACAAAGTCTGTCTCTCTCATCATTCATCATCATTTAGGTGTCCATTACAATATATAAATACATATATATAATTTTAAAAATTCATATTTAATTAACAAAATCCAAAGCGAAGGATTTTTACACTGAATTTTAGATATTAACTTACATTCTATTATGATAGCTTTGATCTTTCTAATTTTTTTCTTTAAATAGCTTATTTATTTAAAAACTACTTACTTACTTACTTTATTTAAAAATATTAAGTAATATGATTATAAATATTTGATTTTAAAGAATTTTAAAAGATTGATTCTTTTAAAATAATAAGTAAAAGATTTATAAATTTTAAGATTAGAAAAAGATTACTTTCTAAAAGTAATAAGTCTAACTAATGAGAGTAGTAGTCGTTAATGAAATAAAACAAAGGAATTTGAGTATAGATTTCCTTTATAAGATAAACTGAAATTAACTCATTAATTAAAGTCAGAAAGATAATGATGTAAATTATTGTATGGAAATTAATCACCTGAGCGTATGGATGGGATTACAAGCTAATCAACTGCAGGGTTAAAACAATGCAGGCCTTAGTACAAATTGGATCAAGAACAGGACAAACTGACATATATATTGGAGCAGATTGACTTCCATGGCACTGTGACTTCAAATATGGAGAGTTGGCCTCTGAATGTATGAACAATCAGCTAGGACTCTTACAGGTCGTACTGATCTAAATTATTAGTTATGTATGCCTCCAGGCCTTATTATGTAAAATAATTGTATATATGTGCTACTAAGGATCATTCATCAAATTATTTAAATATTAACTGTTTAGTGGTAATTTGTACTTTTGGGAAGTGCCCTCTTAGATCAGCTAGACACAGCAATTGGCATAGTCACAGTCTTGATTTGAACCCCTAATTAAAATAACGGTTAAATTTAGATAAAAAAAAACTAGGCAATGCAAGTAGCAATCAATGAATTTGATATCAGAGAGGCAAGCAGTTGGGCTCTATACTACAACATGTAGAAAAATACTTATTCATTAATAAAGTTAAGTATAAAATGGCTTCATTATTGAGATAGCCAACAGGCTATTGTTTCTGGGAGGGGTTGCTGTTAGCTGCAATAGAAACCTATTTATTTGGTTATGTAGTCAAACTTATTATAAAATCTGTGATGTGTTTGTTATTATTTAATTGTCTTGAAAGATTATTATTATGTTTGCATCATTTACTGTCATATACTAATCATCTCTTACGTATTAAATTGTTATTACTTTGAATCTTGGATGAAGGAAATGTCTTTTATACTTTCATTGCTTTATTTTTTTGATTTACCATTTTTAGCAGAGAATATGTATTTGAAAAAAAAAGCCTATAGAATGAGTTCTATAAACTTTTTTTTAAAACTAAATTTATTAAATATGCTAATTTTTAAATAGTCTTATGTTACTCATAATTAATAAGCAAGTAAACTAAAATCAATTGTTAGGATGTTTGCTAAATGTGAGCAAATCAAATAATCAAATTCTGAAGCAAAATTTATTCTAATGTAAAAATATTTGGGTAATTTAATTTTTCTAGCTATAATTAAACTTTTTGCAATAAGAGTAAAGTGCAGACTAATTTATCTTGCTTTGAAATAGAGTGAGCTGTTGAGATTTCAAATAATTATTGAAAAAAAAATATATCAATGGTCTTTAGAGGGAATTGTTTATGCAAAATTGATTTTTATTTAATTTTCTTGCATAACTGATTATGAAGACTTGGCATAATTTGAACTAAAGTACATTTTATGTGTGGTGATATAATTACATTTAAAGCAAGCTTATTACTACTTCATTCTTTAAATAATTATGATAATTCCTCACAAATATTTAATAAATTAAAAATTATAGTAATACCTTATTCTCTGAGAAAACATTGATAATATAAGCATTTTGACAAGACAATCAGTATCAAAAGTATATTAATATTGTATTTAATATTTTTAACATTTTCTCTCAGTATAGATATTGAATTGCTTTGAATTTATTGCCTCATCTTTCATGATTACACTGCAAATTGAATCAACATTTACAGCTATATTATGTATAAAATCCATATTTTCTCTGTTGTCTGATTGATGAATGAATGTTTGTCCATGATGTCACAAGCATGTGAAGAAAAAAATCAATAGGTGTCTTTTAATTATAGAGATATAGTATATATTTTGTGGTAAAGATTCCCATCCAACTGCAGAAATAGTCACAAATGCTGATTTATAATTCAATGTTAAGACACTTCATGCATTCATAATCTGTCAACCCCCTTATATAGTTTAGATGAGTGACATACTTATCAATGTTAACAAACTTTTATAAATTAGCAATGTTTAATAAAAAACATATTTATATTAAATCTTTAAAAAAAATTGTTAAAAGTGATCAATTAAAAAAAATTATAAATAAAAAAATATTACAAAAACGACCAGCCTTTTTTTGTATTCCAACATCAATAAATGGTAACATTTAATAAAGCTAAAACAAAACTTATGATTATGGTAGTCATGACTGACTATCAAAAAATATATATATTTTTTATTCAGAGGGTGCTTTAGTAAATATATATTTGAAGTCGTAAAGCTAGCAAATGTAACATATATTTAAAAATGTAAATTTTCATTTAGCTTTATTAAAATTTGGAAATTTATTTATATAATATTATGTCAAAAAATCAGGAAAAAATAATTTTTTTATTCAGAAGGTTCTCCAGTAAATCTAGATTTGCATCAGAATAGTACATGTGCTTTAAATTATAGAGGTACAGTATTAAAATCACAAAAAAATGTGATTATAATATATAAATTTATGTTTAAAAGATGATATTTAGTGAGAGGAAAAAGTAGATGATGTAGTGTTGTATTTCCGTTTAGTGTTGGTTATCCTATTATTATGTTTATGTAAAGGAAGAAATTCCACTACTAATAAAAAATGCTCAGAAAAAAAATCAGTGCATGTGATTTGAACTATAGAGATATATTATTTAAATCATGAGGAAAATGCAATTATAGGAATTAAATCAATATTTGAAATGTGATATTTAGTGAGAGGAATAATAAATGCTATAGTATTGTATTTACATCCAATTAATAAAAAATGGAAAAAAAATCAGTATGTATACATTTAACTACAGTAAAGAACTGAATAGGTCATAGTATTTAAATCACCAAGAAAATGTGGTTACAGAACATAAATTCATGTTTGAAATGTAATATTTAATGAGGGTAAAAAAATAGATGGTTTAATAATAGAGTAAATAATATTATTACAAATTCCGGATGGCTTTTTTTTTATTCAGAGGGTGCTTTAGTAAATAATCTTATTATTTAGAGTTGTACTATGCTGTCAAATTCGCATACAGGTAATGACTGCTTTTAAGCTGAATACATTTCTCACATTTATTTATATAATATTAAAATATTTATTTTTACATTTATTTTCATAATATTAAAACTTTCTGTTTAATTTAAGTTAAATATTAAAAAAATTATTAAAGAAATCAATTTTTAAAAAAACAATGTTCTTTCTATAGGCAACCAATTAAAAAAACCATTACAAAAATGCTGTCAAATTTCATAATTGCAAAATCGGGAGAGAAAGTTAAATTAAGAAAAACGATGAACTTTCAGGCCATGTACATTTCTTACATTTATTTATATAATATTTAAATATTTTAATTAATTTATCTTAAATCTTAAAAAAGAAGTTGTTAAATCAATCAATTTAAAAAAATGATGTTCTTTCCATAGCCAACCAATCAAAAAAATCTATTACAAAAACACTGTCTAATTTGATTGAGGTAATATATATATATATATATATATATATATATATATATATATATATATATCAGTATATATATCAGTAATGCTGTCAAATTCAAATTGGGAAAAAATGTTAAATTTGTTTAAAGTAAATTATATATCCAGAAAATATAAAAGTAGGGCTAAATATACTACTGTAATAATGGTCTTTTAATTCTTACATTTATCACGGGGCTGAGTGCAGCTGGTTTCTAATATAGTTTCCAAAAAATTTATAATTTTACTTAATGATGGATTATTATTAAAGAAATCTTTATCATAATTGGCAGCAAACTATGGCAAAGGTTTTAGATTATCAGTTTAATAAAACCTGTGGTACTTTTTTGTAATACGATTAACAGTCATTTGTTTTATTTTATTATATCAAATGCCTAAAACCTACAAATCGCTTTATTTTATATGATTGTCATTTCATTCAGTATTATTCCATAGAATATATTTTCATTAAATAGTATTCTTCATTTTTTTTTAATTTCAAGATAATTTTTCAAAAATTAAGGAGAATTGTTTATTGAACACTGGGGGATAAATTCTTTTTGAATATATAATTTCAATGAATTCAGTAATTAGTTTTTCTAAAAAACTATAATCAACCCTCTTTAGAATTTCTAAAATTTATCTATAAATGAATGAGTTTGACATCTTATTTTGCAGTAGTATGGATTTTTTTCTTCTAAGATAATTTTATTTGTTCTTCTACCATCCATTAATGAACTTTTGTAAAATATTTAAGTAAAATGGAATGACCTGCAAAAAACAAAAATAAACAACCACTATATATTATTTAGCAACTAGAAAGTACAGGAAATACAATTTTGCTAAATATAGCATTTAAGTTTTAGTTTAGGTAGATTTTATTATAATCCTGTTAATTAATACTGGAAATCTGCTAATGAGGGATGTAAATGGAGACAGATGTATATGTATACACTATTCTTCTCCAAAAACTATTAGCTTAAGTCAAGATCTTTTATTTTTTCATTTATTTTATAGGTTTTTTTTTGAATTGGTAATCTAATTTTAAGCATGTGGTTGGTGTTAATCCATCAATACCATTTAAGACTTCATTTCTTCTTGGCAATTTTAATGCATGTTTTGGTAGGAGCAGTAAACATTGTTCATAGGTATTGAAAATAATAGTATCAATGCTGTAAATTCAGATGATCTACAATGAACAAAACCCACAAATTGATCATCCCCAAACTAATACTTTATTTAAGTTGAAAAATCATTGTAAAGAAATTTGATTGTATCTATCCTTAAAATAGTGGTATTTAGTAGACTGCATTAAGAATAAAACTCAAAATTCAAATGAAGTTCATATTACGTTCAGATATTGGATACATCATAACTAGAATGTTCTAGATTTTTTGTATAAAAAAGAGAGGTCATATTCTAATCATATTAGTATAAATTTGTTTTTGTTTTTTTTAAAAAAAGCATCTTTTAAAATTTCAACTGTTATTAAATATTAAAATGTCAATTTGGATGTTTAACATTATCTTATTAGTGAATATAAAACTTTATTAGTAATATAGACATTTAAAAACAGAATTTGGTTACTGACAAAAAGCTTTAAAAAGATTAATGGATTAATACTGCAAAAAGTTGTAATCATTATTTGATTATCATCATTATGATATTTTTTGATATATTGAAAGCATAATTGTATTAAATTTAGGAAGACACTTTTGTATAACAATGATAATGTTTTTAACATATACTAGAAGTATTTTGATCAATTTTTAAATAACATACAAGAATTTAGATGACAATTTTTAATCCATCTTATTAAATTAATGAGGATAAAACAGTTTTTTGTATTCTTAGAAATGGAAAAGCTATATTCCTTATAAAATACTTGAAATGTTTTAAAATATGGCAGTAATCTATTAGCTTCAAATCTACTGAAATTTTTTATGAATATATGGATAACTGAACTTGTGCTACCTGATGTAAAAGTCAACATTACAGTAATCATTGTGAAATATCATTGACATCTACAATAATAAAAATAATTTCAAGAACACCAATAAATGCTCTAAACATAGGTTTTGTTTTTAGTTAAATGAAAGAAATACATATCAACATGATTTGGTCTGGGTTTTGATTCAATTATTTGATAAAGTTTGAGGTAATGTTTGAAATTAGTTGATGGATCATCAATATTTTAAAGTTTTTTGATGATAGATTGTCAGAAAAATGTAAATTATTTTTGGTAGAAAACTGACATTAAGTAACGTCATGTATTAAGTCCAAATTTGTTTTCATTCTTATGATAATAATTTTGGGGGAAGTTTATAAATAATTTGATGAAACAGAAATAAAAAAACAATTCAGTGGAATTTTTAATTTGAGATTAAAAGTTCATCTTTTTAGTTTTCAAATTTATAATGTGCAATTAATTGTTATTTTTACTAATTCAAAAATCAATCAATAGATTGTTCTATATTTTTTAATTAATACTTTAAAAAACTCATGCCTTTTATCAATACAAGGGTTGAATAAAAAGTGTAATGCATGATATCAATTTGAAAAGGTGAGATCTTTTTGAGGTAAAAAGACAGATATTAAAGTGCAACACAGACTACAATATGCTGCTACTATGTTTAGCAAATTCATCATAGTGATATAATTATTGCAACTATATTAGATGTATTCAGAGCACTTATTTTTTACAATTTATTATAGGAAGGAAGACCTCAACTCTCTATCAACATAACATAAAGATTTTAAATTGTGCTTTATGCAAAAAAGTGAAGCTTAGTATTATTAGAAAAGAATTATAAGGCTTAGCACTTTTGGAGCACTTAAGTCTCCATATTCATAGCCTATCTTGGAAGTGTCAGCTTACATTGAGATTTTAAGTGAAGCTTAGCAGTAATTTATGGAAAATTTATTCAAAGTTTTCTTTAAATCTCAATGTAAGCCAACACTCTCAAGATAGGCTATGAATATGGAGACTTAAGTGCTCTAAAAGCACTAAGCCTTATAATTCTTTTCTAATAATACTAAGCTTCACTTTTTTGCATAAAGCACAATTTAAAACTTACCACTCAAAGGTGAAGTAAATACAAGGATTTTATAACAAAGATATTTAGAAATTTTTTTTTAAAGAATGCTTTCTAATATTCTAAATAGTATTTGATATGCTTTCAGCTTTTAACTAGCACTGTGGAGTCTACTACTGTAAAATTACTTTTAAAATTGGACATAAAAAGCCAACAAGCTACTTAAAAAGTATTTTAATGTTGAACATGTGCATGGGTTTAATGGAAAGATATGCCCTGCTTACATTACATAAATGATTTCTAAAAAATGAAATATTGATTAATTAGTAAACAGAGCTGTTTACCTGTAGAAAAAAATTAAAAATAGCATCAATCAAGATATTGATTAAATAAACTAAAAAACTAGTACATGAGATATTTGAATATATTTGTATCTAATAATTTTCTGCATTAATTTGTATAGTCAAATTATTAACATAAATGTTTCCATTTGTATTAGTAATCTAAGATATTTGTAATCTCCTAACTCTGGGGGGGGGGGGGGTCGGAGTTTTGTATGTGATTCTTGTTTTACAAGTATTTGCTAATGATAATGATAAAAGATATCAAGGAAATCCTTGATGTACATAAACATTGTTTGAAATCCAAAATTTAGATCAAAAACTATTTTGACTGATTTAAGATTTATATTAAAACATCTATATATGACTTTTTTCAACTATTCGTGCTTGAGCAAAGAGCCTCTTAAAGTTAAGGATTTAGCTAGGAGTATTATAAATAATTAAGTTACCTGAACAACAGCAATATCCTATTATTGATAATAATTACTTTCTAACAGAGAGAATCATATGCATAGATTTTTGTATAGTGTTTTTATTTTTTTTTTATGTGGCAAAGCGTCGGCTGGGAAGCGAACCCCGGGACAACAGCTATTTTCTATTTATTTATTTTTTAATTTGTAAAATTTTGCTTATAAGTCTAGAAACAATATACAAAATTTCATTATTCATGTATAGAAATATTATACGTTAAATGTATAAAGTAAGAATTATACCAAATATATTATAAAATCACTGACCTTATTTTTTATGTTTGCTATATCATTGACCGTTCAATCAATCTTCTGGTCATTAGTCATTAAACAACTAAATTTGTAAAAGTTTTATCAAAGAATTTACTGCCCTCTATAAAAAGTACCACGAATTTACATATATATATATATACCAACAAAAAACTAATTTGATTTATACATTCTGTTAAATTTACTTATCCCGTACACAATTCAATTATTTACTAAATAATCTTATTTTTTTAAAAAAGATTGATTTTTATTTATTTAATGTTTAAACGGCTTTAATTTTTCGAATTGTCATTTACAATATATAATTATTGCCATTCAATAAATTATTTCTGAATAAATGAAAACAAGCGTATATACAACTGAATAAAAATGTTTGGCATTATATGTATAGTATATTATTGAGTCAAAAAACATAAACAAAACAAAATAAAACAGAAACTGACATTTTGTGTATGTGTGTAAATGTATGTGTACATTTATCTATATAATTTACTATACACCTAAGAAATTTTTTAAAAAAACAACGAAAATATAAATACATTTTTTTTTTGTATAGTACCAAATAAATATATGAAATAATGCTTAAAGCTAAATGGGTTAATTATGTAACCATTAGAAACCAAATAGTAACCACCTAAACATTCACAATAAAGATAGTAACCAATATGTCTAACTGCTGTCAAGGCAACCTTTTCACCTTTTAATAGCAAGAATGGAAATCCCACTCCCACTAATGGTCCATTGAATATATATGGACACTTAAAGATTGCAATTTGACTACAGAGAATGAAATATTGATACAATGAAGTTTTTAAATAAACCTGATTAAACATGAAATAAACATGTCCATGTAATGCAAACTAATAAATAGTCACTTATAACATTACAAACTGCAATACTTTTAAATTGCTCATGTATTATTTAAATAATAAGTGAAATAATGCTTAAAGCTAAATGGGATAATTATGTAACCATTAGAAACCAACCAGTAACTACCTAAACATTCGCAATAAAGATAGTAACCAATATTTCTAATTGCTGACAAGGCAACCTTCTCACCTTTTAATAGCAAGAATGGAAATCCCACTCTTACTATTGGAAGAAGCTATTGGAAGAGAAAATAAATTTTAAAACTTCTCAACCAATAAAATTTAAATATGAGGAGAAAGAAAATGATAAAAATGATTTTAAATCTCACATGCATTCTTATGATTTGACAAAGAAGACGCTCTGATGAAGGTAGTTGATATTGTACTGAAATGTCAGCATTTAGTTTTTTCACTACACGGAATATCCCACAAATAATAATAATAACATAATAATATGACATCTTTTATCTGTGAAAATATTAGAATATATATATATATATATATATATATATTGCCATTAAGTGTTTGTGTGATTACCTAACTTCCATACTTATTACTCTTCAGATATTACATGCTGAGGCTATCATTTTATGCTGAGATATATAAAGGTTAAATAGTGAAATACAGTATTTTTTTTCTTTCCAGAATAATCTTTGCTTTTCTATGAGAGTGCCACTATAAATGGATTGGTTTCACCAGACTGTGATACTCTTTTGATATCTACCTATAGTCTATGGTTATTTCACTCAGTCTCCAAAACATAATTCTTAGATTTAAATGACTAGATATTTACACATATATAAAGAATGTACAACATGAATAGAATATATTCCATAGAATAAAAACTACATGTCACAGAAATTTCCATGATAAATACTGATTATAACAAACTACAAAGCCATCTGTTATTAATAGTTAACAAATATCTACATACTTACATTGCTGCATTCCAAAATTATTATGTAAAAAATAAAGGCAAATTTGCTATTTGTTTTAATTTATCAAATGGAAAAAGTGAGATATATGTTAAATCATTTATAGAAGTACTCCAAAATATGCAAAAATTCTATATTCAGATAATAAAGTTTTTGAACTATGTATATTTAAATTTTATTTCAGACTTGATAGATCTCTCTAATCAATGTGTATTTTTCAAATTTAATCCTTATAGTAGTTTCTTATACCAGATATTCTTAAATGTTTAGGTTCTCTAGCATTTGTTTGGATGGTTTGTCTTCCTTTCAGTGTCAGATTTTTGTTGAAAAGCAATACTCTTCATATACTTTTCAGATCTGATTTAATGCTGTCATATATTAAGCTATTCTGAAGTTTAGCTCCATGTCCTGCCTTTACCTCACCTTAAGATAAGAAAACAATAGCAATCCAAAAAAGAGGCTATTAGCAAAGTAATCTCAGATTAATAATTACTCTTTCTTATTGCATTGCCAAATGTATACCATATAATACTAAATCATCCATGCACTTTACTACTGTTACACAATGCTTATTTACCACCCTCTTTTACAGTTTACAGTTTTGATTGCCCCAGCAATCTTTTTCAGAACTTTTATATCTTTTAACTTTAACTGCACCCTCTTTTACAGTTTACAGTTTTGATTGCCCCAGCAATCTTTTTCAGAACTTTTATATCTTTTAACTTCAACTGCAAAATTCAAATTTTAAAAATTTTACTGTTATACTTTTAGAATCACCCTCTGTAAAATTTTTAAAATTTGAATTTAGCAGTTGAAGTTAGATATATTAAATTTGAAAGGCTAAAACCTTTGACAGAAGTGCCTAAAAATGCTTATGTTACAGCCAATCAGATGTAATAATGACTGCACATGGAACTCTCAATTCAAGAACACAAGCCAGAACTACGAGAAAAAAAAAAGGTAACCCACCTTCTTTTCTACTTAAATTTATATATAAATAAGTCAGACTCAAGCATTTCAAACTAAGAGTGTGAAGCTTAAAACACCTTCACATTAAATTCACTAAATGTTATATTAAAATAAACAATATGCAATTTTTCAATTTACAATGAAGCAATTTTCAAATCTAGTTTGGAATGCTTGAGTCTGATTTATTTATATATAAATTTAAGTAGAGAAGAAGGTGGGTTCCCATCTTTTTCTTGTAGTTCTGTCTTGTGTTCTTGAATTGAGAGTTCAACATGCAGTCATTATTACATCTGATTGGCTGTCACATAAGCTTTTTAAGGTGCTTCTGTCAAAGGTTTTAGCTTTTCATGTTATCAGTTGAAGTTAGGAGATATAAAAGTTCTGAAGAAGATTGCTGGGGCAATTGAAATTGTAAACTGTAAAAGAGGGTGGTAACTAAAGCATTGTGTAACAGTAGTAAAGTGCATGGATGATTTAGTATTATATGGTATTAATCTGAGATTATTATCAACACAATTGATGCATGGCATGGGTGAAATGCAGAACAATTATAATGGTATGTTCAATTCTTTCTATTTTGAGTAGCAGCTGTTGTCTGGGTAAACAATTTTTCTGACTTATGGCTTTATTAATCTCAGTAATTAGACTTCTTACTCTTCTATTGTTAGAATTTTATTTTTAAACATCAATGATCACCAATACCCATGCTTACACAAACAGTTAAAATAGTAGTAAACTCATTATACAATAGTGCCATAAATGCAAGTCTTAATAATCAATGGATGCCAGAAAGTTTGTGCATAAAATTCCTATTTATTGACTCCTTATCCAATCTCCAGACTACTTTCCTGATTGTGGTTTTTATCAGTGAGGTGACTTTGATCTGAAAGCACTGCATTTAGATTTTAGGATCTAATGCATTCAAGATGAAAACAATAATCTTTTAAATCCTAGGGTTGTATTAGTTCCTAATATCTAAATGCAGTGGTCTCAGATTAAAGACTCCTCACTGATGAAAGAACAAGCTAAAAACTAATCTGGAAATATTGGATGAGTAGGTACTAGATAGGGATTTTATGAACAAAACTTTCTGCATCCATTGATTACTAAGGCTTGAACTGGGTAGCATTATTGTGTGGAGAGTTTACTGCTATTGAAACAGCTTGTGTAAGCATAAGAATTGGTAATCATATGATGTTTTAGTATTTTGTATCAATTCTCCTATAGAATGGTGATGACTAGTTTTTTTTTAAGAAACCAAAGGCACCAAAGTGATTATACAAGTGTGTGATCTTGGATTGAAAGCATTATTGTATTTTAATCTTGGTCTTGTAGCTTTACAGTTAATTAAATAGATAAAAGGTAGCTGCTGGAGGGTTGCATTAGATCCTAAGATCTAAGTGCATTGTTCTTGAAACCAAGGTTTCTCATTGATAAAAGATGCCAGCCAAAAACAACTCTGGGGATAATGTATGATAGACACTACATAGGAATTTTATGCCCCAATCTTCTTGCATCCATTGATTACTAATGCTTGCACTGAGTGTCACTACTGTATGGAAAGTTTGCTAGAATTTTATTTTTCTTATCAATAAATGTTTTAATCTCTCTGATTCTAAAATAATCTTCAGATTCAACTTTACACCTAAAGTATTTCAAACTAAACAAATATTTTTATTTATAGTAATTTTGCCTTCCACTGATATTGGTTTAGTAAACATATTATTAATAACATTAATTCCTTGCCTTTTACTTACTTTCATAAATGAGTTAATTATATTTTCTTATTTTTATGTTTTAAATTTACTTCAGAAACTAAATAATTTTCAATATTTTAGGAAATGAATTTTATAAATTTATTCTGAATACAATTTTAAATTATATTTTATAATAACAATAATTTTTCAATTTATTTCCTCTGCCTTTAAAGATCTTCCTTAAAAATGTATACTTTATTAATTCTTCCTCTACACAATGATATAAAAATGATTATAAAAAGTAATCATCTATTAACATTCATGTGCCAAGTATATAATATTATATATACTCATATGTACTTTTATATCTTTATATAATTTTAATATTTTTTAATATTTTTCTGGATACAAAGTGGAGTGTAGTTGCCTATTCCATTTTGTTCACAATGATTATATACTGCAATTATGTTATTTCATATTAGCCACTTGTTCAGTAAAGCTTTGTACCATTTAATGATTTATGTTAAATAATAATTAATCTATAATTTAGATTGGTTTTTTTTAGATGACAGATATAATCAGGAAATAAAAACAGTTATAAATTGACTAAATTATTCTATAATGCAAATATTCTACATCATGTTTGTCAAAATCAAAAATAAATTTTTGTATGTTTTGAAAGCTGATTTTTTAATATTAAGTATATTTTCATTTATTTCAATGATATTTTTATTAATAATTATCAAATATTTTTCTGTTTTTATAATTTAAATGTTTTTAAGGATCAAAAAATCCACATGATAAGATAGAGAAAATTTCTACATTCATTTTTGTAAAGGCTGACTCAAATGTATGTTTTTTTTTTACTTTTCAATACCATTACTATCTTTACAATTAATAATCTTTTATTATTTTTACTAATATTAAAATAATTTAAAATAAAAATTATTATAAAAAACAATTTAAGTAAACTGAACTCTGCAGATATAAAAAATTAAACAATCATTTTACATCGTTACTTAGTTATACTTAATACACTCACTAAACATTAATAATATATAATTTTTAATGATATCTTAAGTTTGACAATATGAAATAATATTAACTTTTTGCTACATATTCTATCATATCTTACAATTTACATATTTATTAAACTAAAGCTTTATTTTAACAGAAGCCTGACTTATGTTATAATGGTGCAATGTTAACAATGAGACATTGTTCAACTCAATGTATAAAATCATATTTAATTTATATCTATCCAATGCAAAATAGAGATATTTTCAAATTTAATGTAGTTTCTTTGATCTATAATTTCTTTTCTCTACATAATTCCAACAAATATTTTTCCTAATCTATCAATCTTATGTGTGGCCTTTTTTAGAACTTTTACAACTTTTAGAGTTACAGTTTAAGACTTTAACTGTTCAACTATACTATATATTCTAGCATCATATCCACTCTAATTTCATTTCAGTCTTCCCCTATTCTACTATAATGCCTGAAATTATTTAATTGCTCTTTTATTAAGTATCTGAGTATCAGATTCATAAGTATTGATAAAATACATTTAGTAATTTTTTTAAAATTACATAAATAGTTTATTTTAATCCCTTAATTCATATTTATGTAAATCTGTTATTGTCAGCAATGCAAGTTATAATTTATCTCAATGGCAGAAATCAATAATCAATAATAAAAAAATTTCAATTATATTTAAAGTATACACATTTTATTCTTTATTATTTTTTCTAAATTTGATAGTCAGAATTTTGCATAATAAAATATTTAAGTGCAATACTAAAACTTTTACAACAATTATAGTTGATTCTGACTTGACTAATTAGTAAAGTGAAATGAAGGTCCTTGGTCAGCAAAATCCAGAGCAATCACTATAATGGTGTTCTTTTAATTTGTATTTTTATAGCTATCTATTGAGATATTTTGCTCCTTTTTTAAGAAAATTAGCAAACTGGCATATTTTCATATATTGATTTTTTATTTTAAAAAATTAAAGATGGCAGTATACTTGAATGGTGTTAAAGTCAAAGTCTTTTAGTCCTGCCTTCAAGTCTTTGATGAATTTAGTCCTTTATAATCAATTTCAAGATCATTTGTAAAATTATTTTGAGAAAATTTTTGGAATAATTGTTTACAGAGTTTATTAAGATTCATGATAATTTTGATGCAATAATTGTGCAATAATGTATATATTTTATTTTTAAAAATAGAAGGTAATGACTCCCAGTGTAATATTAATAAAGAAAACAATAGTTTTCTGATCATTACATCTTATGAAACTCACTACTAATATGTCTTTACAATCACTGTGTTGAATCTTTTGAGATATCCTAAAAATTATAAAAAAAATTAATATTTTAATAAAGAATTTGATAGATTTATCAGATGTAAGTTATTCATTCATGATTTTAAAAAAATTTCAGACAAAAATATTTTGTTCATTTTCTGAAGTTGTTTTGCTTCTATTAATCATTTAATGATAAAAACTTTTTTATTCTTATTATAAACTCATTTTTTAAATATTTCCAAAGTTCATATATGATTTTTAATTTTTTCCCCATTTGTAAAGCTGCATTTCTATCAAATCAAATCCAATTTCTTGAATTATGATATACACTAATGGGTTATACTAAAATCAAAAGTGGTAAGATTATAAAAAGTATCACCAGGAAAATAATTGGCCTGTCATAGTGCAATATGATTAAAAATACCAGAACAATTAGAAACATAGTGCTACTTATTTTATTTAAAAAATAAAAATATGGTACAGTAAGTTTATTTTCTTGTTCATATTTTTTTGAGTGAATGAATGGATGACTGAACATACATTCAGTATATGTAAATGTGTCCTCTCAGTTTATTATTTATAAGTATATTATTATATATATTTGTAATTTTTGTTTGTACTGTAATCTTAGTTTATATATGCATTCCATACATATAAAAATGTTTGTCTTATATATATATGAGCATGATGAAGTTCAATAAATAATACATATTCTATTCTAATAAAAGTTATCACCAAAGTATGAGTTATTAGATATGATGTACAATTATGAAAGAGGGGTTTGGAATTCAATATGGTGCATATCATTGCTCCACTATAATATTAGCATTGTTTTATAATTTTCAAAATTGTAATAATTTCAGTAAAAAATTGTTTAAAATAGTTTCACTTTTTTTCTGGAGGTTAGAGAGAATCAACTATTATTATTTTTTATAATAGCTTTTCTCTAACTTTGCATTAACAATATCTTTCATCTTTCTAATAATGTTCATTTTCTAAACTGATTCTATTAATCGTTTATAGTTTGAAAAACATACTTATATTATTCTAAATATAATCCAATTATGTTGTCTTAAATTTGAATGCTTCTATGTTCATTTTTATTCAGCATTTTATTCAATAAAAAAAATGCATAGTTTTTTTTTCTCTGTAGATTCCATAATCTATATTCTCTTTCAGTTCTTGTCTCCTTATTTAGCATACCTACAACACTTTCATTTTTTCAAAATTGTTTTCCAATTCCAACATTAAAATCTTTTCCCATGATGATTAAAAGCATTCTGTACTTTTAAACTTTATGAGAATTTATTGAGACATAAACTTCAAATATTTATGTTTAGTATCTGCCATTAACTAAATTATTTATTTATTTATTCTAACAATTATATCATTAATTTCTATGATTTTTTTTATTTCATGTTTTATATCCTATAAATTCTTCTCCATTCAGTGCTTTTTAATATTTCTGCTTTTGTAGTAAATTACACCTCAAATCCATTGTCTCTTCACCTTTTTTTGTAATTTCACAATGCCAAACATTGTCCCACTTAATATTAAATAGTTTTTATAATTTGTGCAGTTTTCCTAGTTTTTTAAATAGCTTTTAATAAAAGATCATTGATTAACAGCTTATATTTATATCCAGAAAGTTTTTAGCATCCTCTGCCATCAATAACTTCTGCCTTGGATTTTAATTTAAATTCTTTAGGGAAAGGGAATCACTTTATTTTTGCCTATTATAATTTATAAACACTTAAAAGATTTAGCACTTACACGTGCGTGCACACACACATATATCCATTCATTCTGCTTTGAGAAATTTTACAGATAAGAATTATCAGGCACCTAAGAAGAAAGATTATGGTGCTTTTTAGTTTTTAATTGATAGGTAAACACTAAAGAATTCCCTGCATTAGCTGTGTTGTATCAATGAGCAGTTCACTTATTTTTGTTTAATTATGTGAATAAATCATACTGGAATAGCATATGCAATGGCAAAAACTATGGAGTGGACATCAAAAAATTTTCCTCTTCAGATTATTTTAATGGGATGAGAGGAAGATAAAGAGGGGAGAGAGAAAAGTTCTTTGTTATTGTAAATATCAGGATTATATTGACATTTCAGACAGATTATATCTGCAGTTATCTGTAACAGACTTTGCACAACTAGTTGTAACATAGGCTGAAAATAGATCTCTGCTACCAAGATAATGGTAAATATGATCATATATGTCAATGAATACATCAAACTTCTTTTCAAAACTTGTTTTTATATGATTATAATAAAAATAAAATACATTCAACATTTCAACTATTTCATAGTGTCATTTTCAAGGAACACTAAAAAATAAAAAATACAAAAATAAAAATACAAATATATAATAAACCAAGACTTTACATATATTCATTATGTAGACGATATCTTTATCATAACCTCTAAAGATAATACTTTAAATATACAATGTGATTTATAAAACTTAACCAAACTTTCATTCACCATCACATATGAAAATAATAAAGAACTCAAATATCTCGACCTCTCTTTATCGAGAAATCGCCACTTAATAGATTACAAAATGATTGTTAAACCATTTGAAATTCGCAGCTGTATCCACTCTAACTCACCTGCATCGCATAAATTTTCTGGCCTTAATGCATTTTTGTTTAGAAACTTTTACTTATGTAAATATGAAGCAGACAGGAAAGAAAACATAAACAACTATATTAAAGATCTATTAGCAGCAGGGTTCAAATTCAAAGCTATTAAAAATAAAATAAAATTTAATGATACAATAAACAATAATGTACCTCACACCAATCTACCTAGAATAACAATCCCCTACATTCCTAAAATATCTAACAAACTAATAAAGCATTAAACAATAAATTTAACATAGAAGTTAGAACTCCACCTAATTCTAATAGGTTGATTAACAACTCTAAAGACCACATTGATCGATCGTTCACCCCACACGTGGTGTACTCCATTGCCTGCCCTCAGGCCAGATGCCACACTATATATTATGGTGACATGAACAATCAATACTAGACTGGATCAACATCTTTACACATTTAACAGAGCTCAAAAGAACAGCAACACATCCTCTGTATTTTTGGAGCATGCTAAACAATCTGGACACAACTTCACACCTGCCAATCCCATAATATTGTGCTCAGAATCAAATGATCACAAAAGAAAAATAAAGGAGACATTTTATATCAATGGAAACATCCATGCCATTAATAGAAAAGACACTTGCTTCAAGATCTCGAAGAAATGGGCTATGTAATACTAGCTTATTTGAATATTTGTATTTGCATATATTTTATTATACATTTTATGAAGGCTATGAATATGAGGCATGAATCCTCGAAAACATTAAGCTGATAAACTTTAATACTAATTTATAACTTCTCTAATTAACAATTATAAATAAGTGTTTTTTTGTTTTAAATAATAAATATCATATATTCCAAACAAATACAAAAATATTAAAAAATATTAAAAATTCTCTTTATCTCAACATCTTTTTCTATTACAAACAATCTCATCTTAATCAAATATCCAAAGGTTTATTTGTTAAAGTTAGAAAATTATTTAAAATGATTAATAAAAAATATAATGTTTTCATTTATCCAATTTATAAAAAGAAAAAAAGTTTAAATTTTTTAATTAATAATAATAGGGAATGTAATAATTTAGAGATTTTGAATTCAGTTTACATAATAAAATGTTTGAATTGTTTTAAAAAGAATATAGAGATATCATATATTGAAACTACAAAGAATAAATTGGAAACTAGATTAAAACAGCACTTAAGTGATAAAAATTCTGCTATTTACAATCATATGAATACATTTAAACATAGGGATTTTGAAATAAAATCTTTAGAATGTATAAGTCATAACATGAAAGAATGATAAAGGAAGGGATTTACATTAGTGAAATTAAACCTGAATTAAACAGGATGTTAATAGAAAAGAAAAAAGAAAATAATAGGTTTGTTAATTAAATTTTTTAAGGTATTTTTTTGGATGGATATATAAATGTAAAAAAAATGATTAAGTTGAGATCTTTTGTAATAGAAAAAGTTGTCGAGGTAAAGAGAATTTTTAGTATTTACTAATATTTTTGCATTTGTTTGGAATATGTGATATTTTTATTATATATTTCTATTTTATTTTTTAGTGTTTCTTGAAAAAGACTATATAAAATTGTTGAAATGTAAAATGTATTTTATTTTTATTATGATCATATAAAAACAAGTTTTGAAAAGAAGAAAATGTTGATTCAAAATTCTTTGATGAGAACAAAGTTATACTTACCATCTTACAAAAAACCAAAACCATGTACCAGCAATTAGAGCAAATTGAAAAGAATATGTCTAAATACAAAGCACAGCTCAGGGACTAAAAAAACTTAGCACTAGTAAATCAAATCTCTATAATGTAATGCAGCCATTAAGAGAATTTCAAAACTCAGATAAAGATAGTATATTTGCATCAAAAAATATTATGGGTAAAGACATAGATCAGTATGCAGATATATCTGTGACACACGGGCTTCCTGTACAATATTTACAACTTCAAATTATGCAACTAGCTTCTGCACATGCAATAAGAAGTAAACCTTTCAAAAGTGAACATGAACCAATAGTACAAGCAAATAAGACTGATGAAGGTTCAGCATTTTTAACCCCTGGTATGCTCAAAACTGGTATACCAAACTTTTCACTATTGAGCACAATGTTCAAAAGTAAAAATGTGAGTATTACAGATTCTTCACTTCCAAACCACATAAAAACTGGATCATTTTTCATAGACACAAAAGGATCAAAGAGAGTTCAGATTTACATTAAAAAAGCTGATATATTAGAAACATTAAAAGATAAAATAAATAATATGTCTAATCATGTTAAAGCAAGTATAATCTCAGAGAATGGAGAATTTTGATTGTTAATACAATCTAAATCTCCAGGGCCCTCAAATAGATATGGAATAATAGACAAGGACAACATACTAAATGGACAATTTAAAATTGATGATTCTACAGATGCATATAAAAGCTTTGTATCAATAAAGCTAACTGAAGGAGAAAGAACTGATTCAGTAGTGTACAATATTAACTACTATACTGATGTAACTGAAGTAGCTGCACTCCATATGTATAATAATAATGATGAATTTAATATTTTTCTGAATAATCAATATACAGGCGTGAAAACTATAGTGGATATTTCCGATGCCAGCGGCTGTCTTGAGGATGCATTTTCCAGAAACTTCGAATTCAATGATAATATTACAAGTAGCACTGCGTTTGATTCAAAAGACTCACCGCTAGTAATACGAATATCACCAAAAATTCAATGCATTCACAGTAAGTCATATCACAATAAATGGAGAAAAAAATTTACTAGTAAAAGGTGATACGCTAACGGCAGTGGCCGATAAGATAAATAACGTAAGCGACTATGGAAAATAATGAACTATTTTGAAAAGAAAAAATATGTAGATGATACAATGTTGATATTATTTAACAGGCAATCACTTACACAGCTGAACTCAATGTTTAAATTTAGATATTAAACACAAGTAAAATCTTTGCTGTAACATATATGTACATACGTGTGTGTGCTTCTATGATAACAGAAGAGATTATTTTAAAGTAGCCCTTTGCTTTGCAAAGATCTCATCAGAGATTCCCATGGAAAAACAATGAATTAGAAGTTATTACTGGTAAGATTGCTAATTGCCGTGTAGGGATGTAAGCGATTTTCATCGCTCTTTTACTCTGTAGCTAAAATAGCTGGATATTAGTGTATTGAATAATAGAGATGTTTAACTGATTTACCTAAAAACTATATACATTATAAAAAAATCTATGCTTAATTGGAATTATTTTTTTAAAAAAATTACTCCTAAATTTTATTTCTCTATTTATACTTTTTAAGCTACAAATCTTAAAAATTAAGCTTTGTAGTTTTTTAAGCTTCTGCAATGTCCAAATATTTAACTACCTGTCAATCTATTTAGTTTTTCCCTATATTTTATAATATGCATGATATCTCTATAGACGGTAAACATATTTAAATCAATTTTATTTTTGACACGTTATATGTTCAAGTAAGTGTTAAAAAAATAAAAGACCATTAACAGCGTTTTAAAATGAAGATAATTTTGTAGTAACTAAAGTAAAAAAATCTATAAAAAAAATAAATAAATAAAAAAGAAACACATATTGTTAAAGTTTAAAATATCAATAAAAGCCTTTTTAATCCAGGCTTTATTCATCCTAGTAATTGTCACTCAAGCCGACGTTATCATATGATCCAATTAAGAAAACTATGAAACGACAATATACTAGCCTATCTCCAGATAAACTCCGTATGCTTGTTCACCTGGGATCCGATCTCGTGACCTCTATCTTAAGAGAAAAAGGCGGTTACCTGGACAGTGGGGTATATATTTAACCGAGGAAATCTTGGTTAGTTAAATTTGACATTTATTGTACTTGTAAGAATTGATAAATAACTAAACCTTTAATTATACAAGAAAAAAAAAGTTTAATGCACTCGACGACGGCAAAAAGATTGTCAGATGGCGGTCTTCTTATTAAATTATATGAGACGTAAATGTAATCGTAGAGTAGCAATAGTTTTTCATAGTTATTAACGAAAGACAGAATTGGATGCATCTAATTAGACTTTCGATCTTGATTATATGAATATAATATAGCTATAAGCTTTGCACTACAGGAAGACAACTTTATTTAAACAGCAGCTGTATATGTAGCCTTTATGCAGCTAATCTTTTACATTTAGTCTAGTTAGTACTGTAATTAATACAAGGGAATCTGAATAAAGATCTAAAATTTCGCATAATTATACGTTTTTAAATTTATATTTACATATAAATCCTTAGTAATTATTTTACAAAAAATTATTCATACTGGAATTTAATTTTTTTTTTTTTCAATTGGCGTTTTTTTAAAAATAATTCAGAATAATTTTTATTGAAATATGCATATAGTACAATGCAAAATATAATATCTTTAACAATTTTACTGATACTTTTAAGATCCACTTGGCTTCTGCAATAAATATGAATATCGTTATATTAACTATAGTGCATTGCTTTTCTCTTGACTTGACTAAACGAAAAAAAAAAAAAAGTAACAATATTCTTGCATCTAAGATAGTTGCTGACCACATACTGGATGATTAATTAAGCTGGCCTGGAAACTGTCTAAAAAAGATTTAAACTTTCTTGAAAATTCTTCATGTGCTTAAAAAAAAGTTTTTGTTTTTGTTCTGGGATATAAGTTTATTTAATGGAAAATATTGAGATGGCATGCTAATCTCCACAAAACTTTTTGTTAATCTATTAATGTGAGACTCTTTTTATTCTTAAAACACTTTTTTTTTTCTTGTGTAATATATAAATAAAATCAAAAATATTAAAAGGTATAATTAGAGTTTTCAGGAATATAGTACGTGAGGGTTGCTGGTTGATGTTAGTTTAGCACTGAGATTTTGATTGGATTTTATCTGCTTTTGACAGCAGGTAAGTTCAAACTAAATATGATGCTACAAGCCTAATATAGAGTATATATTTATGTGTGTGTGCTCGTATATACGTGTGTGTGGGTACAAGATATACTTGAAGTTACAATTCATTGTATATTCTTGAAATATATAAACAAATACATTTGAAGAATACAATTGATATTCAAGATGAGCATTTAATGTTGAACTAGCACTCATCAATTGGGCCAGGCCACAACCTCTTATGCATATATTCATCATTTGTTCAGTATTTACCAATATCATATTATATATATATAAATAATACATACTAAGAAAAATTTGTTTAATACTTTAAAATAAATATACTAAATATATCAAAATAGTATGCTGAGCATACTTTCGACTGATTAGTAGTCATAATCATCATACTCAGCATACTATTTTGAAATATTTAGTATATTTATTTTAAAATATTAAACAAGCTAGCTTAGTATATGTTTGTATGTATTATTTATAGTGAATTACTTTTATGTGTGTGAAACGTTTAAATTTCTTAGAATTACAATATCAAATTATTATATTTTCATTTATAAGCATCAAACTTTCACTACTCACAACTTTGACACAACCACTTCTGTTAAATATATTAATGATTATTATAATAATCATTTATTAAGTTAGAAATTATTAATGATTACTAATAATAATTTATTAAAGTAGAGACTATTCCTGGTCCAGATGATGCTAGTTCAGCGCAAAACAGGCATATAAGAAGTCATTTATCATTTTAATATGTAGTGAAATAGTATTTTTAACCACATCTTAAAAAAATATTACACATGGAAAATGAGAGACAAATTTGACTTATTCCATGTATTTAAGTATAATTTAGAAACAAATATATTAATCTTTAACTGAGATTTAAAATTTATATCTGGGTTAGAAATAATCTTTAGTTTAATAACTAATTACTAATAATCATGATCTGAGGTGATTGGTAGCAAAGGTGTGAATGCAAAAAGTTTGACAGTTGTAATGCTTTTCTTTATATATAAATATATATTATAATATTGGACACCAGTTTCTGTAATTGTGTAAATTATTGTTTTGGATTATCATGCCCCATGAATTGGGGAATCCAATTTCTGTAACAATATTAATTACAATATAATCAACAATTATTTAGTGAAAAAAATCCATCATATTTAGAAGCCAATTTTGTACTCTAACCAATAAACTATTATTATTTCAGGTAACTGATTCAATTCAAACCATGTATTAGAGTGTCAATTTTTGTAACAGTATAATAATATAAAGGCATATAAAATGAAGTAAATAATTTTATTAGAACCCAGTTGAAGTATCTATAAACTAATGATTAAATAAATATAATTTATAAAAGTTCATATAGCATTGATTGCCAATTCATATTGGTTTAAATTAAATATATTAACTTAATTAATTAGTGTTTAATAAAGCGATAGTTTAATTTTTACTAATTATTTATTCATTATAATCAATAAAATGTAACTGATGAAATATTACAATAACACAATACATTATTAAAAATTGTAGGTCTTTATTCAGTATTTGGCTAAGTAATATTTAATATGAAAATAAATTACATAGAAACTTTTGAAGCTGATATTAAAATACAGTATAATAAATAGACTATAAATAATCACAAAATCCAATTTTAATTAATAAAATAAAAACATTTATTAATTTAATAAACATAATAAATTAATATATAAGTTAGTAAGCAAATGAAATAGTCTTTGTTATACTATTTGATTATGAATTAATTAGTTTTATTTATTGCATATATTGTATAAATTTCTTTATTTAGTATTTAGTGGATGTTGTAAACAATATACTGATAAACCAAAAAAAATTTTTTTTCATAAATACTTATAAATAAATACTAAAAATTGTATGTAAAAATTTTAAGTAAGTATGTTTCATTTGTTTTCTGTTTTTTTACAATCATAAAAGTGAAATTATTAATTTAAATATAGAAATTATGATACAATCAATGTACATTAAAACATACACTATCACAAAGATAATTAATGAATTCTTATACTAAAGATCTATTGCTTTTTACATATGTAATGAAAACAACCAAACATGCTGTACGATTTTAATGCTTAAATAAAGCTAAAACCTTAGTACATGTGCCTTGAGTGCGTTATTTAATATTAGGAATAATAATTAAATTTTAAGTAATTTAAATTCTCTTTTTGTTTAGTTTATATTTTTGGGTGCATTCTAAAATAAATAAATAAATAATGATAACATATGACATTTATTTTTGTCCCAAAATTGTGAGGTATGTTCTTTAATTAAAATTTGATTAAAAAACGTATTTATTAATATATATATATATAGTAATGGGGCAGGGGTAAAAAACGTATTTATTAATATATATATATATAGTAATGGGGCAGGGGTAATGAAAAGATGGTCATACTGGGTGTGATGGCAAATCATCAACACTCCCAAGTAAATTAAATTTAAAATTTGCAAAAGTATAATATTATTAAAATAAGGTTTTATCACAAAAATATATATAAGAATTTTATATATTATAGAGCATGCAATCATAAAATCTCTGTGAGATCAGCCAGTTAATTCTTTAGAGCAATTAAAAGTACACTTATAAATCCACCAGTATTATCAATAAGTAAAGTAAGTATAAGTAATAATTAAAAAAAATAATAGTTATCATGAATGATGTATCAAAATGAATCAACTGTCCATCTTGTGGTTGGATTGGAAATAGGTCTTCTGTTGCCAGGCTAACCATTGAGCATTTGCCAACTTGGGCCATTATTTAAACATAATTTGGAGGCACAAACTAAGTGCTCATCCATCAGAATACATAATAATAAATCTGACAAACAATAATGCTGGGACATTAAAACATGCTGATCATCATCAATGCTTTGGCTATTTGTACTGGCCACTATAAACTTAACTTTTAATAAGACTAAACTAAAATCAAATGTAGTGCATAGACTTTAAAGAGTATTCTCTTTTACACCAACCAAGATGATGATTGATCATCTCTGAATGCCCCAAAGCACTAATATAATCCCATATATTTAGCCTGTGCTCAAATCTAGCTCAAAGAACATAAAGTCTATTACTATATGTGACCAAGAGATTATGAAAACAGATATTTTAAAATATTTAGAACCACTAAAATAGGTTTCATAATTGAACACAAGTTTATTAAGAATAAAAATTAAAAAATGATATTAAGGTCTAGAATAAGGTTATGCATATCAATTAATCCTTCTGACAACTTACATTATTACATTGTGATTTACATATATGTTCCAATAAGTTTATTTAAAACCAGACAGCACACAGACATGTGGCTTAATATAAAATGAACACATTTGAATTTATTGAAATAGTAAAATTATTAAGGATATATTTTATAATTAATTTCATTTGAAAACTATACATAAAATTCACATATACATGTGTATATATGAACATATAGATGACATGAATTAATATTATTAATTTCTCTCTTTTTTACAGTCAATAAAAGTATTTTCCTTTTCCTCCTTTTTTTTTTAAAAAAAAATAAAGTCAATTTTCTTGACAGGTAACACAAAATGTTTTTTTATGACATGTTACTCTCAGTTAATTAATTACATCTTTAAATTAATCTAAAAAAGATTTTTGAAGTCCTCTTTTTTCTCTTTCAAAATAAATTGTCCATGAATCAATCATTATTTCTAGATTTTAAGTGAATTCAAGCAAAATTATTTACTTATTATCCTTTAAAATATATAGATTTATAAATATCATTTTTACCAAAGAAATTTGTTTAAAATGCCATTCTCATTATATATAATGCTACTCATCATTGTATATACATTTATCTGTGTTTTTCTTTGTGAATTGGTCTTGGAAAGACAGGTATAATCCAGGATTGTCATAATCAGGAAGATATAATTCAGTTATGGCCCTTCTGGCTAGATTTGGTTCAGGAAAGTTAGCTGTTTTCTCAGAACATATTTGTAGCTATGGATTACACAGAATCTTGACCATTTTCCTTCATATGAATTCAAACTCCACCAGTGAACTGTAGAGCTGCTGCTTTCTAGCATTCTTATAACTTCATAGTAGTTTTTTGTATAATTCTGCCAGCCATCTCTGATTTACTGTGTCGACTCTCTGCTGCAGTTACCAACAAAATGTAGCTAATTCTTTATAAAATATATTAGCCAACTTTGCAGCTAGGTATAAGCCAGATGCTTCTCAAAAACCAAAAAGCAGATTGTTCTTTTCAAAACTACTGTCCAGACTTTGCAGCTGGCCAATTTGGCCAATTACTTCTCAAAATATTAAAGACAGATTCTTCTGGCCAGCCCTTACAAAAACTGCAAGCTAAAACTGAACTGATATTTTTATCAGTCCTTTTATAGAATCATCTGAGGTGGCAATGACACTAATTTAAAAAACTTTTTTATCATTCATGATTGGAAACAATTTTAATCTCTCCAAAAGCAATTTTAATTAAAAAGCTACATTTAGAAATCTTATGAAAGTTTTTTAAAAATATATAATAGAAATGCATACAAGAATTAATTTAAAAAGTAGATATTTAAATACAAGATTTAATTAAAAGATTTTAAAATTAAACCCTGCTTGTTTTTAAATTTCAAAATCAGAATAATATTAGTTATTCAATCCTTTTTTAAAAAATATTTATTTCATAATAAAATTCTGTTTTAATTCAGAGTTATTTAACCCTTTATTTATTAATTTTATTCCAATTGAAATGTAGAAAATAGCTACAAAAATGGGGTGGTCAGAGTGTGGATGTGTAATACCAGGGATAATCCAACCATGTCATTACACCCAAGTAAATTAAATTTAAATTTAAAATTTGCAAAAAGTATAATATATAGAGTTTATCATATTAAAAAAATGTTAAAGTAATATTTAACATCCAAAATATATAAAATATATATATTCCAAGAGCATGAGATCAATGGATCTCTGAGAGATCAGCCAGTTACTGATTAGAGTAACTAAAATATAATTATACATCAACTAGCATTATAAAAAATAAAAGTATGCACCATTCAAAATCATGAATTATCCATCAAAAGAAAATAGTGACTCTGGTGACTGGATTGAAAATGAGTCTTCTGTAAACCAGGCTAACTATTAAGCCATTGCCAGCTTGGGGAAATTATTTAACCATTAATTTGGAGGCAGAAACTAAGTGCTCATCCATCAGAGTACATAATAATAAAAATCAGAAAAACAAATAATGTTGGGACATTAAAACATGCTGATCATTATCAATGCTTTGGACACTTATTCTGTCCAACCATAAACTTAACTTTTAATAAGACTAAACTAAAATAAAATATAGTGCATGGGCTTTAAAGAGTATTCTCTTTTGCACCAACAAGTATTAATATATATCCCCATTTACTTATCAGTCATTATACAAGAATGTAGCTTAGAAGAACCCATGCTCATTATAGTTATATGACCAAGAAATAATAATTTAATACAATTGTATCAATTGAATTTATGTTTATTAATAACACTATAAAATAATATTAAGGTCTGTAGAATATGGCTATACATATTAAATTCTTCTGATTTTGATTAACATGTAATAAAAAATTATCCCATTTGTGATTTACAAAATTACTATACAAAATGCAAGATATTATTATGGTTTACATATATGTTCTATTAGGTTTACTTAACAACCATTCAGCACTCAGGTATATGGCTTGATATAAAATGAACAGGTTTGAATTGACATTTAATAATAAAAAATGATTACTTTTTACATATACGTTCTATTTGTTACACATTGGTATTAGCAATACAATTGACATATATATGCACAATATATGTGTGTGCATAAAATTTCTAAACATATTTGACTTGCCATAAAATAAACATTTTTAAACTATGACTCAATTCTTTATGTTGATATTCATAGCTACACATGTGTTTTGAGAAAATATCATGCTGTCCTGAAGCTTACCAAAACTGAGTCTAAGTGGAACTAACTCCAGAACAACCCTTACAGTGACCAAAAACTAAGCTTACTAAGAGAACCCTATCAGTTGCTGAAAAAGTAATTATACTATGCTGATGTATCTATATGTAGAGAAGCACAGATAAGCATATATGTAGCTAGTGAGTTAGTTTAAAATCCTTAAAATTACTTTTAAAATTATAACTTAATAACTTAAAATAAAACAAATGAATAATTTGTTTGAGTCATACATCTGAAAGAGAGATGATTTGATATATAAATTAAAGAAATTGTTTTGGTAATTCCTTATAAAAATGATATTAAAAATTATATATAACTTAAAATGCAAGTATAATTTTGTTTGAATTTAAAATTAAAAAGTAAAGAATAAATTAATTTAAAAGTGTTGATAATTAATCAATAATCAAAAAGTGACCTATCATAAAATTGACTTTATTTCTTTTTAAAAGGAAGGGAAAAAAACTGTAGTCATTAAAGATAGAATTTGATTTCATTAATATAAATGTGTGTGTGAATTTCATGTATTTTACCCAAATTATGAAAAATATATTATTGTGATAGGTTAAAATAAGTAAACATCGCTGTGTGTATATACATGCACACACATATATGTAAATTTTAATCATTTTTTTATTATTGGTATTTTATCTCATTTAAATCTTTGCATGCCTGATTTGTTTAAAAATGAAGTGGCTTGACGTCACTCTAAATCGGTCACTTTTCGTACTACGATTATGATTTTGGGCTCTTTCTAAAGATTAAAAAAAGTTCTGTAAGATTCTGCATTCTCTTGAATTATTTTACAAGTAAGAAATCAATAAAAATGGCCTTATACATCAAACAAAGAAAAAAATAATGCCCCTTCTTAAATATTACTGGCTATTAAATTTTGACAACAAAGAAAATGGCTGCCAAAAAGTAAAAAGATATGATCTGTTTTTGTTTTATTTTGAAAATGATAAACGAATGTTTTAGACCATTTTAACAGTATTTTTTGACAAATTATAAATTATTTTGATAAAATATGCTAAAAATAAAATTATTTTGGAAAAATAGTTAAGACTTTTAACAAAAATTATTTACTTTTCTGCAACTAAAATTGGCAAAGAAAATCACATCATTAGCAAAATGTTTTGATTGGTGAGTAAGATTTTGTTTTACATTTTCCACTAGAGAAAATTTATATAATTATATAATAATTTCTTTTTGAAAAAACTTTCATTCATTTTCATAACCTGACAAATCTAAGATTTCAGTCTCCTTCATCAACATTGTTCATGTTCCTTTATTTATTCATTCTCATATGACATTAATTCATTATCATAATTAATTAATCATACATTAACTTTTATTCTTTTATCATCTTAACTATTCATTAACTCTTATTCTATCATCATCTTAATCATTCATTATTCTAATACATCTTCATTCTTTTCTCTTCATTCTTAGACTCATTTCATTCCATTATTTATTATTACTTCTTTCCATCATCCATTTAGTCATCTACATCATAATTTACTTATCATTTCATTTATAAGTTTAAATTCATAATCATTCCAGAGATATAATTATTAGTTATTTATTGGTTTGCTGAATGTCAAATTTAACTCATCACCTTTGGTTTGTGTTGATTTTAAAGCTGGTTTGACCAGAAGTTATTATCTTTATTAATCACCTTGTGATCTTCTTAAGATCTATAGTTTCATGCTAGTTTTATTCCATACAGGAATCATTTTGTTAGTTTAACCTTTTTGTTTCTTTATGCTTATAGTCGTGATAATGAGAGTATGATAGGTCACATAGGAGAATTTAGTTGCTAAAATGTGCAGCATGATTTGTTTATGACCAGTTAGACCAGTGAGATGGTTACAATTGTGATTATGGTGCCTGGCAATGTGTGGCCTGATTGTTCAATTGATGATGGCTGGCTGTAGCTAGATTACAGAGGAGGATTATGATGACCATCAATTTTGGGGCCCGAGTCATTTATGACTAGTTAAATTAGTGAGCCTGATTGTCCAGTGATGATTGCTAGCTATAGCAGGTCAAAATAGGAGGATAGGGCATCTCAAAAATGTGCAGCTTGATATGTTTATGAATGTTGGTAATAAAGTCAACTTTAGGATGTTGTTGCTAAGCCATACGTGAACCCTATGATTAAGGTAGTTATTATTGTTTGAGATGTTGTAGTTATTTTAAAAGAGTTGTTAGTAAGAGTTAATCAGTGTGATCAAGTTGTGAATGATATTTCAAGTTAATAAAATATACTAACTTAAGATTTTGTGGATGATTCGGACTCAAATCAGTTTGAGAAAAGATCATACATGGTATACTTTTGGGTAATTCAAATATAATATGATTATAAAATAAAATATCTTCAATAGCAATATGTTAAATGGTGGTGATATTGGCATAAGATTGCAACATGATTAAAGTTGTACATTGATGTAGGCATATGAAGTTAAAACAGTTAGGTGAAGTATGTATTGTCTAGCATATGGTCAAATGTTTCATTTTTTTTCTTCTGTGAACTTATGTGGAATTGTGGGTTCGATGAAAGATAGTGGTGTTGAAATGTATTCAAGGTTACATTAAATTAGTCCAATTCAAATTAGATATTATAGAGATATTTAGAAAATATAATAGATAGCAAAGTGAGTGATACTAAAGAAAAAGAGTTAGAAGAGGTTGTAAGTTCTAAGAGCTCTGAAAATAATGGTGATTCGAACATGTTAACGAAATTTATAAAAGAGTTTAGTAAAAAATTAGATAATAATAAAGAGGATATGAATCAAATGAAAGAAGATATGAATCAAATGAATAAAAAATTTGATAATAATAAAGATAAAATCAAGAGTAATCTTGATGCAATAAAAAATAATCTAGATGATGTTAGGGGCAACTTGGAAAATATGAAATGTAATTTTGATAGTAGATGTGATAAAAATGAGGAGGATTTAAAAGTGTTAAAAGAGGACATGGATTTTAAGATGGAGCTATTGAGTGCAGAAAATGTCAAAATGATCATTGACAAAATTCATGAGGATTATCAGCTAACTCAAAAAGAATTAAAGATTCATAGGGATGTATTTGACAACAATTGTAAAAGGGTAAGTGAAGACATAAATAGTAGAATAACTGAATTAAGTCAAATATTGTCTCACAATTAAGGAGAGAATAAAAAAAGGTTTTCCCAGTTGGAAGAGAAAATAAAAGTTTCTAATGAAAAGATAGGTAGTTGTATTACTAGTTTTGAGGTTCAAATACTGGATATTAGGAAAGAATGTATAGAGATGGGTAGATAAAAAAAGTTTGATGTGAGTATATTTAAAGAAGAAATTAAGAAAGAAATGTTTAAACACCTGAGTATGGCAAAAGGGCAAATGATAAAAAATCATAAGTTCAGATCTAGGATGGGTGAAAATATGAAAAAGATGCAGAAAGAAATTAAGGACATCATAGATAAAAATAAAGGGGTTATGAATAATATAGGAAAGCAGAAAGAGGTGATTAAGTTAGACTTAAAGGAATTTCAAGAAGGTCAGAAAGACTACATTAAAGAAATAGTGGGTCATTTAGGGTTGGATATTAAATTTAAGGACATTTGTCAGAGAATAGAGACCAAAAGTTTGTTAAATAATAAGAGATTTTCCGAAATAGAAAATGCTAAGTTAATTAAAATTATTGGTAGAGAGGAAGAGAATCAAAGAGATGAATATGGCCAGATAGATTTTCAAAGTGATAAAGTTATTAGGGATGAGGTAAACAGTAAAGAAGAGGTTGAAGTTAAAAGAGTAAAGTTTTGTGAAGGCAGAGATCTACATAATATAAATCCTTTGGCTATAAAATTTATAAGGATAGTGCCCTTTAAAGGTGGATTTACAGAAAATCCTTTATAATATATAAACAGTCTAGAAGTGTTGTTTCATTATGTACAATGAATGAAAAAGAAAAGCTAGCCATTGCCAGTAATCATTTATCTGATATGGCAATGAATTGGTGGCAATCCTTGTGTAACCAGCTGATGATTTATAAGGATTTTAGGTACTTGATAATGTGTAGTTTTTGGAGTGAAGATAAGCAAGATAATATATGTTACCGGATATCTCAAGAAATATATAATTTTAGGAGAGAAAGTTATACCAAGTTTTTTTAGAAAGCAGGCAGTTAAATTTAAAAGCCTTACTGCCTTTTCATTGTCAGAACTGCAGATAGTTTGAATCATTCAACATAATCTGCCAAGGGCAATTGAGCAGGTACTTATTGCTGCCAATTGCTTAACCACAGAAGAAGTGACAGAAATACTGGATGCTCTAGAGATAGCTGATTCTTCATATGACCATAAATCTGGTAATCTTAAGGATAGAATAGGTTATCCTGTCTCAAGTATGCAGGTCACACCAATGTCTTATAATCAAATGAGTGGTAGTCCAAGAATAGAAAAAGGGAAATCTTTTGAGAATAGAGGTAGAGTGTTTTCATATTCACCTAGAAATGCTTCTCAAAGTCATTCTAGAAATAGACATAACACCATACCCAATGGGCCTTCTACTAGTGGAATTACCACTATATTAAAGAAGTCTGGGGGAAAGGTAAAAGACAAATCTATGGCAGCTCAATATCATATCCACCCATAGATTAGTATATGTCAACTCATGTAATGTAATGCTCCTAAATAAGAGAAAATGTTTAGAAAGCATGAAATATTGTACTAGTTATCTACAAAGGAGTAATAAGTATAATAATTTAACTTTGTATAATCTATTATAGGATTATATAGGGTTATGCAGTAATAAAATCAAGTGTAAAATGAAGTTGGTGTTTCAGTTTAAAGGTTTATCTGAATCAAGATAACTATCAGAGGTTAAAAAAAAATTTTTTTGAGAAGTAAAGTTGGTTTAAAGTGGAAGTTATAGAGCTGATGTTGACTTAATCAATTGTGCATATTATTTCAGACATAATATGTATCATAACAAAATATGTGGTGAGCAAAATTCTTTAATATTTGTTAAGAAAGCAAAAGTGTATCTTTGATAAAATGAATATAATAAACATAGTATTTACAAGTGTTAGATAAACTAAAAATGTCTTTATGATGTGGTAATCCAAAATGTGTACTGTGTAATATTGTTTAACCTATTTTATATTAAATGATGTTTAAAGGAATATATATTAAATTTAAAATTTTGTTTTCTATGAGGGGGGTATTGTGACCTTTTATTTAGGTCCCTGTATTTAATAATCCAAAATTTTAAATCATAATAATATATTTAGCATGAAAATCTTAACAAGTGGCTTAAAATAAAGACTGTTTTGAATGCACTAGGAAATCTGCTTAAGTGGAGATGAAATTTTAAACCCAATGTAGGTTTAAAACTAGGGATAAAATAATTTAAAAATATTATTATTAACTGGGAGATATATATATTGCTATTTTTATTATTGTTGAATAGCGATTGAAATAAATTAAATTTGTAAGTCTTGTAAAATGAATTGTTATAGTTAATTCTTAAGCATATATTTTTTTGTAGTGAATCCAAAGCTGTCTTGAATAATTATGAGTAGTTATTAAAAGGAAAGCTAGAGGGGGTAATATTAATATATTCACACTAAGATTATTGGTCAATTTATTACCACAATGCATTGTAATAAAAACTATATATATTAAAACAAAGTTGTAGGGGGGTGAGTAAAAAAAAAAGAACTAAACAACAACAGATTTCAACTCTGATCTTCTAAAATAAGGAGGAAAAAGCTAAAAATCAGAAAAATTTGGAATTTAACTGAATAAGGATTATAGTATATTGTTATCTAAAAACATGGAATAAAAAAAAAGAAACCTTGCTATCATTTTAAACACCATTCTTCCATTGATTGATAGTTCTTAAGAGTTATACTGGAAAAGAAATGAAAACCCTGTGTAGCATAACTGACTCCTATAAATATTGCTTCAAACCCAGAAAAATTCAAGAAAAAGTAAGCTTTTGCTTTTATTTTATTCATATTTTTAAAACCTCTTCTTTAAAAATGATGCACAAATTATTTATAGTTAAAATAAAGAGTCGATAATGTTTGTATTTTGCGCCACTATTAAACATAAAGCAGAACATATGATCATTTGAAAATCATAATTTCAAAAAAATAATTCAAAGTAATTTTAAAGAAAGATTTCAGAAGAAATTATAAATAAATCAAAAGTCATTTTATATCATATAATTTTAATAAAGTTAAAAGATAATTGCAAGTGATTTTATTCTCAATTATTTCTTAAGAAATAAACACTCATCTGATAATTTTTCTTTAGCGAGAACTTATATAATGATAGAAATGAACGATTACAGATTCATTAAAAATGCTCAGGATATCGTACTTGTAATTGGATAAATTCCTTTTAATAGTGCTAAACAGTTACTACTTTGTCAAGGGAAATATAATAAAATAAATCTTTACTTTTAACAATTTTACAGTGCAACACGTATAAATAAAATTTAAAAAAAATGTCTAATAAATGTCCCAATTACTTAAAGTGTTACAAATATTACCGCGAATGAAAAAACAGAATCAATAAATTATTTTTTTTAAAAAAAAAAACAAGTTAAAGATATCAATTGCATTAAAATTATAAAGTCATTTTCAAGAAAAATCATCTGGATTAAAACGTAAATAAACTGATTTTAGTTATACCCCACTTGAAATGTTTAAATCTTGTCTTACTATGTAATACCGAATAAATCAATAAATTCATTTAAAAAGTTTGTTTAGAAGACTACAATAACCTATAAAGTTATTGAGGAAAATTATCTAGAGAAAAATGGATAGACTGATTTTAATTATGATACACTTGAAGACCTTTGGATATTGCCTTATTATATTAACATCAAACAGGATAATAAAAATATATATGCATTATCTGGAATGTTTGCTCATCATAATATCACTTCTTATCATTTTAACTCACAAGGATAAAATAACTTGGATGAATAGTATAAAATTTAATGGAAAAAAATGTTGTTTTATTTTTTTTATTATTGCTGTATTAGTTTATAATCCTTACATCATGTGTTATTTAGGAATTTCGTTTTTAAACATACGTGTTTTATTGTGGTATGAAATATATATTGAGTTAAAAAAGAAACGTGTAAAATATATATATCTATTACATGTATTTTTATTTTTCCAGTTAAGGGAAAATGTGATATTATATCTATCATTCATCTAGACAGAGAGGAGGAGAGATTTATTTCTCATATTTTTTTAAACAGATTTTAATACTTTGTTAAAGGCGAATGAACAAATATTTTATCAAAGATATACTATAATGATCTAATTGCATTCTTATATAAAAGAATTAATATAAGTTTTTTTTATTTATTAAGATTGCCTATGAACTTATCTACTTTGAATACAAATGCTGGTTGATCTTTATTGCTTATGAACTTGTCCACTTTGAATAGAAATGCTGGTTGATATGTATTGCTTATATATGTTGTGCTCTCTCTAACAAAATTATAGTTGTCATTTTAAATAATTAATGATCATTTGACATATATCTTGGTTTGTCTATTGATACATTAACGGTTCTGAATTGTGAAATGGAATATGTATATCTCCACTGTTATTAGTGTTTTACCTTGCTATAATATTGAGAATGATTTGTGACAGTTTTTAACTGTTAAGTATATGCTACATATAATAGCATCAAATAGATTAATATTAATAGTGAACATGGGCTGATGGAGTATCACCTATTGCTCATTCCATGAGAGGATAGTATGATAGAGGCTGAGTAATAATTAATGCTTGGTTAATATAAATAATCCTAAAAGAAAGAGATCCATGGTCTGCATTCTATTTTTCCTGTGATGAGAATAAACTCACACATGTGTATACCCATAGAGAGTTAGTAGAATTAGCCATATTATTATACAACTGTCATGTTGTTTTATAGAGCCTCCCTTTTTATTGTTAGGTCTCTCATGGTGATATAGAGTTAGATGATATAGAGTTAGTTTTTCCACCATGTATGTTCAAGTTTCGTATTTTAAAATCACATGGCAAGGATAAAATAATGTTAAATTTAGGAACACTGATTTAGCTATAGTGTTTGCCTAATTATAATAGTGCTTTATGATGTTGTAGGATCATCATCAGTTATAGACAGACCAAACCAAAATCTATTAATAATTGTAGAACTTATAGATGTAAGAGCAAGAGATGCATGTGAGCAGTGTGGATTTATATTTATTAAGTAGTGATTTGATAATGGATTGGTAAGATCAGTTAAGTATTCAATAATTAGGTTGTGGACATAGGTAACATTTTAGTGATATATATGTGTATTTGACTTTTCATATATGTTCTTACTTTAATACACCAAACCTAATCATCTCAAATTTTAATCAGTTATTAATTGCACAGAATATGATAACTGTCCTTATCATATTCTGATAAAAGAAATGGCTTTGGTATAATGCACTATGTTATAACTTGAATTCTAAATTTAAAATTTGTGCATACCATAAGGTCCTAAATACACTGTTATTTTTGTAATTTAAGTGCTAGTTCAACTTGAATAAGGTTTTATTATCTTATTCTTTAAGATAGGCTAAATAGTAATAAGTAATAGTCTTAATATCATTGTATAAGTTAGTTGTATTGACTAAGAGTATGATCAATGGTATATTTTTCCCATCTCTGATTTTGATTAAATGTATTGGTTTTATTTCATAAAATGTCTCTGAATTGAAACTTGTAAATATTGTAAATAAAGTTTGTTGTGTTTAAAAATTTATTTAGTTGCCTGCAGTCTTATTGCTAATCACCATATACACTATTATTGTTATTGCTATCGACATATCAGAAGAGTACATATTGAAATCCTCATCGACCAATATAGTACAATTAACTATATGTTGTTATATCCTAATAATTTTGGTTAAGCCCAATCGCTTAAGAGTACATCTAATGCATCATCACACAATAATCAAAATGTTATTAAATCAGAGTACATATTATTTTAAATAATATATTAAAAGATAAACATAGTATTGATTTAATCACATGGTTTATCATTATCTAAGAAAAGGAATTTGGTAAGTTATTGTTTTTAATTATTAAAAAGTCATTCCTATTTCTAAAATTTTATAATAATTATAAAGTTTCTTTAGAACTCCTAAATACAGTTGTTAATTTGAGATTATATTAAGAGCTGTCATGTGCATTATGTTTAGGTATTGGCAAAATCCCTCTCACTGACCCAAATATATGTTGTATAACAATTTTGAAATGCTAGAACCCTGAGAAGAATTAGTTGTTAAGTTTCAAGGTAGAATTTAAATTTGTAATAAATTTTATATCTAGTTAATTATTATAGTTGGACTTGAAATAGATTACTTTCACTGTTTTATGAAAGTCAACCAAACTTTAAGGTATAAATTACTTCTTTTGTTGTAAAAAAAGTATAGCTTGTTTTAACTTCATTATAAATATTCTGGTTGTGTCAAGCTTGAAATCCCTATTTTTATTTAGCTTATCTTTTTACCATTTAATACCATATTAGTTTATAGTTTAAGATATCAGTCTCCATCATTAACATTGTTCTTCGATTTCATCTTGATCATTTTTTTATTTATTCATTCTCATTTGACATTAATTCATTATCATAATTGATTAATTGTACATTAACTTTTATTCTTTTATCATCTTAACTATTCATTAACTCTTATTCTATCATCTTCTTAATCATTCATTATTCTAATACATTTTCGTTCTTTTCTCTTCATTCTTAGATTCATTTCATTCCACTATTTAATTATTACTTCTTTCCATCATCCATTTAGTCATCTACATCATAATTTACTTATCATTTCATTTATAAGTTTAATTTCATAATCATTCCAGAGATATAATTATTAGTTATTTATTGGTTTGTTGAATGTCAAATTTAACTCATCACCTTTGGTTTGTGTGGATTTTAAAGCTGGTTTGACCAGAAGTTATTATCTTTATTAATCACCTTGTGATCTTCTTAAGATCTATAGTTTCATGCTAGTTTTATTAAATACAGGAATCATTTTGTTAGTTTAACCTTTTTGTTTTTTTATGCTTATAGTCTTGATAATGAGAGTATGATAGGTTGCATAGGAAAATTTAGTCGCTAAAATGTGCAGCATGATTTGTTTATGACCAGTTAGACCAGTGAAAAGGTTACAATATATATATATATATTTATGTCAACAGATGGCATTCTACCAAAAACACTGTCAGCGTATGTTTACATAAACATCAGAGCATGCATTCACTATCTCTAACTTTAATTCCACTTTCAGATCATGATTTCAAGCTATTTGCTATCATCAGTGAAAGACAGGATTTTAGAAACTAATTCTAAACACAAACTCTGAGTGTTTATGAAACAGTTTCTATTCAGCTTGCAAGCGTGAATCTTTTAGACATGTAATGTCTTGACACTCAGCATAGCAAGCCAGATAGCTACATGGGTCTGATCTCAGTTCAGCATCACCACATAGTAGAAACCTCTGCAATATATATCATTGCTAGAAAGACCTCAAAGGTACATTTATGAAAAACAAAAATCAAGTTAAAAACTTGCTAACACTTGTATTTATGTCAACAGATGGCGTTCTACCAAAAACACCATCAAGCGTATGTTTACATAAACATCAGAGCATGCATTCACTATCTCTAACTTTAATTCCACTTTCAGATCATGATTTCAAGCTATTTGCTATCATCAGTGAAAGACAGGAATTTTAGAAACTAGATCTAAACACAAACTCTGAGCGTTTATGAAACAGTTTCTATTCAGCTTGCAAGTGTGAATCTTTTAGACACATAATGTCTTCAAACTCAGCATAGCAAGCCAGATAGCTACATGGGTCTGATCTCAGTTCAGCATCACCACATAGTAGAAGCCTCTGCAATATATATCATTGCTAGAAAGACCTCAAAGGTACATTTATGAAAAACAAAAAAACAAGTTAAAAACTTGCTAATGCTTGTATTTATGTCAACAGATGGCGTTCTACCAAAAACACCATCAAGTGTATGTTTACATAAACGTCAGAGCATGCATTCACTATCTCTACTTTAATTCCACTTTCAGATCATGATTTCAAGCTATTTGCTATCATCAGTGAAAGACAGGAATTTTAGAAACTAGATCTAAACACAAACTCTGAGCATTTATGAAACAGTTTCTATTCAGCTTGCAAGCGTGAATCTTTTAGACATGTAATGTCTTCAAACTCAGCATAGCAAGCCAGATAGCTACATGGGTCTGATCTCAGTTCAGCATCACCACATAGTAGAAGCCTCTGCAGTATATATCATTGCTAGAAACACCTCAAAGGTGCATTTATGAAAAACAAAAAACAAGTTAAAAACTTGCTAATGCTTGTATTTATGTCAACAGATGGTGTTCTACCAAAAACACCATCATGCATATGTTTACATAAACATCAGAGCATGCATTCACTATCTCTAACTTTAATTCCACTTTCAGATCATGATTTTAAGCTATTTGCTATCATCAGTGAAAGACAGGAATTTTAGAAACTAGATCTAAACACAAACTCTGAGCATTTATGAAACAGTTTCTATTCAGCTTGCAAGCGTGAATCTTTTAGACACGTAATGTCTTCAAACTCAGCATAGCAAGCCAGATAGCTACATGGGTCTGATCTCAGTTCAGCATCATCACATAGTAGAAGCCTCTGCAATATATATCATTTCTAGAAAGACCTCAAAGGTACATTTATGAAAAACAAAAAACAAGTTAAAAACTTGCTAACGCTTGTATTTATGTCAACAGATGGTGTTTTACCAAAAACACCATCAAGTGTATGTTTACATAAATGTCAGAGCATGCATTCACTATCTCTAACTTTAATTCCACTTTCAGATCATGATTTCAAGCTGTTTGCTATCATCAGTGAAAGACAGGAATTTTAGAAACTAGATCTAAACACAAACTCTGAGCGTTTATGAAACAGTTTCTATTCAGCTTGCAAGCATGAATCTTTTAGACATGTAATGTCTTCAAACTGAGCATAGCAAGCCAGATAGCTACATGGGTCTGAATAGAAACTGTTTCATAAACGCTCAGAGTTTGTGTTTAGATCTAGTTTTTAAAATTCCTGTCTTTCACTGATGATAGCAAATAGCTTAAAATCATGATCTGAAAGTGGAATTAAAGTTAGAGATAGTGAATGCATGCTCTGATGTTTATGTAAACATATGCATGATGGTGTTTTTGGTAGAACACCATCTGTTGACATAAATACAAGCATTAGCAAGTTTTTAACTTGTTTTTTGTTTTTCATAAATGTACCTTTGAGGTCTTTCTAGCAATGATATATATTGCAGAGGCTTCTACTATGTGGTGATGCTGAACTGAGATCAGACCCATGTAGCTATCTGGCTTGCTATGCTGAGTTTGAAGACATTATGTGTCTAAAAGATTCATGCTTGCAAGCTGAATAGAAACTGTTTCATAAACACTCAGAGTTTGTGTTTAGATCTAGTTTCTAAAATTCCTGTCTTTCACTGATGATAGCAAATAGCTTGAAATCATGATCTGAAAGTGGAATTAAAGTTAGAGATAGTGAATGCATGCTCTGACGTTTATGTAAACATACGCTTGATGGTGTTTTTGGTAGAACGCCATCTGTTGACATAAATACCCGCATTAGCAAGTTTTTTAACTTGTTTTTTGTTTATATATATATATATATAAGAGCTGCTCTGAAAAATGGTATAGCAGTCTTTGCTGGCTTACTGTCCCATCCAGAGAGTAAGAAAATCAATGACATAGGAAATATGTCTATGACCATTAACAATATGATGACTACTCTTTTGGGTCATATGTTCAGGTGGGTATTATGCCCTGTATGCTAATGCCATAGAAGGTAATGAGTATCCAATGCACCTATGCAAATTACATTGACATAAAATATCCGTACATCTATCCACCAACACTGATCTAATTGCAATACAATTAGCCAAAAATTAATACACTTAAACTAACAATCTTAGGAATCCATGCAGCTATTTACACTTATTTTAAATTATTAATTTAAAAGAATTACAAGAATGGAAATGATATTAAATGTATTAAAAAAAATATAACAAATAATTTAAGTTTTAGTCAGATAGGAGATTTTTTTTAAAAATTAAGTGACATTTAAAATTACTACTTGGAAAAGTTTGTTTTATAAAAGTAAAGTTCATTTAAAGCAAAAGTTTATACTTTCCAATGTTGTAGATTTATTGAAGTCCATCTTGATGATCCTTTGATGTGTTACACAATTCAAAGTTCTTTCATTTCATATTGTTCTAGGTGGAGACAAATTCATTGCTGACCAGTTTCTGAGAACCATCATACTCTGGAGACCACCTCAGCTGCTGCAATCATGGCAAATGTAAATTATTGATGACCCCTACATTTTGGAGATCTGCAATACACTTATATATTTTAATAACATGCAATCAGCAAGAGCAATCCAAATCTAAATCTCAACTTCAAAGTTTTCTTTTTATATCTTTGCAAATTCTTATCAGCAAATTCCAGGATTGATCTTGCCTGGCTTGACTTTTCTCTGTGGATTATGTGTTTATTTTCATCATTATTGGCCAGCTTGCTTTAGAGCTGGAACTCAACATTTTATTACTGGTATTTTTTTAATTATCATTTATCTGACTTTATGCCCAAGGGCCTCTTTGCTATTATGTCATTATAGAAAATCATTTCCATTCTAAGATTAAAATAACTTTTAACTTTAACTAATAAACAGCTTTTTTTCCTTTTATATTAAAACAATCTTGTTTTTAGATTTTTAACTTTAAAGAATTATATAATTAGTTTGCCATCTGTGCATTATATATATTAATTTAAATAAAATTAGTAAATTCTCTTTATATATTGTACCGGTAAAAATCACCATGCTTAATCACACACAGTAATCCGAATTCAAACCCAGTCCATGTCTAGGAATAAATTCCAAAATGCAAACTAAATTCAAACCCAAAACCCTGGCATGACCCACCGATGACAACATTACAACGGTACGGGGTTTTCCCTTTACTAGCTCATCGAAAAACACAGACTAAATTACCTACAATCAGCTAGTTCATAGATATCTTATAATCGGGATATTGGTACGGCTAATAATTTGATGTATATATTTAAGTTGTCAATACAGACAGCAGGTGATTAACTAGATTTTGAGAGTAATAATGCAAGAGAGACAAAATTAGATTAGATATTTTTGTTATAAATTATGGAAAGCATTGAATAATATCATTTACAGGTACGGTAAAACTTTCATCTGTATTTTATAATAAATTGCTGCTAGTCATTAATAATCGGTTTAGACTGCTTAACAAAACTCATGCCAATATTTATACGTATTAACTGGTTGTATAGGTCGATATGAGAATCAGAGTAACTGGAGCATTTAAAATGTTTAACTACTATTTTATATTAAGTTGTTTTATTTATATAGATTCAAACCATTGCGTATACGGATAATTGGAGGCGGTTTTATATAAAACTATAATATATAATACTGATGTACTGATGGTTGCAGGGATTAAGGTATACTACAAATAATAACTTGCGGTGCATTGACGGAATACCGGGCGGCTTGTACTTTGACAAGTCTTAATGCCCCCAAGTAGATCCGGGACACTACAACCAGCCGGGCTCATTTTTGAACCCCGGTGATCCAAGAGATTACCTGGAGAAGAATTTCTTTCTCTCCATGTGGTAGTAAAATGAGACGCCAACTTAGGCGAAGGTAAAGGCATTGCCACAGTAACATCGAGGAAGAGTGATCGGAAGTGGATTTTAAAACGAAATTATATAAAACCTTTTCTCTCCGTAACATTTTCTACGCAACAGTCCGATATAACTATTCAATAAAAACATGGCGAAATCAAACGATCGCAAAAGTAATAATTAATTAATTTCACTCTGAAACCCATAACTCCCCAGATTGTTCGGAAGGTAATAATAGCAATAACATATTCACTTATTATCATTACTCCGTAATAATATATATATAAAAAAAAAAATATAATGAAATTTTAGACTATTTTAAGTATTTGAGATTTGGAGTATAGATTAAAATATCATGACAAAGTAAAAGAAACAATAAAAATACTTGAATATTTCTCAACTCAACATATGAAACAATTTTTAGTTCGATAAAAGAAAACTACTTTTAAAATGAATATAATAAATATTATGAGATAAACTTTACTGACTTTAACTAGAGTTGAGAAATATTATTATTGGCATCATTTTGTTTGTAAAATAAGTAATAGTAAATATAAATGTATTCACAAATGGATTATTAGAAGGCACAAATATTAATAATGATCATCTAAAGACTAGAGCACAGAAATATTAGAGAAGAAATTTACTGACAGGTTGTAGTGTAACATTTTCAAATGGAAAACAAGAAATTTACATGCAATTAATTAGGTTAACAGATTAAATATAAAATTATTACTGAGAGGAAAGTTAAAAAGTTCATGTAACAAAAGTTACCATTCTTTCTTCGTCCGGCTTTTCTTCTTGCGGTGATATGTATGAAGAACGTAGGCGCGCATTTTGAATTTCTTAGAATGGCATGGTTAATTTATATGTTGGAATTTGGAAGACTGGAAGCACGGAAAACATTACAGATCAGCGGTATGAAAGATTTAAATTGGCAGAACAGGAATCAGCTTCTTGGACTTTAGCCCATCATTATTGCAGTTTACCGGGCAACTTCTTAATAACGGTTGAAGTGATTTCTCTGGAACAACTACTTTGCTGTAGCTTGAGACAATCTAAGCACAGCCAAGTCAAAAGTTAGAGTGTCTATATTATATTTAAGATGGCTACGGTTGACCTTTCTGCCTAGTTTTTGTTCATAACTCCGCCTCCTTTGATTTTCGGCCTCCAGCAATATCTAATTTTTGACTATACAATAGCATTTGCCTTTCTTGATAAGAGTTCTACGTTTCTCATTTATTTTTAAATTTAATACATGATTCTAAATTGACAAAACAATTACATCGGAATTTGTGAATACAAAAATATAAATTCATTATCTTAATTTATCGAAGTACAAATTAATTATTCTATACATTTGTACAAGTAAGATTTTGATTAAAAATACTGATCAAAGGAATGTGACTTTTGATCAGCATTTTTAAATGACTTTGTATAATTTGCAAAATTAAAATTTAAAGAAAATATACACGCAATTGAAACTTTTAAATTGAGCTAATATAAATCCACAAACCACACACACACGAATATTATTCATCATGATTTGTAACATTTATACTCATACTCTTTACATTATATTCTTTTTAAACAAACACAAAATAAATAACTTAAAATCTATGTGGCTTGGGATAGAAAAAGTCTCATTGCGGGTAAATAGTGGTTTAGAATTACCGTTCTTAAATGACAACCATGAAACTAAGATCGATTCTTCGATCTGTCTGTTTCATTTCTTCCTACTTAAAAAAAATAACAAAAAAAATGTTTATACATATTTTACTGACTTACATTTCATTATAAAGTTGATCGACTTTGGAGAACAGTCTGGGTGAGAGTTCGAACCTAAACATGGGTGTGGAATGATACATTTTATCAATCATTTGTATATTAATGTCCATTGGTCTTTACTCATCATCTGAAACATTTATAACATAGTGATCGTTTACCGGGTTATCCCAAAATTACTGTTTGATTTCTATGTTCTCCCTGGGTCAGGAGGTATATAAGGCTTTAATTGTCTCGCGTTGTAATGACTCTGCTCCCATTCCCTTTTTGTTGGAGACAAATCCCCATAATCAATCTGGTTTAAAAGCTCAATAGTTTTTTCAAACGACATGGGGCAGCTTCCCAGCATCATTCTTTGTACCCACGGTGGTAACAACATATTAACAATTAGTATATAACACAATAATATTCTTATAATACTGTCAGTAACTCTCTCTCTCTATATATATATATCACCATTTCTCTCTTTTATAGACCAAACAAAACTCACCACTGCTGTATGGACAAACATATTTGCTGACAAATTTATTTGAAAGGCGCCAGCCAGCAACATGTGACCAATAGATAATTTAATCCACTGATCCCCAAATATATACTTTTTACGTGACTTAATAAAATCATTTGATTCAAGAACATAATGTTTTATGTAGAACGTTTAATATTAACACTACTTCTGCGGGGTTATCATACAATTTCAAGTTTCTATAACGTACGTGTATATACCGTTAACACTTTGACAACTGTATTTGGCTGATTGGTTTTATACAAAAAACTTAACCTAAACGGTTACTCTACTTAATATCGGATAGCACATATTCCAGCCAAACTTTATTCAACTGATATTTATATTATGCACTGGCTTTGATAATATTTCTATATTAAACAATATATATACACACATACACGCGTTTATTTTTAAGACATGAAAAGTAATCCTACTTTCTTTGCTTTATTTTTTTTTAAAAAATTTTCAAACAACAAAACAAAATTGACTTGCAAAAAGATTTATGAAATAACATTCGTTTATTTTGAATTAAATAAACGCACAAAATCGATACAGGTTTTCACTTGCTTTGAAACTATTCTCAATATTTTTGTCGTTAAAACAAAACTTCAAAATCGCTTTCACACTTTTTTTTTCAAAAAAAAATCTCACTATATTATCTTAACAATATTAGAAGGCAATCTATTCAACTGAAACTACTTGCAAGCCAGGGTGAAAAAAAAAATTAGTATATTTGACTTACTCAAAACATCGTTTTAAAACTGCGCATTTTAATAATGCAAAGTATATATATCTCAACGGTATGAAAAAAAAAATCGAATATTTCTATAATTTAATATTTACTCTTGTTCACTCTGCAGGGTGTGGGAGATTTCTTCATCAGAGCACCATGGAGGGCGTCCAAAATTTTAAACACTGTACCGGTAAAAATCACCATGCTTAATCACACACAGTAATCCGAATTCAAACCCAGTCCACGTCTAGGAATAAATTCCAAAATGCAAACTAAATTCAAACCCAAAACCCTGGCATGACCCACCGATGACAACATTACAACGGTACGGGGTTTTCCCTTTACTAGCTCATCGAAAAACACAGACTAAATTACCTACAATCAGCTAGTTCATAGATATCTTATAATCGGGATATTGGTACGGCTAATAATTTAATGTATATATTTAAGTTGTCGATACAGACAGCAGGTGATTGACTAGATTTCGATAGAAATAATGCAAGAGAGACAAAATTAGATTAGATAATTTTTTTAATAAATTATGGAAAGCATTGAATAATATCATTTACAGGTACGGTAAAACTTTCATATGTATTTTATAATAAATTGCTGCTAGTCATTAATAATCGGTTTAGACTGCTTAACAAAACTCATGCCAATATTTATGTGTTTTAACTGGTTGTATAGGTCGATATGAGAATCAGAGTAACTGGAGCATTTAAAATATTTAACTACTATTTTATATTAAGTTGTTTTATTTAAATAGATTCAAACCATTGCGTATACGGATAATTGGAGGCGGTTTTATATAAAACTATAATATATAATACTGATGTACTGATGGTTGCAGGGATTAAGGTATACTACAAATAATAACTTGCGGTGCATTGACGGAATACCGGGCGGCTTGTACTTTGACAAGTCTTAATGCCCCCAAGTAGATCCGGGACACTACAACCAGCCGGGCTCATTTTTGAACCCCGGTGATCCAAGAGATTACCTGGAGAAGAATTTCTTTCTCTCCATGAGGTAGTAAAACGAGATGCCAACTTAGGCGAAGGTAAAGGCATTGCCATAGTAACATCGAGGAAGAGTGATCGGAAGTGGATTTTAAAACGAAATTATATAAAACCTTTTCTCTCCGTAACATTTTCTACGCAACAGTCCGATATAACTATTCAATAAAAACATGGCGAAATCAAACGATCGCAAAAGTAATAAATAATTAATTTCACTCTGAAACCCATAACTCCCCAGATTGTTCGGAAGGTAATAATAGCAATAACATATTCACTTATTATCATTACTCCGTAATAATATATAAAAAAAATATATATATAATGAAATTTTAGACTATTTTAAGTATTTGAGATTTGGAGTATAGATTAAAATATCATGACAAAGTAAAAGAAACAATAAAAATACTTGAATATTTCTCAACTCAACATATGAAACAATTTTTAGTTCGATAAAAGAAAACTACTTTTAAAATGAATATAATAAATATTATGAGATAACTTTACTGACTTTAACTAGAGTTGAGAAATATTATTATTGGCATCGTTTTGTTTGTAAAATAAGTAATAGTAAAAATATAAATGTATTCACAAATGGATTATTAGAAGGCACAAATATTAATAATGATCATCTAAAGACTAGAGCACAGAAATATTAGATAAGAAAATTTACTGACAGGTTGTAGTGTAACATTTTCAAATGGAAAACAAGAAATTTACATGCAATTAATTAGGTTAACAGATTAAATATAAAATTATTACTGAGAGGAAAGTTAAAAAGTTCATGTAACAAAAGTTACCATTCTTTCTTCGTCCGGCTTTTCTTCTTGCGGTGATATGTATGAAGAACGTAGGCGCGCATTTTGAGTTTCTTAGAACGGCATGGTTAATTTATATGTTGGAATTTGGAAGACTGGAAGCACGGAAAACATTACAGATCAGCGGTACGAAAGATTTAAATTGGCAGAACAGGAATCAGCTTCTTGGACTTAGCCCATCATGATTGCAGTTTACCGGGCAACTTCTTAATAACGGTTGAAGTGATTTCTCTGGAACAACTACTTTGCTGTAGCTTGAGACGATCTAAGCACAGCCAAGTCAAAAGTTAGAGTGTCTATATTATATTTAAGATGGCTACGGTTGACCTTTCTGCCTAGTTTTTGTTCATAACTCCGCCTCCTTTGATTTCGGCCTCCAGCAATATCTAATTTGACTATACAATAGCATTTGCCTTTCTTGATAAGAGTTCTACGTTTCTCATTTATTTTTAAATTTAATACATGATTCTAAATTGACAAAACAATTACATCGGAATTCGTGAATACAAAAATATAAATTCATTATCTTAATTTATCGAAGTACAAATTAATTATTCTATACATTTGTACAAGTAAGATTTTGATTAAAAATACTGATCAAAGGAATGTGACTTTTGATCAGCATTTTTAAATGACTTTGTATAATTTGCAAAATTAAAATTTAAAGAAAATATACACGCAATTGAAACTTTTAAATTGAGCTAATATAAATCCACAAACCACACACACACGAATATTATTCATCACGATTTGTAACATTTATACTCATACTCTTTACATTATATTCTTTTTAAACAAACACAAAATAAATAACTTAAAATCTATGTGGCTTGGGATAGAAAAAGTCTCATTGCGGGTAAATAGTGGTTTAGAATTACCGTTCTTAAATGACAACCATGAAACTAAGATCGATTCTTCAATCTGTCTGTTTCAATATATATATTTTTACTTGAGGGTGATTATATATTTTCCTCCACTTTTGTTTGAAAGAAATGTAATGGCATATCTTTCTACTTTAAAATCCACTAAGATTTTTAAATGTATCCATGTTCTTAAGCTGAGATCTATTCACAACAAAAGATGCTAAAATTTTGCTCCTACCACTGAGTGCTACAGTATCACTAGTTATTAAAATAATTTTTGATAGGCTGCATTCAAATCATTAAAAATATTCATCCTTTGAATTGGCTAGTATAATACAATAGTTAGCATATATTAATATAGAAGCTAAAAAATGAAATGTTTGTTTTGGTTTTTGCTTTTATCAGTTCAAATATAAACTTTATAATCAAATCTATATGTAATTTTAATGACTGATTCCTAAAATTATTTATAAATTATACCAGAGATTACTTTCATGAAAACTAAACAGAAACTTAGCAATAATATACAATCTTTTTTCATAACAATTTTTCATTTTATATCAATTTCTATCACCAAAACAAAACATTTCCTTTCATGTGTTGCTACAAAAAAAGTTTGATTACTAGGGGCAAATGCTTGGATCAAATCATGAAAGCAGACATAAATCAAAGTATTGATGCAAAACTTTTATTTGTATTTTCCTAGAAACAAAACTCTGTCTATAGCTCTTCTAGATTTTCAAAACCACATTAAATTTTAAAAACGATTTCACTTATATTGTTGGAAATAAACTATTTTTAAAAAAATCTTGAAAAACATTTATTGTATATGATAACCATGGTACTGCAGTCATTTGTACTGCCTTCAGTTTTATAAATTCTAACAATAGAAGCAATTCTTAAGATCAGATAGCATATTTTTCTGGATCTATATACTTTTAAAAATTATTTTATAGCATATATGTTACTGTCATATCTTACAAATCATTTCACGAGTTTCATCAATATCTGCTGTCTTTCTTTTTTAGAGCATCAATAGGTTATTCTTATTCAAATTTAAATGTCTATTAGGATAAATATAACATAAAATGCAATCATGTAATTATTTGTATTATTATTTAAAAGATGATTGAAATACACTCTTTCTCAATTCATAATATCATTATACATACACACACATATTATAAAATTAGTATATGTGTATGCGTTAACAGATAAAAATCAATAATATTATCGGGAAAAAATTTTTTTTTTCTATTTTAGTTTAAGCATGCTAAAATTATTTTTTAAATTATGTAATGCTTTCATTTGGTTTTGAAATTTTGAAAAAATAAAAAAGACAGAGAAAAAAACTTTAGTCAAGTATATTGAAACATAGTACCTTATATTTCGGAGTAAATCTTTTTCATAAAATTTATATAAAAAATATTCTAAAAAAATTACCATTGATTTTTATTTTAATGTAAAATAAAAAAAATTATATATTAGCTCTACAAAGAATCAAGTAATATCTTAAATATTAATGGAAATATGTAGAGTTTTTAAAGTAATCAATAAAATCTACTTTAAAATACTTCCTAAAGGAAGTAAATTTAATTATTCGTCTTTTTTAAATAAAACAAAAATATTTTTTAAAATGCTAAAAAAAAAAAAAATGTTAACATTAATAAATTGTCAAATTTAATACAAATGGAAAACCTATATTAAGTTAAGATGTCATTAAATGGTGGAGTTATGTTAAGGCCTTAGATGTGATTATAGACGATTTAATAGTAGCTGAGAATATGCCAGGAATTAATTATATTTATCAGCTCTTGATGATTTTTCTGGAGATAGTGCCTTATGTACAATTTTTCCCAACCTTGTTGCTATTTTTTTAAAATATATAAAATGCCAACCTGCTCAATCACCATGCAGATATTCATTTACCAACTAATGAGGAGTGGCTAATTAGGGATCCATATTCCAATTATCTGCCACTATTTGAATTTTTTTGGAAATTCATCACTTATGTAAAAAATTATTCTGACCACAATTTGACCTTGGTATACAGAAATAATGGTTATGTAAATATAACTATTAAATCATAATTTATTAATCAACAAAAAATACTTTTTGTCTAGGTGTTTAGATATTAAATATAATAAATTTGCTGGCCAACAACTTTCAGAATAAAATTAAATTGTATTTTAAATATTCACAGTAATAATATACTATAATGGAACTGTGGGGTATACCATAAGATGACACAAATATGACTCAGTAGTTAGATGATTTGAATACAATGTGTCAACCAACCTACAACAAGTCATATTCTAAATGTATGATTCGATGGCACATTTGGCTGTGTCAGATGCTACTGAATCATGAATGGCATATAACAAAGGGAGTGCATATCACTACTGTCAGACCTAGGCCTTTGAATATGATGCTAAAGATGTCACAATAAAATGCCCAGTTTCAAATCATATCTACTTTTAGTATGCTAACTCATAATTTACTTACAATATTTCAATATGACCTAGACTAATGCATATTCATTACATCTCCCTTTTTAGTCCCCATTACACCACAGAAGTCAAACTCAGGGAATTCTTGCAGTCAGCTCTCTTCAGGGATGGACTTACTCAATTATTAGCCAAATATGCCTATATATAAGCATAGATATAGGAAAATACTGATGATGATCAATCATTTAGGAGATTAATACATAATGATGATGATGATTATCAAACCTTTAATGGTGTAAATTCATAATGTGATGATGCAACTTTTAATGATATATATGCACAATAATGATGTTGATGACCAATCATCTAGTAATATTAATGCACAATGATGATGGTGATGATCAAACATCTAGTGGTATAAATGCAGAATGGTGATAGTGATGATCAAACAGAGATCAGATTGGTTTAAATAACTTAATATGTTTATTAACAATATATATATAATAATTATTTACAAACAAAAAATAATAAAATAAATAAATATTTGGTTATCAAGAATGGTTTTCTATCATTTTGATGGCTTCACACAACAAAAACAAAATAATTTGAAGTACATTATATACAAAATTATATTATATAATTCATTAAATATATACATGAAATAAAAAAAGAAAAGCAAAATGAGAGTTCAGTAATTCTAAAACTACCCCATTAATATAATTATTAGAATGATATTTTTAGATTAGGGTAAATATATTTATAACTATCTTTCTATTAAAAAATATATATAGCCACATTCCCATATACATGTTTGTGTAAGTCATAGTAACAATTAATGATAGATATGAAAAAGACAATTCACTCAGTGGGTTAATTGTGCACTCAGAAGTAAAAAAAAATTACAAGTAAATATTAAAACTTATTAGTAAATAATATAGTTTTCTTTGTCCTAAAGTTTACCCTCAATGTTAAATATATAAAAACCTTACTTGAAGTCACCTTGATGGATCAATGTTGAATTTCCAGAGGAATCTGCAAATTTACTTTTATTAAAAAAAACTATACATATTAATTGACTATGATCCCTTTTTTAAAAATACATCAACATATGATATTTATCCATCCAGTGCTTCCACTTTTATATTGCAGGTGATTAACTTTGAAAATGAATCTTGAATACACAATAAAAAAAAATTACAATACATAAACTTTCAAATAGAAATGGCAAAAGCAAAAAAAATAATAATAATCATGTGAATCAAAACAAAATATATTTATCCTGAGGAAAACAAACATTTTGTCTACAGTTAAGAGTTTATAAATTTAAATGTCAATCTCCCTGTATAACATTCCTGTTCACCAACTCTGTTGATATTTATATCTTTCATGCTGCTTGGTTAAAACAAATCCATGGAAGATTGATGTACACCAGCATTTTGTAAATAGACATTTTGATGGAAAATGTTATAATTTTATAATTTCACAATTTCATAATGACATTGAAGCTAGCTTTGGAATGTCCTACAGTATAGGCTTTTTACCCTGAATACATTGCAATGATTCCTTTATTATAAACAGTTATTTATAACATGGCTTCAATATGTATATATGTATTGAACTAGATTAAAGAAGCAGTTAAGTTTTAGTAGTTTCACATTTTTTTCAATCATTTCTATAATAATGAATTCCAACTTGCAGAATAAATTAAGTCATTAGTTCATTCCTTTTAATTATAAATTGAAGTTTAACTTTCCAGTTTCTTTCTATCCAAAATAAAGATTTTATATTATCCTGAAACTACGATATTAAAATTTTACTGTTTTTAAATGCTGAACATTTACTTTTTTTTTTTAAAAAAAAAAAAAATAAAAGACTTTATTTCTATGTCTTGACAGTTCTGCTGTTAGTTTACAAGTGAAGAACACTGCATTGTTTTCCTTGCACTAGCTAAAACCTAATGTTACAACTTAATAAAAAAGAACAAATTATAAAACATTATTATTATTATTTTTTATTTAATCTTCATTATTCCAAATACGATCATTTAACAACAATTTTGACCTCATATAAATTTTGACCTTTGTCATGTCTGTCCTATAAGTCAATTAATTATTTTAGTTAATGATATTAAATGAAAAAAAGAATATTAATTAATTTCTACAAATAGACAAACATATTAGTTTATATGTATGTTTATTTCCATATATGCCATATATACTTCATGTATATAATAAATTTGTTTGCTTTCTCACAATAGATAAAAAAATAAAAATTAATTTCTCAAACATATTAGTTTATACATAGGTTTATATATGTATATACTACATGTGTATAAGCAGGTATGTAGGATAAATTATTTGCCTACCACTTGGGCTGAATTCAAACATTGTGAAAGAAACTGGGACAGGTGTGAAGGTTGATTGTAAGCCATCTTTTACAATACCTTTAGCATTACTTTTCAAGGCAAAGACATTATGTACTCACTTGTAATAAATAAATTTTGGAAAAACCAAATCACTAATTAATGTAGTTAAATACATACTTCTGGTGTAATATAATGGAAAATAAATATAAAACCATATGTGAAAATATTCGCAAGACTTTAGTTATTTTTAATTATATTAAACCACACACACATATATATATATATATATTGTAACGATATATAAATATGTTGTTACATTAAATTGAAATAAAAACTTTTAAGTTTGCATATAAAAATAAGTGTATTAAAAAGAAAAAAAACTAAACGCTAAAATTAAAATGTTTGTTAAACGTATATATTCGCACAGATGCTAAACTTTAAAAATATTTTTTTTAATAAATAAAAAAAGGTATTTGAATGTATTTTTTTTTTTAAAAAAAGATTTAAATATAAAAATAGTTTAAAAAAGAAATAACGTAAGTAAAAATAAAAACAGGTATTAATTAATTCCTGTAATCTGTAAATGGAAATGATTGTTTATTAATTATCCAAAAGCTGTCTAATTAAAAAGTCAGAGAGTAAATTAGATAAGAGAATAAAGAGATTTTAGCTTGACCAATGGAAGCACCAAGCCTCAGCCTGGACCCGAATGAAAATTTGGATTAGTGACGTCTTTGTTCATTCAATCTGGAGATTTACTATAAAAAGAGAGATATTGAGTTCCAGACAGTTTTTTCGGACTTGATTTGATGAGAACGGTAAGATGCACTTGCCGTTCTCTCTCATTTTTTTTGTTTTAAAAAAAAATATAAAATGAAAAGACTGTGATACAAGAATGGAACCAGCTAATGCTACCTCCAGAACATTATCTTCCAATGGAGATGTCGCAGGAATTAAAAAACAAGAACCTGGACTCTTCTACTGTAAGCTATATTGACATGAACTCTAAATTTAAAAATAACTAAGAACTTTCGTTCAAGCTTATGAACTTCTATCTGACTTTTAAGTTTAAAATCAATTGAAAATGTTTAATTTTATATATTTGCATTTGATAAAAAAAAAATCATTTCCATTTATTATTTTATTTGTACTAATATTTATTGTTTAAATTTTAAATGAGGAAATTTAAGGTTGGGTATGGATGTTGCATAGATTCTTTAGTGGTTGATTATGTTGTGGTTTTCACATTCAATTAGAATATATAGGACAACAATATCACTGCCGCATCTTACGATGAATGCTAATGGGATTTGTATATTCCCTATGCAAGTGATGTTTGTCGATGACTTTGTATTTTGATCGGTTGTGTTTAATTTGGAATGTTTTTGACCGTGAAATCTGTGCAGCTGATCTATACTCAACATTTTAAAACAAATTTTATAAAATTCATTTGTGCGAACATATCTAAATGTTAAATTTAAGTTGGACGTGAATGGCTATATAGTTTTGTAAAGTTATATTAAGGAGGGTAATCTTAGGTTATTCATTTCGTAGTTGAATTGGCTCAATGGATTGGATATATTTGTGTAATTAGTAGATGTAGTATGAGATCCTCTATGGGCAGGATTGCATATATATGCCACACACTTTCTGTTTGCCTATGGATGGGTTTGTAAGTCGGCAGAAGACCGCAGTCCATTCCTATGGAGTTTTTTGTTTATTGTTCTACTTGCCAACAGATGTAACATTCCTGTTGGTGGAGAGTCAATGTCTTCTCTAATTCTACTTACTGTTCAGATGTACATTCCTGACAGTACAGTATTTTGTGTTGTCGTATTTTCATGCTACATTGAATACATAAATGTATCAGATGGATTGGCGCCGTTTTGACTACGAGCTTTTGGCCTAAGGTTAAATAAGGGAAAGAATATTTTCTTTTCAAATGCAGACCTATATAGTCTATTCATACTCGACTCACTAAATAAAAATTAAACTTATTGAAATCTTTTTAAATGTAAATTTACAAGTTAATATAAAAATCTAAAGGTTAAACTTATTCCTCGAATTTAGAATGATTTTATATGTGCATAAATAAATATTTTTATGTGTTAATTTCTGGCAGTGGCTTTTATTCTTTTACATTTAAGATATAAAATTTATAGTTTATTATCTCTGCTACTCACTGAGCTAGTGACTTGGGCTAACGATCGGAATATTTAAATAAAGTGGAATCTTAACAGCGTGTATCTGCCTACTTTATAAATTTTTCTAGGCTCAAATGCCTAGATGGCGCCCTGGTAGTTGCAGATATTATTTTTGCGGTTAGATTCGATCTCCACTTACTTCCGATTGTTATAATATATATATATATAATGTCATAACATTTCTATACTTTGCCATTCTAAATATTAATGTAAAATAATACTGTACCAAGTTTAAATATAAAATTTTAATATTTATTATACCAAATATATTCTCATTTCACATCATACTTATGGTTAGTTTTTATATGTTTATTACTAGTACATCATGTAAATTTAAAATAAAAATGTTCGTTTTTATATAATGTTTCTAAATTTTTATGCATATTAAATATAAATTGGAAAAGAATTTATAAGTATCACAAAATCTTATAGATTATTACATTAAATAAATAACACAAAAGAGAAATAATCTGGAGTAAAATCTTTTGATTATATGAGTGATGTTATCCAAGATTTTTATTAAATAATTGAACCATACTGTAAAAATTAATAGATTTGTAAGTATATGATGTTAAAATAAATGTATTAAAAAGCCAAAAAGCAATGGAAAATGCCTTCACTTGTATTTTTTTTAGATATTTAATCTCTTTAGATAAAATATTTAATTAGTATACATTAATAGACATATGGTAAAATGTAAAGTTGGAAAAAGAAATAATGAAAACAAGCAATGTATTAAGGTATAATATGATAATTCTAATTAGCATATATCAACTAAGAAAAATATATTCACAATTGTTTTAATTGAAATAAATATCTATGTATAACTAATTTAGTAAAACAGAATCACGGGACTTTTATATATATAAAAAAATAAGTTCAATAAATAAAGCAGAAATAATAAAGAAAACATACAGTGTAACATGCATATATAATGAATATTAAAAAAATCACTATTTTTTTTAAAAGAAGTTGTCAGGTATCAAAATTCAAATCATTATCAAGATTACACCTGGGTCTCATTTTACACAGATTTATTTAACATGATTTTGAAGTTATGCGATTCATGTTTCCTTTTAATATTTTTGTATGCAGTTTTCTTTTATGCGTTAACACTGTATTAGATCGGAAGTGGAACTCCAATAATGCACTATTACTTTAAATAATAAATTTTGCACACTTACGTCATATTTAAAGTAATAGCACATTATTAGAATTCGACTTTCATCTTAATAATTTCAATATTTTCAGTGTTTTATAATAGTAAGATTTTATGCAATAATGAAATTAAAATCATGATTTCCACATTTTATGTACACACATTAAATTTTACAAGATTATAATGTAAATTTGTTCAAACATTGTGCTGTTAATTTTGCATTTTAAATCACATTCTGTTTTTACTTTTTAAAAAAGAACATAATCAATTATTAATCATTTAGTGTCCGCAAGTTTATTTTTAAAAGATGAGTAATAGCAGTGGTCACAACTAAATTTGACAATTAAAAATTAAAATCTGATTTTTAATTGTAATTAACAATTTAAAAATTATGTAAGGTGACCTGAAATTAATGTAATGTGAAACGAAATTTGATTTTTAAACGGAATTAAAAATTAAAAAATTAAAGACAAAAATAAGAATTTAATTTTTAGTTGTTAGATTAATTACTAATTTAATTACATTGTCACCAGAAAACCATTAACACAACATAAGAGTGAAGTTGGTGCTAGTTGTATTTCCTCTTGTGAAGAATCTGATTTTTTACCAGTTTGCAAAAGAACATGTTTATCAGCAAATAGCGATAATAATTAAAATGTGTATAAAAAATGTAAATTACTGTAAATTATGCATAAAAATATATTGTTTTGAATAAAATTAAATATTATAGTTAAAGAAAGTTTGGCTTGTATCAATTTTTTCCAAATTTGAAATTTTTTATTAGTCATATTTTATTTCCTTATTTTTTTGTGCGAATTTTAAAGTAATTTTACATTGGTGCTTTGCTTTTATGCGATTTTTGAAAAATCACAGTCCATATCCCCCATTTTCAAGGTAAGTTACGTCTATTTTTGTGCGATTTCTTTTGTGCATGTTTTCTGAGGAACCTATCTACCACGTAAAACGAAACCCAGGTGTATTTTATAATTGATTTTATATACAAGATTTATATAATTGCATTTAAAAAATTAAAACTGTACCTTCCTCCCATATAATATAATAATCTGAAAATAATAAATTATTATAACAGCTATATATATATATATCAGTTTTTTTATATACATAAAAAGTCTTTTTCAGCATCTGATTTGATGCTCTTTTCAAATGTTAATAATCTATTACGTTAACGAACTATTACAAACATAAAATCATTTAGTGTTCAATAATATCCCATATATATATATAATATGTTTAGATCAGTATAATAAATAATATCTAGGTCCTTTTTGAAAGATAAATAATATCTAAGTCTTATAATGTTAATTTCTAAACTGCTAAGCAAACAAAAGCGAATATTGTGAGACTTTAACTTGTGGGAAATAGGAAAGATCATAGTTCTGAATATATTACATAATATTTAATTTTATGAATTTATCGTAAGTATATTATAGGGATCATTGAGCTTATGGATATGAAAAAAATGTTTGACTATAAGAATGGCAGTTTGAATTTTAATGATAACTTTTGTCTTAGTCAAATAATAAAGAGTTAATTAAATTAGAATGAAAGAAAAATGAAATTGAAATTATAAAAATAAATTTAATTAAATATATTATATTTGGATATGCATACACATGTCAGCACATGTACACACACATGTCAGCACATGTATGTATAAATTATACCCATGTCTATGTCCGTGTCCTTGACATATATAAGCATATGCATATATAAATGGTAGATTAGTCGAAAAGAAGTTAATACACATTTAAATTTTTAATGATATTTAAAAATGAATAGTTTTAAAGACATGTATGAGAAGGTTATGGCAACTTTAATTTAAAAAATTTCTGCATTTTAAATAAATTAGATTATATCCTTAAAGCCTATTGAAATGATTAATTTTAGTTATTGACAGAGAAATTGGTATCATTATATCCTATTTCAAAATACCTTTCTTTGCATCTAAAATTTTATATAAAAATTTTTGAAAATAATGTTACTAAAAATCTTTTAAAATTTCATTATTTTTTTTTTTTACATATTTTTTAAATTTTTATTTAAATAATTGCTACTAAAATAAAATGGAATAGTTTGCTTTATCATATATTTTTTTGAAAATCATATATTTTCTGTTGAAAGTTATATAATCAATTAATTTCTCTGATAAGTTAGAATTATCTAGTTATTTAATTATCTACAATTATATAAGATATTTTGTAATACAGAATTGAAAGTCTCCTATTAAGTCCCTAATTCTGATCATCATACATGAGCTCCAATTTGCATTTAACAACCATACAATACAATTTATAAAATGATAAGAAAATCCATCTTAAAACTCATTGCTATAAGCAAACACTTTTTATATTTGTTATATTTTCTGTATTCTATTTGATAAATATATCAAATTTAAAGTTAAATCTATGTACTTGTTTCTGAACTCATTACTTTAATTTATAAGCTTAGTTTTTTAATTTCAATAAATCCTAAATAAAATAAAATAAATATATAGAATAAAATGTTTTAGCTCAATCCAATGAAAAATTAGCAGATTTATTTTAAAATTTAATTGCTTAAAAAAGAACATTTTCTCCATGTTTCTACACAAAATTTTATAAAATCTGATGAACATTTTAATTTAGAGATTATTGATGCCAGTAAAAAAAAGAAAATGAAAATCATATAATCTAGTAGGCACTAGATAGGGATTTTATGCACAAGCCTTCTGGCATCCATTGATTACTCTGGTTGGCACTGAGTGGCACTACTGTATGGAGAGTTTTGTCTGTTTTAATAACAGTAATGTGCTAGCATAAGAAATAGTATTCATGTGATGTTTAGTGGTTTAATCTTTAATTATGACTGGTTTTTATTATTATAAATATTTGTTTATATAATTAATATTTGCAGTGATCCATTTTCTTTTTAATAATTAACATCATCGGAGAAAGGAACTGATTTTCATGTATTAATAAAATATATTTATACCTTTTAAATTACTTAATTTGCATCAAATTGTCTTTAATTTCAAATCCCAAACAAGTATATTGCTTATAAAATTGTAAAGGTTGTTAGATTAATATGAGCTTATTTCAGACCATTTGTCCTGTTAAAAATCAGACCACTTCTTCAATAATATATATATATGAAAATAAAGTTACTGTTTCATACAAATATATAAACCATTATACAATTACAAATATCCAGACTATTAAACAGAGGGCGTTACTGGATATTTGTAATTGTATAATGGTTTATATATTTATATATAAATAAAATAATAAAATAAAAAAATGGATAATAAGTATAATATTATTAATTATATACTGTATACTTTTAGAGAAATTTTGTTGGAAGAATTTATATTAAACAAGAAGCCAAATATGAGCATGCATAGATAAAGTTACTTTGAAAATTTGGTAATCTTAATTTTTAAAAAAAAGTTTTTTTTTTCTTTTAAAATATTATTATTAGTAGTAAAAAAAATTTCAGAGTTATCAAAAAATATATAAAAGTTGAAATTTTCTTAATAATACATATGTTATGATTATTAAAGTATATTAATATTTGTTCTATAATTAAATTTTCATTTTTGCTTACTATTTGTTAATAATATTGACGCAGTATATCTATTATACCAAGTAATTCTTGCTCTTAAGATTTGAGATAAAAAGTTCTTATATTATAAAAGATGTAATTTCCTTGATATTTAACATCATACTTATTATTTGATCAAAAAAATATTCAGTAGATCAATGCTTATTATGCTACTATTGTTATTCACTAAAGTGTTCAGAATATGAAATAAAAATGACAATTTCTAACCCCATTGTATTTTTTTATTGCACTCCATCCAATATATATTGTATCCTTGCTAACCGAAATCCTAATAATAAAATATTATCTAATAAGATCTCCCAGCTTGCTCTTATTTAATAAATATAAGAAATAAATAAAATAAGTATTCAAATATAAATATACAATAATAGGAAATCTAACAATAATGATATGACTAGCAGATTCTTTCTAAATTTGAAATGTAAATAAATCAAATCTAATGTTATCTCAGGTTTTAAAATATTCAAATATAATAAGTTTTATTATTTAATTATACACTTTATAAATACTGCTGAATAATAAAGGGAATTTTATTGTATTGAAACCATGTCTAACATAACTAAGCATTATTATTTAAATTATATTTGCTAGTATTACAGACTAATATCAAAAACATTATTTTAGAATTCAGTGTTCCTTTAAATAAACATAATGTAATATCATGTAAACGTAAATTAGCAATTAGATAATGAGTGCAAAAATATGAAATACAAAAGTCAAAATTATTTAACAAATAAAAATCAAATTTATTCACAAAATTAAAAATAATAAATTAAAAAATTATGTTCATCACAAGATATATTATTAAAGATTTTTCAAGACTTTATAAATATAAAAATATTATTTAAATTTTAACCATGCTAATAGAATGGGTAAGATTATCTTCACATGTTATAAAAGAAGCCTTACTTTGAAAAAACTTGTTCATACAATAATTAAATTAGCTTTAAAAATTAGAAATTTAAATAATTGATATAAAATATTTTATATGAACTTTATATAATTATTAATATCATTCTCCTAAATGTCTATTTATTTCTATGTAAAAAACTCTAGTCATTCATTGCAAAAGTGTTTACCCTAGTTATATAAACTCTGTAAATACATGTGGAATTATATAATAACTTGATTACTATAGGCTTGAATATGAATCACCAAGAGGCTTTCTCTACTATGTGATTTTATTGATACTATATTTAATATTTATGGCCATGGAGACTAAGATATCCTCAACATAGATGAATGTGACATTACAAAATATGCCTACTCAGGCTAAATATAAGTAAAATTACAATGCAAGTTGTTAGGAATGTCTCTCTATTTAACAGCAACATAATACATAAAACTCATCACCATAAAAATAATATAATTCTATAGATAATTCTTCATAAAACTTCTAGTATATCTATAATTTTAAAACATAAAAATAAGTTTGAGTGCTATAAGTATGATGGCTAAAACTATTGCCGAGTTAGTTATTATTTAACTGAAATAAATCCAATCTTTTCTTTAGAAGTGAATAAACATTATTAATAGAATTACATAATCAAAGAAATATTTACTAAGACTAACTTCAAAAGTGTGCGTGTGAAAATGCAAAGGTAGGGACTAGTAAATATTACTTATGTAATCAATGTGCATTTAAATAAATTTAAAATCAAAAAAAAAATTGAATCTTCCTAAAGTAAAAGGGTATGTTTAATTATTTCAGTGATTTCAAATAGCATTTTACATTGTACCATTAAGATACCTCATAACATTTTAAAATAATAAAATGATAGGAATTTTTTAAAAGATCCATAAAACATAACAATGTATAAAATCATATACTTTAAGTACTAGCTTTAATTGTATAATTTTACAAACAATTTTCCAACCCACACATATACATTGTATTTTTATATTGGACTATTTCTGTCATCTAATATGAGTATTAATGTCTTTAGAAAAAATTAACTTTATTTAAATATTACAAATACATTCAACTCTTTTTGAGAGATATTATTCTCCCCTATTCTTCAGGGTGTTACTGGCTTGACCGGTGACAGATTAGAGCATTACCTTAAAAATCAATACTCAAGAATCTAAAAATTCAGGTTCGAATCCCATGCTAGTACTGCCACAGGCCAGAAACACCTGAAGAAGAGGGGAGAATAATAATTCTCAAAACATTGTGCATACAAATGAATGTACTTGGAATATTTAAATAAAATTAAATTTTTCTAAAGACATTCAATACTCATATTAGATGATGGAAATATTCCAGTATAAAAATATAATTAAAACATTATCATCACAAAGCTTCGGGAAAACACACATACACATATTAATATTGTATCAATCTCAAATATAATTATAAAATTTAAATATTAACTATCTGATTATCCAAATTGATTACTCTCTTCTTATTTTGAGAACTTTATTTTTTTGAAACAATGAAAAAATAATATTAATAATAATGAATATCTTTTTATTAAAGTTCATGCAAAATCTTTAAATTTTCATGTAGGTAAATATTAGATGCTTTTGTTTATTCAGAGATTTTGAAATGATGTAGAAATTTTTGTTAATCTCCAGTCCTTCTATTGTGGAAATCCCAAAGGATGATATAACAACTTATCATTCCAAGTAATTTAAAATAAGAAAGAATTTTATCTTTTTAAACAAATTTGTTAATACAGTAATTAAAACAATAAGTGAGGTTGAAATAAGTTATTTTCTCCATTTCCAAATGTGTTTTAATATATAATTGTCGTTTTTCCTTGAAGTAAATTTTTACAAAGATTGACATTTTTCTTTGGAAAATATATTTTAAGAAAATTTATATTAATTTGAAGAAATTTTGTCAAAACAAAATATCCAGTACATAGATGTTTGTGCAAGAAATATTTTGTAAATATTTATTTTTGTAATTTTAGCAGATGAGTAATAAGAATATTAGCATTTTTCAAATAGTTTAGCAAATTTTTCCAATTTCAAGAAAAGTATTTTAATCCTGTTTATCCATACATTTTAAATTTATTATGTTGCTCAAAATGTGTTGATATTAATTTTGATACCTCTTGAAAAATGCATTTGCCTAAAGGGCAAACAATTTGTAAAATTTTGCCTCTTCAGGTTTAAAACAACAATGAACAAATATGGTTAATTTAAATATCAGCATATTTAAACTTTATCCAGCAAACAAACAACAAGGAAAAGAGTGATATTTCTCTCATGCATATCTATTTATAGGTTTTTACCATGTGATTAGTTTCATCATCATTGTCACTCAAATTTATTAACTCTTTTACCTTTTTATACCCAAATTTTCTATTGTTTCCATGAACACAAACATGTTTGTACGTAATAATAAAATCATTGAAAAAATATAGTGTCTACCATAGTAAAAATTATTTTAAAATTACAAATAACATTTTAAAACCCATATTTCAAATAAAATATATATTTCAACAAAATTAAATATACAGATTATATTATCAAAAATAAATATTTAAATTACAAATATTAAAATACATTTTTATTTTATTTACTGTCCTCATGATAATTAATATTCTATTTTAAAATTAAAATAACTTTATATTATATCTTTTTAAAATAGTACTCCTTTAAATTTGAAATAGATCATAGAAACATAAAATAAACATTCCTGCACTCACTTTCAAATATTTTATTATGTTATTACTGTAAATCATTTTAACATTATGTATAAACTAAAATAATAATTACTTTATTAATCTTATTTTAAACAACTTATTTACATGTTTACAGTATTATGTGTTTTCACGGTGTATTGTTGCCTTTAACATTTTTAACCCCATGTGCATGTGTACATTTAACATTCAATAGATGCCCCTTACTGTATTTGTTCTTTAAATTGATACAAAAATCTTATATATGAGATAACATCTTAGAAAAATAAGTTTGCTTTACAAAATATAAAAGTTAAATATTATTATCTTTCTAATAAGACAATAATTTTTTTTAAGATATCTGTATTATAGCACTTGAGGAAAATTAAACATCTATTACTATATATATATATGCAAAGTGTTTTTTTTTTTGTTTAAGTAGGAAAAAACCATGAGATAAATAGCCTTTATTAAAATGCCAGTATTACAGTTATCTTTTTTTTCTGAAATTTATGTTATCATTTTCTTTAGAAAACTGTAACTTTGCTTTGTAGAATGCTAAATAATTTGTTTTTAATGATGTTTCTCTTTTAATTTTTTTTTAAATATTAATACTACTAGATGGCTGTATTATAAGGAGTACAGAATCTTATATAAAACTGAACATTTAAATTTTTGGTTATTTTTCTAAAAAATTTTGCAAACTTTAAAAAAATGTATTGTCATTGGAAATACATATGTATGCAAAGTTTTAATTAGATTAAAAATTGGACAATGAATGAAAATTGAGTCACAAAATTTCTCAGGTCAACAGATGGACAAAAACAATGTAAATTAAATCAAAACATATATAAAATGGCAGAAGAATATTAATTCGCTTTTAATATTCACTTAAACATTTTAATGTACAATATCATGCATGGGTGTGCATTTAATTTTACTGAGGGTTATAAGAGATTTTAAGTATTAAAAATAAAAATGTACGTATTTATTATTAATTTATACATTTTATCATTTCTTTTCTTAAAGAAAAATATTATTATTATACAGTCATTCCTAAAAGTAGTACAGAATATGGCATCTTATTTATGAATGAAGATGTGAATTAAACACAAGACTAAATGTTAATGCAAAATAAATGTAAGATAGGATGGACTGAATAATATTTAAAGATATAACATGAATAAATATAAATTATTATAAAATAAAAGTGAAGTTTGGAAACTAATATTAAAATTTATTACTAAAAAAAAATTTTTTTTTCATTTGTTCTTGTTATAAATGTTTCTGGAAATACATATTTTATATGTCATTGATTGCTTAATTTAATCATTGTTTATATTATTTTATTGAATGATAAAATTATTTAATTTTGAATTAATATGAGTAATAAAAATACATGGCTGAATAAAGAGTGAATAAAACTCATGATCTCTCTAATCATTTTACTAAGCAATTTTTGAAAGTACTAATGACAATTTAAGTTTTCAAATCATATTTTAGAAATATAATTTTAAGAATAAAAAGCATTCTTAAAAATATTTTAACTTTGGAAATATAGAAAAAAAGTAATAAGCTGAAATACATAATCAGAACAATAATTTTTATTTTATGACTGTTTTAATTCAAACCTAAATTGAAAACTTTGCATGTGAAAATATATTTGTAAAATAATATAGGCGCTATTACACTTGACTGCAAAGCTACTTTTTAATTAAAAAACAAAATAAAATATATTATTTTGCAAGCTCTTTCAAGAGACATGTTCTCATCTTCATGGCTCCGAGTGAAGTAATTATATGCAAATTATGCAAAGTTCAAAAGTTAATTACTCCATTTCTTTGAGATCTGCAAAGCATGAGTCCTTGCAGTTGATGGCATTGCAATCCATCACAATGAAGCAGGCATAAAAATGTATTTTGAAAAAAATAAAATATATTTAAACTCTGTTTTTAATGTGCAAAATAAATTTTGTCAAGAATGCATAACGCAGTGAATTATATTTTAAAATTTCATTTATAATTATTTTTAAAATGTCAAAAAATAATAGCTGCAGTGAGTATGGAGGCATTTCTTTTTCTAGACAATGACAACATCCTCCTTTACATTATTATATTTTTCTTGAATTGTATTTCTAAAAAAATAATCATTTTTAATAAAATTTTATTCTAAGCACTTTATTTTAATAAAAAAATAAATATTTCATAAATATTTTGTAAACATATTCATAACTATGGATAATAGATTTGAATAGCAAGTGAGCTTTTGCAAATGCAGTGACTACTTTGAAAACATAAACTTGCCAATCAACACCTTTTTGTGTTAGGTTTGCTGTATGCTACTATTTTCTAGAGATTTTTTTCAAATTAATAAATAAAAAAATAATTTAATTTCAGTTTTTACTATCAAATAAACACAAAATCAGCAAATAAATATTGCAAATAGCTGCAAGAGAGAAAATTTAAGCTGAACAACTGAAGTGCTACTACATTGAGCAATGCAAAAATACTATGAATAGGAAATAGTTGGTCTACTTTTTTTAATTACTACTCACATTTAAAAATATTAATCAGTACTATTATGCTTGAATTGAGAATGACACAGACTATGATTATGAGAGTGAGTATGCCCCCAAAACATTAAGCCAGAATAAAACAAAATATAGCCTCACTAGTGTACATTGGAAATGGCAGTATAATAATTAAATTGTAGTTGCATGTGTAAAATTTGATTTTTAAATTTATAATTATATTTTCAAATTAGAAAATCCTGCTAAAAAGCTCTGCTGCTTGAGTTTTTTTAATGGGTTATATTCATATGTTTTTATTAATTTATTAAAACATTATTTAAAATTAACTTTGAAATATAGTCATATTATTGATATTTAAAATCAGTTTAATTTTTATTTTTATTCCATTTACAGATAGATAATAATAAAATTAATTTCATACAATTTAAATAAATTGATGCTTTAATCTTTATTTAAAATGTTAAATAAAATTAAATCAAGATTTAAAATATGTTTAGTTTTTAATATATTTGGCCTTCAGTTTGAAACAAAATTTGTATCAAAATTAAATGATTTTTTGTAATAATTGCTACTTAAAATGTTTTTAAATCTATTAAAATAACAGAAGTTTATTAAATGTAAATATATTAATATTATAATAAGAAATAAATATTTACATTTGAGACTTCAATAATTAAGTGTAGAAAAACTTATTTGTCTCATTGTATGAATTTTTTGATACTTAAAACACATTAGTAATTATAAAAATAGAATATATTTTATAACTATTAACAAAATGTCATTGAAATAAAGAAAAATATATTTAAAATGAAAATAAGCTTTAAAATAAATAAAATTTTCAGTTTCATCTTGGAAAAAACAATATAAAAATTTTCTACTCCCTTATGCAAAAAATTAATAAATTTAGAACTGTTTTTATTTAAAGTTAAAACTTCCATTTAAAAACAAAAATGAAACTAAATTAAACATTTACTATCATTGAAAATAAATTGTTAAATAGATAAAATTATATTAAACATGTAAACAAGTAACAATACAGAAAAGTACCATTGTTCTTAATAATATGTTCTTTATTCAATGCTGTTTTATTGTTTAATCTCATGTCACAAAGATATGTGATAGAAATATATTACTTTATAAGTCTATCAATATGTTACCTTAAGAAAGTAAACAAAATCACTAATTTTTCAAAACAGCATCTAATGATATTTACATTTTATACAGACAAAAATTAATCCAAATGCACCTTTTCTAATAATAGTGATTATATATATATATATATATATATTAAAGACACAGATTTTAAAATAGAGAAAATTGAAATTTAGTTTTATGAATAAACTATGTCATTTTTTTTTCTTGTAGAAATGCACTATTCATTTCAGCATATCATTACTAGTGATTTTAGCTGTACATTTAATCTTTTTCAATTAATGTTTTCTTCTTTTATTGTTTATATTTTATTGTCAGAAATAGATATGCATATTTTAGGATAACTATTTTTTTGAATCTTCAGATTACTGTGTATATAATTACAAATAAAAAGATTTTTGCATCTGACAAATATGATCAATGGATTTTAAACTTTAAATCCACCACTCTAACATTATATTAAATCATATAGAGCATCAATATAATAATATTGGCATGTAATAAACCCTGATGAAGAAAACTCTATTCAAGTTTCACAACAGAAGTATATACATTGAAAAATTATTAAATAAAATGTGTTATCAACAAAACACTTTAATACTCAATTGTTTTAGAATTTATATATTGATTTAACAGTATACAAACTAGATCATTTTTTGCCATATATATATATATATATATATATATATATAAATCTGCACAACAAATATAATAACTGGCATCTCTAGTATCATTGTTTTTTTATAGTTTTGAATTGCAAATTTGTGTCATACAAATTCACATTTAGCTATATTCTAATTAAGCAATATTTAAAATATCTCAGATCAAAAAAAGTAAAACATGAAACCAAAATGCCAAAACAAAAGTGGCATAATTCAAAAATGAAATGACCACTTTGAAATTTTATTTAAGAAATTGAAAACTTTTAGACTTATTGTAGTCATCAAAATATATTATTTTCCGGAGAGAGATTCCCCTAAAAGATAATACTTTTGGAAAATAAACTGTTAAAATTATAAAATTCGTTCCAAAAATGATAACGATACTTTAAATTAGCCAAGTTATTATTTTGTGTGTTTATTCAATAATCTAAAATTGAATAATTAGGGTGTAAAAATGAAATTCTCTTGAAATTTCAAACTAATTTCTTTTTAAAGATCCAACAATAAAACGAGTTAGATTTAATCTTCCTAGATGCAACTGTAGTTTCATCAATAGATTTAGAACAATTCATAGTTGTTGCATTACAATTAAAATTTTATAGTCATTAATCTATATAGATTTGAAGAAAGCCAAACTATGAAACAAATAATTAATGTCTGTCAAACCTAAGACTAGAGTGAGCCAAATTGAAAGACTTAATAAAACCACTAGTGACTTTATCACTTGTTGGAATTTCTACAGATTCTTTTACAATATTTCATTAATATGTAAATTGTCTAAAAAATAAATCCATATACTAAATAAATTAATTTAAATTGATTTTGTCTCAAGCAATTCTGGGGTAAAAATACTTCCCCAGATAATGATAATAAATTCAAAACTATTGCAATAAACAGAGGCTAAACTCTCCATACAGTATCCCATTCAATGCAAGCCAGAGTAATCAATGGATGTAAGAAAATTTGTGCATAAAATCCCTATCTAGTGCCTACTCATCCAATATCCCCAGACTAGTTTCTAGCTTATGGCTTTCATCAGTGAGGGGCTATGAATCTGAAAGCACTGCACTTAGATATTAGGATCTAATGCAACTATCCATTATCCACCTTTTATCTTATTAGCTTTGAGACCACAATAAAGTTTTCAATTCAAGCTTGTATAGTCATTTAGATCTGAACTCAGTTCAGCATCCATAGTTTTTGCTGTCTTTGGTTCTTTAATAATCATAGTGACCTTAATCCTATTGGAAAGGATTGGTATTATACCATTAACTATCACACAATCACCATTCTTTATGCTTACACATAATGTTTATACAGAAAATAAACTCTCCACACAGTAGCACCACTTAGTGCAAGCCAGAGTAATCAATGGATGCAAGAAGGCTTGTGCATAAAATCCCTATTTAGTGCCTACTCATCCAATATCTCCAGCCTAGTTTCAATCTTGTAGCTTTCATCAATGGTGAGCCCTGGATCTGAGAGCAGAGCACCTAGATCTTTGGATCTAATGCAACTCTTCAGCAGCCATATTTTAGCTTATTATCTAACTATAAAGCTTTGAAACCAAAATAAAAACACAATAATGTTTTTAATTCAAGTTCATTAGCTTGTACTGGTATATAGACCTAAACTCAGTTCAGCATCCATACTTTTTGATGATCATGTGATGTTTAGACATTTAATGCCAATCCTGCCCAATATGATTATAGTGACTGTGGTTATTAAAGAAACAGATACCAAAAAGTATGGATGCTGAACTGAGTTCAGATCTATATGACGATATAAGCAAATGAGCTTGAATTGAAAACATTATTGCATTTTCATTTTGGACTCAAAGCTTTATAGCTAGATAATAAGATAAAAGGTGGGTGCTGGAGGGTTGGGTTAGATCCTAAGTTCTAGGTGCAGTGCTCTGAGACCCAAGGCTTCTCATTGATGATAGCCACTGGGGATATTTGATGAGTAGGCACTTGAAAAGGATTTTATGCACAAACCTTCTTGCATTCATTGATTACTCTGGCTTGCACTGAATGGTGCTGCTATATGGAGAGTTTAGCCTCTGTATAAACATCTTGTGTAAGCATAAAGAATGGTGATCATGTGATGTTAAGTGGTCTATTTTAATAAAATTAGAATTGTCATTTTACTTAACTGGATACAGATGCTGAATTCTTGGAGGTTCAAATAGAAGATTAATAACAGTGAAGCTAATAAGACTAAGTGGAATGAAGGAAACTAAAAATCAGTGACTAATAAATAAAATAATAGTTGGACTATTTCCATCATTTATCAGTAAATGGTGAATGTATAGAAAACCTATGTTATCTATGTGTGTGTTATTACTAACAAGTTGTTTGTATTTAGAAAGTTTAAATAAAATTTAAAATCTTCTACACATTTAACATTTATTGACAGATGTTGGAAATAATCCAACATATTATCACATCTAATATACCACCATCACAAAACCTCAGCCAAATGCAGTGACTAATAACTTTAAATCTTCAACAACCAAATGAATTTCAGCAAGAAACTATTTTATTAGTGAAAAAAAATCAATTATTACTATGAAATATTTAATTTTTTACCTTACTCTAGATACTTTTAACTAAATGAATTTGTATATAGTTAGAAGGCTTACAATTAAGTACTATTAATTTGTCTCCATATTACCACCCATAGACATTTTTGTAATTGAATATATAATAATAGAAAATCAGTTGAAAATAAAATTCAAACTCTTAATAGTAACGAAATATTCATATTTCTCTTTTATACTTGGTCAGATTACATACATTCTCTTAATCCTCAATTTATGAATATTCTCTGTTTTTCTGAAAGTAAATCACTTAATAATCACAAAAAAATCAAAATTAATATTTTTGGATTTTATGTATCTATTAGGTGCTGGTTTTTTGATGTACATTACTTTTGAAAGACAGGGAAAATGATAATCATTTCTATTGCTAAAGAGGTAACCAGACTACTTATTGATAAAATAAATTAATCTAAGCTTCAGTACTTATTAAAAATTAAATCCAGCAGTTATACGCAGATATATATTATGATCTTGAAATATAAAAGCTTTATTCATCTTTATTTTATTTCCATTTTGTTATAATTATTTACTTATTAAAAAAAGAACAGTAATTAGTAATTTAGTAAAAAGAAACGAAAGTTTTTTAAAAAAAACAAAACCAAAATAAAAAGTCAACTAAATTCACTATAATTATTTTAAAATGGTGGTAATACACTTTTATATTATATTCACAAAAATTAATGTGTTTTTCCTTTAAAACTAACTTTGCTACGTATTTTAAATAAAATTTACTTTTATTTAACGCTCTATTAATTAGAGATATTAATTTTTGATGTTAGTAGAGAATAAAGAATCGTGGCAGTTGTGGTCTAAATTACAAAGATAATTAACTTATGAATTGGCGTATAAAATCTCAAAGTGAAGCAAAGCTTTATTAATTCAATTTTGAAAATAATATTTTGTCTTCCATTAGCAAAATGAAGTTTTAATCAACTGATAAACTTCTCTTCAAACCGATTACAACAATTAAATTTAGGGTTTTGTTTATAGTTTTTGTTAAGTTTAATCTTTATTTAAAAGTTTAAACAAACATTGAATAACAAACATTATCTATGATCGAATCTTTTAAAAAAGTAAATAAATCAACTATTTAAAAAAAGGTATCCTTAGAAAATAATTGAATATTGTCAATAAAGATATTCATCTAATAAAATTATTTTTAAACTTTAAAAAATAATAAAAGCCTAATTAGAAATTTAGAATATATAAATAATTTAATTATTTTCTTAAAATATAATCTACATTTTATATTAGGAGTACAAATCTTATTTAATTAATGTTTCATAAAGTTTTAATATAATAAACTATTTAAAATAATTATTTAATAAATATATAGCCCTAAGGAAGTTTTAAACCAGGTTTCAAAAAAAAATATCAAGATTTACAATTACTATGCCACAGAACATGATTGTCCTATATATTTATAGATATATGTGTGCATCAGAGTGATGTAAAAATGTAGCTATTTACATTCTATCTCTAAAATAAGATCGGTTAAGAATATTTATAGTATAGCTCAAATTATGAAATGTTAAAAAAAAAAACTAATGATAAAAAAATAAGCATAATTGCTAATCCCTCCACAAGGTGTTAAAGAGATGATGTGATGCACTGTGACTTCCCCTTATATAGAGTCAGAAATCCCTCAGCAACTATGCCCAGAGAAACCTATTATCCACTTTACCTTACCTTTGCATTCCCCACTCTAAGTTTTCCCATATCCTGCTCCATCTCATTTCCATAACATAATCTTTGTCAACTCCATGGTCTTTAAATCTAAATCCTCCTTATATTTTCCCAAACTCAGCATAAAAATCGATAACCTACTTTCTGTATAATCACTTTCTTTATATTTATTCTACCACAACTTTATTATTTGTATTCTTTCTTCTTTCAGACATTTACATTCAATTAACAGATGACTAATATTTTTGATGCCTTCCTTACACAACTTCCAGACTAAATCATCCACATTTTTCCATTTACATGTATAATCCCCTGTTGCTAAAGATCCCATTTGATCCTTAAACAGTAAACTACTTGTCTTGCTATTATCATAAATTAACTCACATCCTATATTCCATTTACTTCTTTTATATATTTAAACTCTTTTTACTCTCCATACTAGTTCTCTATATCTCCAACTTCATATTTGTTATTAATGCATCTATTTTTCTATCCCATTCCTTACCACTATAACACTCAACAATTTTGCTAACACAATCATCCCACCTTTTGTACAAGTATACCAACATAAATTCTCTATCCAAATCTTTTGCATACCACATTACCTTTCTCACCCATTTTGTTACCTGCCCTTTATTCATAACCCAATTAAATACTATTTTGGCTATTTTTTATTATCCATTTAACTGCAATCTAATGAACATTTTCATTTTGCTTTTTGCATCCCTCATATAAAAACTTGACCGTCCCATTTCTTCTTGAATTGCCTCCTTTGCTGCCCACACATCTGCATCTAATGCATGACTTCCTACTTCTCTTTGTTTTTTTCCAAGTAATCTATGCATCATTACCATATGTTAACCCTGCTACCATGACTCCTTTTCATACAATTCTACCTACATTATATTTATTATATAAAAACACTGTTAATTTCTTTATCAATCTCTTTCTTTTCTTTGCTTTATTTATCAATTTTTTTTCCATTTATCCAAGCATTTTCTCTGATTACTTAAGATGATTCCCAAATAGTTATATCTATTCACCACACTTGACTTTATATCCCCCAATAAAATTTCTTTGCCTTTTTTTTCCTCAGTAATAATCATCATTACTTTTGATTTTTCTTCACTAAACTTAATCCCCATCTCTTTACCCACCCTTGCACATGTCCTCAGAGTAACTTCCATATCTTCCCTTCTTTCTGTGCACAAAAAGACATCATCTGCAAACAAACAATCCAATAATGTATATACTCCCTTGCCACCTATTAATGGTATCTCTATACCTCTTCTTAATCTTTCTATTGCTCTTTCATTTCTCTCAAATACAACAAAAACAAAATAGGTGACACAGGGTATCCTTGCCTTAGTCCCATCCCATTTTTAATTTTACTTGATTCTACATTCCCTAATTGATACATATAGTCATTATTTTCATATAATTTCTTAATAATATCCCTTAAAGCTCCATCCATTCCCAAATATACTAAACTTATCCATAATCTATTTCTATTTATTCTGTCATATGCCTTCTCCATATCTATAAAAACCATATATAACTGTCTACCTGTATTCCTATTCATATCATTAAGTTGTGTAACTACAAATAAACTATCTCCTATATATCTATCTGATCGAAAATCTCCTTGCATTTTTCCCACTGCATTATTTTTTTCCATTCATTTTGCAATCCTTCCAGCCACCATATATAAGAAAACTTTATATAAAACTGATGTTATTGCTATCGGTCTATAATGATTTAATTTCTATATTCCTTATCCTTTTTTTTAAATAGTAGTCTTATCTTGTATTACTACAACTACCTGGAAAATCTTTCTTTTGTGTCATCTTATTAAAACACAATAATAATTTTATTTTTGCCCTGCATCTTAAATTCATTACCATCACTTCTGCACATTCCTGCCTCATTCAGTTCGTTTTCTGTAAACCTAATATTCCCATTACTATATACTCTCATGTTTGCTATCACTCTGTCCTTCACATCTAACATCTTTTGTATATCCATTATATACTTATTTAATATTATCTCTAATTCTTCTCTAGAGTTACTCTCTACTTCCTCATCATCTAGTAATACTATCTCTCTCCCCCCTACATTCCTTCTTTTAATGTATTTCCAAAATTTTTTACTCCCATCTCTTTCACTTTTATTAATATCCTCCAACAATTTATTATTCAATTTCATTCTCTCTCTATAATTATCTATTTTAGCCAACTCTTTTTTTCTAAGTACTTTCCCCATTTAACATTAACATCTTTTTCACTTTCTTTGTTCTTAATAGCACACTTATATTCTCTGAATGCTTTTTTCTCTCTTTTAAACTTTTACTAAAATATGGATAGAAACCAGTCCCTACCTTGCATATGAATGCTGTAGTAAAAATTACACTACAGAAATATTATTCATTATTGGATAACCTCTAGTCTTATAAATGACTAATAAAAATTATTAATATCATTGCTAATTAAGTTTATTATTTTAGCCTCACAATTTGGCAAAAAAGAAAACATTTGTAAATTGAGTATACAAATAGTAAAAGAACTAAAGCAAGCCAATGAGATATAAAAGAACAAGAAAGAAAACATTTTTTTGTTTTAAAATCATAAATTCCTAAACTTGGATTATATCATCATCATCATTTTCAATCATTATTGATTCACTGCAGGATGAATGTCCCTCTAAGTTTAAATCAATTTTTCCAATCCATAGTTTCTCTTGTTCACACCATACCAGCAAATTTTCTTATTTTATTCATCTACTACACCTTTGGTTTCTTCTAAGTTCTGTAATCTTTTGGTATGCTTTAACACTCTGTCTATTTCATCTCTTCTAGTAATAAGTTGAGACCAGTTATCAATTTTTTAATTCTTTCAATGACGTCAATGATACCTTATTTATTCTCTCCCCCATAATATTATGTTTTTTATGTTTTGAACTCCTACTCTATATCTTTCCATATTTCTTGAGTGATTTGATATCTCTATATTAATTCTTTCAATGATGTTAATGATACCTAATTTATTCTCTCATTTATGTATTGTTTTTTATCATATTCTCTTTTTACTCTTAGTATATATCTTCTCATAATTCTTGAGTAATATGAAGAGATTAGTGAGAACTGATAAAATACATCTATTAAAAAAATCTTCCTTTTCAAATTTATAGGCATATTTCCTTTTAATAATAATATTTACTGAGACTGTAACCTCGAGCATATGTGTTCAAAATGCTATAGTAGAGACCTCTACATTGTTTAACCACAAGCTTATACTATGGAAGAAAAGAGGGGAACCCCCTTCTTTACTTCAACTTACTTTCTATTTAAATGGGTGAAGCTGAAGTGGTTAGATCTGCGAGCATGAAGCTATTCAATACTTCACTGATTAAGTCCATATTTCTTATCACACATTAATACTCATGAAATCTTTCGATTTACAATGAGTCAATGGAAAGATTTTATAGTTAGAAAAAGTTGTAATTATAAAATTTATTAAATGCACATTGATTACGTAAGTAATATTTACTGAGGCTGTAAGTAATTTTTACCAAAAATTCTTCATCCAAATTTAATTCTATGATTAGTTCCATCCATTATGTTTCCATGTGTATCAATAATTTGACCAAAGTATTTGTCATTGTTAAGTTTTTTAAAATGTGATTATCAATCTTTATGTCTCCTTCCAATAAAATCCATTGAATATTATTTTACTTTTTTGTGCATTTGTCTTGATAACTTTTGCAACATTTCCTGAAGCTCCAAAACATCAGTTTCAAAATAACCAAATCATCTACAAATTTAAATGATTTAAACAATTTTTATTTATTTTTATTTCATTAGCTTTTCATTTTAATCCACAAAATACTTCTTGGAAAAATTGCTGTAAAATTTTTTTGAGACATGGAATCATTTTGTATACACTCTTCTTAATGTTAATCTTTTTAATATAACTGTGATCTAATCATTGCTGTTGCATTTTGTTAAATATATTTTAGAATATGACAATATCCCAAGTCTGTATCTTGAAAATAAAAAGTTTTAATTATCCTGAAAGTACTTATGGAATTAAATGCCTTTTCATAAGTTATAATCTAAAGAATAAGGACAATTTATTTTCATTAGTTCTTTTTATATCTGTTCTATTTTAAGCCCACATTTTAAATCCAGTCTGTTGTTTATGTTGATTAAAATCAAAAGTTTATTGTAGGTGATTTGTAATTATCTTAATAAAAAATTTGCATAGAACTGAGAGAAGATTGTTAGATCTATAATTTTTAATATTTTCTTCATCATCTTTTAGAAATATCAATATTATTACTGCAATCTTTCAATCACTTGATATAACTTTATCAGTTAGACATCAGATATAAACTTTGTCAACAATTTTTTTATTTAGTCATCTGCTTCTTTTAAAATATATATATAATAATTCCATAATTTCTTGAATTTTTTCCTTCTTCATAGGTATAATTGCATTTCTTATTTCATCACTTAAAAATCTGTCAATTTAAAAGATATATTAATTGTAGGAGAAACTTTGTTTTCTTATTTTTTTATTACTATATTATTCTTTATAGAACTCTTCAAACATTTCATATCTTTCTTTTTTTTAGTAATAATTCCATTTTTTCTTGCCATTGCTAAACAGATTTCCTTCTGGTCCATCCAATACAAAGATGTTCTTTTACAATTTTGTGATCTTTATTTTCTTTTATAGCTTTTCTTACAAATCACAATTATATTTTCTTATAACAATATTGATTCTTATTTACAACATTTTACAAACTCTAAATATTTAATTCTTATTAGTGGATTATTTAAAAAAAATCATATTCTTTTCTTTAGGCATTATTTATTGGTAAATTATTGCTTTTTATATCAGCTGTTCTTCTTGCAGTTCTTAATAGAGAATCAGTTATCTTTTTATTGATTTCAGTCAAGTCTGAAACATCTTTAGCATCTGTAAATATTTTAAAATGACTGCAAGTTCTAATTTAAATTCAATTCACTATAGTGATTCTAAAGATTAGGAATATCAACAGTTAATAATTACTTTCTTAATAGTTTGATTCTTTGATTTAGTTTTTCATTAAGTAATATCTTCATCTTACTAATCTTATATCTCCCTAATCATTTGTCACTTCCTATGTTGAATCTATTAAGATACACAATCTTGAAATACATATTTCTGTTAGTCAAAATATAATCCAATTCTGTTCTCAGATTCCCTCAGGAAAGTATTCATAATATATGCTTTTTCTTTTTATGAGAACTTCACATGTCTATATTTGTTTTCATTTCTACCACTATAATTAAATTTATTCACAATCTTTTGATCTTTTAACTCTTTACTAATTCTAACATCAAAGTATTCATGATAATTTCAAAATGTTGTTGGTCTGATACAAAACATTTTGTACATCCACATAAAAATCCATTACGTCAACTTCACAATGAAAACTTATTGAATAATAAATCTGCATTATCTGTATTTGCTATCTTACATTAATTTGAATAACTAATGTTGACACTCTGTCAGATATATTACTAATCTACACAATGTTGTTTTTCCATTTTTTATTTTTAATAAATCCTACATTCCTTAAACATTCAATATTCATATCTTTGTATTAAAGTACAAATTCTTTTTTCATTTTTTCTTTCAACTTCACAAAAACCTACCTAGTTCCACTTAATATTAAACAGTTCTTCTTCTAATTAGTGCAATCTGTTTCACTTAAAAATGACCTGCAGTTGTAAGTATATACATAAAAGACTGCTATCATCATTCAATGGTAACCTGAATCTGCAATCAGAGAATTCTTAACAGCCTTCAACCTTAACTTTTAATTTTGCAGTCTCCTGGAAACTAAGCTATAAATTAGAATTGTCTGTTATGATTGTAAATATCTCACACTAATTATTTTATTGAATCTAATATAAATGCATTACATATACTGTTTTGAATTTAACTTATGATCGCATATGTTCATAAATTTAGAGCAACTAATAACATCTTCATGGACATAGATATCAGGACTACATTAACTATATATGATAAAATAGAAATCAGTTTCTTATTAATAAAATATTTATAACTTTATTAAGTCAAACATCTAAATATGGTTCATGATGTAGGTCTATATTAACTGTCCACAAAAACAAGTAGAAATAAATCATCAGTTAATCCTTCTCTTAATTCATAAAACAGGAAATGGCTAGCAATAAATATATTCCATATCAGTATATGTTAAATGGCTATACTACAAGAATATATTATTCCATAATATAAATGCAAATATAAATTCTTCTTTTAATTTTCAACCAAGATTAATTAAAATGGTACCATAGATAAAATCTTAATTATTTTTTTAAATCAAATATTAAGTCAGAAATAAAATTCAATAATCATCTGAAAGCTGGGCATGGTCACTTGATGCCATTGTTTATGTGTCAAAACACATAAAAATGCCATTTACTGAGGCTGTACTTACAGCTAAATACAACACATATTGTATTAGCCATTTCAGGTTGCTTTATATGGCATTGCACAGAAATATTATGGCCTGTTTTGTGCTTCATTACTGTTTATGCAAATTTTGCACTCTTTACAGTTGACTACTGTATCATTTGAGAGTGTCTTGATTCCACATGGGCACAACTTTTCAAATCTCCATAATAGAGTAACATCATTTGTACTTAAATGATGGTCTGAATTACTAAGAATTGTCATATTGTCTTGACTCTTCCTTACAGAACTGGTAAGGTATAAAAAATTGGCCAAGGGTAGGTCCGAACATGATTCAGCTGAGGTCACATGCTAAGTCAGGTTTAAGCATGAAAATATACGAGACCAATAAAATGGCTGAGAAGAAGACCATGCAATTTTTAAAATTTGATCAGTTGCTGACAATTTGTTAGTCTTAACAACAAACTTCAATTGTTTTTATTACAGAAATCAATTAATTAATAAAAATGAGTTCAAAAAGGTCAAAAGTTTGTGTAGTATTTTTGTTATTTTATTCGAAATTGTCACAAGCATTTGGATTTTCTTTTTTCAGTGGGGGTTAAAACAAGTGATTATTTTTGTTTAATTGTTATTAATAATAACACCCCCCCCCCAATTTGAACAGTTTATTGCAAAAGCAACAAAAAAAAAGAGAAAAGGGTCATTCAAATGAAATATAAATAAAAGGAAAAAGAAAGTTGATGCAAAATGTAAATAAAAAGAAAAAGAAAGTTGATGCAAAAAAAGGCCAAATTTACTTTTGGTTCAAATTATTTATTCATGAGTATGGGGGTTTCAAAACAAGTTTGTCATCACTGACACAAAAGTTACTTTTGCTTTAATAAGAAAAAAAACAATTTATTAAAACAAAAAAGGTAGAACATTTTTAAAAAAAAAGTCAAAACAAGTCCAAAATATTGGTATAATTTTTTTTCAGTGGGTAGCAGGGTTAAAACAAGTTTGTTCATCGTGAATGAGTCAAAAGTTATTTTGCTTTATTTTTTATTAGTAAAAATGAGAAAAACAAACCCAAAAAATATTTTTGTATTAAAAAATAAAATGATAAAAAAAGATAAAATGAAATAAAAATTTGTTTAATAAAACAAAAAAAAAATTCATCTTAAACAAAAACAAAAGTCTTATTGTAAAAAAACAAGTCCCCCAAAAAAATCAATATAAGTCGTGACCCGGTAACATTACATTTGATTGTTTTTGCATAGCAACAACGCCATCAAGAGGCTGTGTCTGGCTTTCAGATGATTACCTAAAATTCTTATCACTAAGTATTTCCATTCTTTATGTCTCCTGTATTTGAGCAAGATAGGATCATAAAAAATTTAAAATATTTGAAATATCAATATAATTTTTCCAAATTATTAACTCGTAACATTTTTATCTTATATCTAAATATTATACCATGTGCCTAATGAATCAGATTCTACATCATAATGTACATACACACATATTCACACACTAATGTTAAATTAATTGTATTTTGTAATTAAAATATCTAATTAATTTTGACTGATTTAAACAGGCCTTTAAAAAGTAAATCTTTTATTCTAATATCTTGCTTATTATTCAGCAAACTCATTTTATTTAAACCCTTTCTATTTTATTTTTATATGTAAAATAATAATCATAGATTTTACAAAAAAAAAAAAACATTTTTATTGAAGATTTACAAAGATATCATAAAATAATGCATTATATTTACGCAATAAGTTTATTGAAATATATTACAAAAACTTTTTTTTTCTTTTTTTGTAATGATTGATTTTCTCTCAACCATAATTATTAACTAGATAATACTCATGTTAGCACCATTGCTTCTTAATAAGTCTTTTTAATATTTTGAAATAAATTTTGACCATATCAAAAACATATATAATAGAATGTTTATTATATTATACAAATAAATATAAGAAGATAATTTTTACTTTTTTTTCTTTTTAACCAAATTAAATTAATAGAGAGAGAGGGAGAAAATTAAAAACAAATTATATTGATAATATATAGTTAAATCTTTAAAGGATTGTTTTGTCTTTTTTTTTTGCAAAAGTTATAATAAAAGTCTCTATATAAAAAATCTGTAGATACATCAATTATATTATTATCTGGTTAAATGGCTTTTAAAATCTAAGATGTAGTTTCTGTGATATGCATAGATATTCAGGTGAGTTTAAATAGTGATGTAAATTGTCTCCAAATTTTGAAATATTTTAAATATTGTCTTTATATTTCTTGCATAAGATAACATATATATGAATAAAGTTGCAGCATTATTAATTTTCTTGTTTTGATGATATCTTTCAATTGAGTCAAAAATTAGTAATAGTAGATAATCATGGAAGACAATGCTCAGAACAATCTTAGAAATAGAGATTCTAAGGGTTTTTAACTTATTTACTCATGGCTTCTATTCATTTATCATTTTTTAGTGTTTCACATTATCTGGAATATGAGTTCTTTGTCAATAGTTATCTTAGCTCTAGAAATAAATCCAGGAAAAATAATCTAATATCTCTTAGAATTGGAAGTGTGGTAAATGCTTGAACAACCTTTGAAAATATAATATAATAAGTTTGCATTTTATTATTATTATTATTTTACCTTATATAAAATAAAAACAAGTTATTTATTACCTTCACATATTAATCAGCTTTAATTTGCATTAAGTAATTATCTTGTTTTTTAAGTAAAGCACACAAATCTGATAACAAATTTCCGTTTTCAAAAAAACAAACACAAATCTGATAAAGAATTATTATTTTTACGGATAAAAATTGCAAAACACCTTTATACAATTAATAAAAAAAATTATTTAAAAAAATGTTTTAAAACTGAATTCAAATTTTTCTATTAATTAATCTAATGTTAGAAATTTAAACTTTTTATTAGGTAAGTTAAATGTTGAAAATTTTATTTTTACAAACACTCAAACATGCACATATAAATAATTTAATGTGTTGTGTGTGTAATTTGGACTATTTGAATCTTAAATTGCTGTTAAATTTAATTAAAATTATATTTTTGCCCAAATAAGCTATACTTTAGATCTCTTCCGATCTAAATAACTTTGCATTATTTCCTATTCTTTTCTCTAACTAACGTCTATCAATCATTAAGACTGCTTCTTAAATATCTATATCAATATATATCAGAAATACCCTATTGCATTGTTTAACAATAATTAGACACAAACTTTAAAATGTAAATTTAGCTTCTTTATTATGTTGGTCAGAATCATGGGATAATTCTGTTTATAAATTATGTCAATAATGGTTTAAAATGTAATAAAGTCTCAAAAAAGGGAGGGGGTGGAGAAAGAAAGAAGAATCCAAAAATAAATAAATATCTATTACATGCATGTACTAATATTAGAAAAAAGTTATATGCTCTGTGTGTGTATATATATATAAAACAAACCAATCCATGACTCTTTTTCAACAAATATTGCATAAAATAGTATTCAATATCATTTCTTGATAGAGTAAATAAATAAATAAATAAGCAGGGGAAATGTATAACGATGATTTCCAATAAAAGAGAAAAAGATAAAAATCATTTTTGCTAATCAGACAGATTTTTTCCATACAGAGATCAAGAGACTGGTATAGCAGAAAAATTATTTTTGAAAACAACCAGTCAATAGTTCTCCATTGTTCAGGCTTTTATCTTCTATAAATATTTAAAATTGTATAATATGAAAAAAATCAATATTTTCCAATAATTGTTATTGCCTTTTGTCTATTTAAAGCATCATATGATAGTTAATCCAACATTCACCAAATATATTTAAAGATAACACTTTAAAAGATCATTACCAAAATAATGACGTCATTTTAACACAATTGAAGTGCAAAGTTTTAGGAATGCGTTTTACTAACTGCTGTTTTAACACAATTGAAGTGCAAAGTTTTAGGAATGCGTTTTACTAACTGCTGTGATTTAAAACAGTCTCAAAAAAAAAAGATTTAATAAATAAAATTTTGTCTTCATTATTGGATACAAAATATAAATAAATAAATTTATTATTTATTTTAGGAATAAAAACGAGAGACAAAAAAAGGTTAGCATATATATAAAAGGAATTGCTACTAAAACGAAAAGCAAAAACACTTCCCCATCATTTTTTTTTAAAAAAATCATTTAAAAAAATAAAATTACTATTGAAATTTTCTTTTCACTTTTAGGATTCTTCTATATTCGTCGATAAATGAATATTTAACTATTCTTAAAGATAAAATATCCAAATACTCACTAATCGACAATTGGAAAACCTAATAAGAGTGCCAAACTCTCCATACAGTAATATCACTAAGTGCAAGCCCTTTTAATCAATGGATGCAGAAAGGTGGGTGCATAAAATCCCCATCTAGTGCTTATCATTCAACAACCCAGACTACTTTCTAGCTTGTAGCTTTCATCAGTGAACTAGTGCAATCCTTCAGCAAACACTTTTTATCAATTTGGTTAACTATAAAGCTAGAAGTCCAAGATTAAAACACCATAATGTTTCCAACCAAAGCTCATTTGCTTGTATAATTATATAGATCTAAACTCAGTTCAGCAACTATACATTTTGGTGTCTTCAGTTTTTTAAAACCACAGTGACCATTATCCTATGGGCAAGATGTGTATAAAACCATCAAAATATCACATGATCACCATTTTATATGCACATGCTATTAATAAAAGTACCAAACTCATAGTAATGCCATCAAGTGCAAGCCTTCATAATCAATGAATGTAGGAAGGTTTATGCATAAAATTCCAGTCTAGTGCCTGCTCATTCAACATCCCCAGACCACTTTCTAGCTTGTGGATTTCATCAGTGAAAAGCCTTAATTATGAAGGCTTGTACTTTGTGACACTACTGTATGGAGAATTTGGTCAAAGATGATGTTGTGAAAATGAGATAAAGAAAGATAGAGAATATGTGGGAATAACTTGGGGTAGGAAATGGAAAAGAAAGGGAAGGTGGCTATCAATTTTTCTGGGCATAATGGCTGAGAGATTCTTGACTTCGATAAAGAAGTGACAGCACATCGCATACTCTTTTTAACAGCATGTATAAGCATATGAAGTGGTGATCATGTGAATTAGAAAAACTGTGAAAAATGTCTTTTTTTCAGCTGTTTTTAATGTGTTTACATTTTCTTAAAACATTTACTTAAATTAGATAAGACAAAATTAGCTTATGTTGATAGAATTAAATTTAAAAGAGCTTAAATTGTAAATGTTTTAATCTAAAAGATCATATTATCTACAGAGGTTTTAGTCTAGCATGTTTATTTCCAAATATATAAAACTGAATGAAATAAAATAATCACTAACTTTATGTTGCAATTGCTATAAAATTTGATATATTTTTATTCTTGTAATAAAAAATTTATTCTATCTACTGAAAAATATCTACTCAGTTGATCACTGTTATTAAATCTCTGAGTTATTCAATGGGGTTGAAAAGCCAAAAGTTCTAGTGCTCAATTGTTATATGGCATTATATAAGGATATTGGTCTTTGCAAAATTAGTATGATTGGACATATTATGACTTATATAATTTTTTGCACACTTTAAATAAATACAAGATTCTGACATAAGAATAAAAAAGTAAAAGATTTAAAGAAAGTGTTTGTAGTAACTTACATAAAATAATGCAGATATATTAGAACTTTATATTATAATTTCAATAAAATAATTATTTAAATAGTTATTGAAAGAAACACCTAAAGGTAAATAAGTGCATGCTAAAATAAATGTACCTATAAAAAGAATACGTGTATTATTTATATATAGAAGATATACTTTAATGACTTATGTACTTTCTGTTAATTTTATTACTTTTATTTAATAATAGTATTTATCTCATAAAGTGCATTTAGGTAATAAAATTAAATGAATTATTGCTAAAAAGATTATGAGATACCCAAGTTGAGCTGCAATCCATGAAATCAACAGGGCAATTTATAACTATATACAAAATATAATCTGAATTAAACATATATTAGTAGATGATAAAACAAACAGAAGTCAACATGTTAAAATTGAATTAATATAGATAGATAGATAGATAGATAGATAGATAGATAGATAGATAGATAGATAGATAGATAGATAGATAGATGGATGGATGGATGGATGGATAGATAGATAGATAGATAGATAGATAGATAGATAGATAGATAGATAGATAGATAGATGGATGGATGGATGGATGGATGGATGGATGGATGGATGGATGGATGGATAGATAGATAGATAGATAGATAGATAGATAGATAGATAGATAGATAGATAGATAGATAGATAGATAGATAGATAGATAGATTATGGAAAAGATTATGGAAATGCATGATCTGAGATTTAAATTCAAATTGGGTAAAACTTGCAAACCTTTTTCCAATCAGAAATTTTTTAGTTTGCTGTCTCATATCAATCTAGGTAGTCATTCAATTTTAATCAAAACTAGGTATTAAACAATTTTTGGGTAGAAGGAAAAAAAAGATAAAAAAATAGGTCACATCTTATCTCCAAAGCAATTGACAATTTTAACAAGAAATATACTTTTTATAATGTTTGTATATAAAAAATATTGAAAAAAAATTCCATGCAGTAGTCTATTAGAAAACAGTTTTATACAAAAATATATTCAAATTTTAATAAAACTATTCAAATGTATTGAATTTCAGTAATAGCACATAGATTAGTATAAAATACGTTTTAATGGGTAAGATTCTTCTCTCTTTATCAGCATTTCTGGCAGGATTAATAACAGTATTGATATTAGAATTACTGAATGACTGATCAAAATTGAATTTAAAGGTGATGCTCCAACCAATTAGATTATTCAGTTAAAATTAATAATATGTAAAATTTTCAAATAGTTATCTTTCTTAAAACCAAAATTAATGAATGGTTTCCAAATATTAATTTTCACACCAAGTTGACTTACGGAATTATATTTAATTCTCTTTTTACATGGTAGATTATTTCCCGAAAATTACATGTAAAAGAAATTCCTGTAAAAAAATATACATTATATATATAGGGAAAATAAGGACATTGGTTCTAGACCTAAGATATCAATGAAAATAATTAAATAAACGATATTAAACATAAATAAAAAATAAGTTATAGGAACATAAATTTCAGTTAAAAAAATAAATAAGTAAACTTGAACGTAATAACGCAATGAAGCCATTGAAAACTTTCAAGTCCAAAGTGTATCGTCACTTCCACGTTATAAGTATTAAAAAAATTGAAATAAAGATTACTAATGTAATTTATTGGAATTTATGACTTTTGTTTCATTTAACTTATTAATTTAACAAAAGAGAAATTGTAGGCCCCCGAAACTGTACATTTATCAAAAATGTGGGTGACCTCTTAATTGTTCATAAAACAGAAAAGCACCCAAAATTTTATTTACAGTCATTGTTTGACAATAAACGCATATGTTTGTATATGATTGAAATATGATTGCTATCACTAAAACTTGCAATGTATAATTTCCCATCTACTGATTTTTGGCAAAATTAATAAATATAAATAAATTAATCAATTAAATTTAAACAAAATTAAATATTTTTAACATCAATACCAACAAGGATTTAAAAAAAAAAAAAAACCACGTCAAAATGCAAACAAAGCATCAATACCAAAAAGATACTTCCCTTTCAAAACAAAATGACAAAAAGTCACAATGCAGACAAACAAATTTCTTCGTTTGCAGGAATATTGCCCAGAAAGGGATTTTTGTTTTTAAAATAATGAGAAATAAAGAGATGAAGCTTTTTTTAAAAAAATAGATGGTAATAACAGACATATTTCTTTTATTTTTTTATTTTTGTGATGTAATCATGACAAACTTTACTTCAGAAACAAATCTGTAAATAAACACTAAATTGAAAACATTACAATCTTAAACAAAGGAAAATAAATTATTTTGTATTACTTACATAAAATTATTTAGAATTTAAAAAAAATGTTTACTAGCAACTTACTACAATCTAAGAATTACTTTGAGAATATAAGATGATTTTTTTAAAGCCATACAGACAATGATCTTCATTCTAATCATAAATATGTCACAGTAACTCTAATCCCAAAGTACCGTTTTTTTTTTTTTTTTATCAATTATGTTATTTTAAAACAACTCATGTAGAAAGAGAAATATATATATATTTTAACTTGTGTTATTTCTAAGTCATGCAAAAAAAAAAAATGTGTAAAAAGAGAATTAGGTGTATTTGTCAATGTCATGTGAACAGCTTTTTAAATTATTTATTTTTTGTACTTTTGCCCCTCTTTCCAAATTTTTTATCTTTTTTCATAAACATATATTCATTGATACATACATGGTCTGCTACTTTAAATACATATATTTTCTTCTAATTATTAGTTTGTACTCTTTTAATTGCTTTTCAATGGGATGACTGGTTTCACTAATATATGTTTTCCACCTTCATATGGATATTATAGGTAACACTTTTATTTTAAGCATTTAATTTTTAGGTTTTATAGAAAGTAAGATTCACCATAGTATATTATACTTTTGGAAAGCTTTCCAAATATTATATTGATTGCAGTTTTTTTTTAAAGTTTGTCTGATATTCCTGATAGGTATGAAACTATTACAATTCTTGTAATTAAAGGGGATTTGAACCAGACTTTCATGCTCCCTACAGCCATCCATTTTATGTTATCAGCTTAATATATTATTAATAACAATTGGTGGCTAATCATTCATTGTGAGAATTTGCTCTTTGTAAGTTTCTTTTTTCAAATCTCTGATTTATGAACAAACATCTTTTCCTCTCTTCCGTAATGATAGTTTCACTCCATATTTAGTATTCTGTCATGATCAAAGGTATATGATATTTTCTGCAAGTGATATGTTATATAAACAAGTTTTGATTTTTGCATGAGGGAGTCTTGTCAAAGAGCATTTAAGAATGCCAATTTTTGTTAGCTACTCTTTTGTCAATCTAATTGAAAAGGATATGTTATTGAAGTTTATATTGAATGTTTGCAATAGTGCATCTATCACATGGCCTTATAACAAATATATCATTAACATAGCAAAGCCAAACTTTAGTTGGATATGTAATAGTATTTATGAAAGTGATTTCAAGTTTTTCCATGTAAATGTTAATTAGGGGTGACAGTAAGGAACCATAATCATCTATTTATTTTGTTGGAAAAATTTGGTGTTGCATTAAAATTATGTTGTTGTTATGCAGAATGTTAAGAGTTCAGCATAAACATTAATATGAAGAATTGTCTAGTTGTAAATTATTATTATTTAATCTTTGTCTTACAATAGACATTGCTTTATCATAGTGTACACCTGTAAATAAGTTTTTCTCATCAAAGCTTACTATTAAGTCAGTTCTTTCAATTTTTATGTCCTTCATTAATTTCATAAAGTGTTTGCTAAAAGACTAAGAACTTTAAGAAGAACTCTTAAAAAAATTTGACAATGTGAATTTCTAGAATAATAGTAAATATTAATAAAATATGTTGTGTATAACAGATAATGAAGATGGAGAATTTTGCTGAAATATAATATTATTTATTATTTTTTGATTCAGAGAAATACCTGAGATGCTATCTGAGTAATGTTTATAACTGTCTCTGTAGATGGTAGAGGTTATTGTCATCTTTTTTAATTTTCCTATTGTGAAAAACACTCTTATTTTGTAATTGTAATGATTAGTATATAGAATCACTTTTGTCATAAAAAAGAAAGATAATGAATTTACTTAGTTTGAGAAATTTAATAACCTTCCTTTTATTATATAAATTGTTTGATTTATGTATTTGATGTTCTCAAGTGTTCTTTTTATTCTACAACATAATTTTGCTATTTCTAAAGATATTTTGCAAATAACTTCCTCAGTTGCTGCCATTGCAACTAATAAAGAGCTATTAGATGGTTTGATGCAAAGTTTAATTCTTTTTTCATTATAAAAATTTCAGCAACTGTTAGATATTTTACATTAAAAATTCTAACTGATGAAGCTGCTAAGTTGTTTGCTATTCCTATGTAGGTTTACAAGTTACTTTTTGAAGTTATATTTCTTACATTTTTTTTATTACTTGAAAATTTGTTGTGAAGTCTTCATCAGTAAATTTATCTTTTTGCAAATATTCTATATCATAAATGAAATGCAAGATTTGATATCTGAAAAACATTTAATAATTTTTATCCTTTCTCTTCACAGAGCAAATTGCTCATCTATCTGGATTGAAATAGTAAAGTTAATTGATATTCAACTTAAATAAGTTTTAGCCATGATTTTTCATAATGCCCCAGTTCTGATGTAGTATTGGGTATATACTGAGTTCTTAGTGTTTGTCTAAAGGTTGATGTTGACAGTATTTTAATTATAATTATATGTTGTACTATTTACATAATCTAGTATTAATTGCTGAATACACTATTAAGGATAATCTTAAAATAAATAAATAAATTTTACTCTGAACCTGAATATTAACATGCCATTCTACTTTTTATATATAAAAAAAGAATTATCTGTCCATCACAAATTGCTAAGTCCAAATAAAGGCAGATATCAAGTAAATGGTGATGTAGGCATTATGATCCTTATAAAGTGGAGCAGCAATACCAAGCACACATGCCAGGACAATGCCTACTAAAATCTTGTGTTGATGATGCAAAAGGATTAAGCTAAAGCATAGATCATATATAAAATCAACCCATCATATTATTCTAGCACATCCAAATCATCTTTTGGCAATATACTTTTATAGATTATTCATCATTTTTAGTAGTACATTTTATGGACTACTCTCTCTATATACAAGTATCACTTGTTACTAGTATAAAATTGTCAGAAATTCTGATGCTAAGAGCATAATCCATATACTGCAGACAAAACATGCCTATATTGTGAAAATCCAAAAATTATTATTACTAATTATGAAACTTTATTTTTATATATTTAATGTAAACAATATTAACACTCATCAGTTAGCCCCAGTTCAAATCTTATGAAAAATATATGCAAAAATTAAATAGTTTTTTTCAGGAATGCCTTAAACAAAATAAGGCAATATGGTTATTATATAAATTAAGCCAACAAATGAATTCAGTGACTTACTACAAATACAACTCAACAAGAATAAACATAGCATTAATCTGATAAAATTCAAGTTAACACCCATACAAAGTTGGAAAAAGCAATTAGTAAAAAAATATCTCCAATTTAAAAACAAATCTATGATAATTCTTGTATGACTAAAAATGATAGAAAGATAAAACAAATTAATAATATAGAGTTTTAAACTTTTCCACAAATAGAAGAATTGTACTCCAAAACAAGATTTAAAGAAAAGTGTTTAATGTGAAACGGATAGATTAATTCATGTAAATATAAGTAAGAAATATATTTTTTATTTTGTAGAGAGGGAAACCGTGTAAGAAAATTTTCTGACAAGTTGATAGTCTTTATAATTTTTTTAAACAGAAAAAAAAATTGAGATAAGGAATAGACATGCATATATATATAGTAACAGATACTATTCATGTGAAAGATGTCTTGCTTGTTTGCTAATTATTATTATTTTATTCTTGAAAGATTAATCTAAGGTTAAGGTAGTCACTTCTTGGTGATTGGTCATTTGCTTGTTTGACCATTACGATATATATATATATTACAAATAAAATGTCTGTTAATTAATATATGTATATGCACAAACAATATTGGATTACTTATTGTATAATTTTCATATATCATAACACAGCAAATGTACAATCACTTTTTCTTTTAAAATATATATGTTCTACAAAAATTTCAACAAATTAAAAATCCTTCTCCTTTTTCTTTTCAAAAACTTTATTTTCTAATATCAATACTGAACTTATTAAAGCAGTTTTATATAAGTAATTCTGTGTTTTTATTATGTTTTCATGGATATATATTATACCCAACCTAAATTTCATCATTTAAAATTTAAACAATAAACAATTTATACAATAAGAAAGAAAAAAAATGGAAATGATTTTTATCAATCGGAAAACATATAAAATTAAACATTATTAATTTGATTTAAAAACTTACAAAAGTCAGATAAGAGTCCGTTTTAATATTTAAGTTGGCTTGTTTATTAATTTGTAAAACTTGACGAAAGTTCTTAATTGATTTCAATAATTGTTCATTTCATATAGCTTATGGTAGAAGAGTCCATGTTCCCGTTGGCAATTCCCACGGAGACTTTCCTGGAAGACCGGTCTGATATTTTGGAGGTAGCATTAGCTGGTTCTGTTCTGGTATCACAGTCTTTGCATTTTTAAAATAAATGAGTGAGGATGGCAAGTGTGTCTTGTCGCTCGACTCACCAAAATCAAGTTGGAAAACTGACTGGAACTCTATATTTTTTCTTTTTATAGTCCTCCTATGGATTCCATGAACAAAAACGTCACTGTTCTGTTTTTTCGTTATGGTCCGGGCCTTTATTTGCTTCCACTGGTCAAGCTAAAATCTCTTTCTTCTCTTATCTAACTTTTCATCTGACTTTTTAATTACACAGCTTTTAGATAATTAATAAACAATCATTTCCATTTACAGATTACAGGAATTAATTAATACCTGTTTTTATTTTAACCTACGTTATTTTTTTATTACAATATTTTTATATTTCAATCTTGTATTTGTTTAAATTAATGTAACGACATATTTATATATCGTTACAATATATATACACACACAAAAAAAACTCCAACGTTTCAACTGTTTTTATTTTCAAGGATCTTAATACATATTTATAAATAAATCTCAATTACAAAAATATCTTCATCTTACATTAACATAAACAGTAACAAACATATTAAACATACATAATTATATTTTACTTACATCTCTCTCCCACTGCTATTTTTATTACTCTTTTTTTTTTATATTATTTAATTACAAATCTGTCTTAAAATCATCCCAAGAAACTTTTTATACAAATTTAAAAAACAACCCTAATTTCAAATTTTTTGAATATTTTATAATTTTAGAAAATTAAATAATATTAATTTTATTCTTATTTTAATTCATTAAATTATATAAAAATAACTTATTATTAAAAAATTTTTTTCTTAAACATTTCCCCCCCTTTGTAAAATATATAAAGAAACTTTAATTTGTTAATATATCAAAAATGTTCTAAAAGAAAGACAATGTCTAAAAATATTACCTTAAAAAACTTTAAGTAATATTTTACTAAAAAAACTTTTTTCACTTGCTAAATTAAGTCATAATGGATGCTAGATTTGTGCATCAAAATCTCTATATAGTGCCTACTCTTCAATATTTCCAGACTAGCTTCTAACCTATAACCTTCATCAGTGAGAAGTCTTGGATCTGGATGCTCCCAAATCTTTGTAACTGCAACCATCCAGCAACCACCTTTTACTTTTTTAACTGTAAAGCTATAATCCCAAAATAAAAACACAATAATGTTTTCAATCCAAGCTTATTCACTTTTTATATTCATACAGATCTAAACCTATTTTAATATTTATACATTCTGGTGTCTTTGGTTTTTAATAACCATAGTCACCATCATCTTGGAAAGAATTGCTATCATTTTAACAGTTTGTGTAAGCATAAGAAGTAATGATCATGTGATGTTTTTGTGGTTTAATACCAATCCAGATCAAAGGATGTTGATGACTATGATTATTATAAAACCAAAGTTAGCAAAATGTATAGATACTGAACTTGGTTCAGATCTGTATGACTACAAGTGAATGAGATTGGACTGAAAACATTATTTTTTTTTATTTTGGGCTTATAGTTTTGTAATTAATCAAAAAGGTAAATGGTGGCTACTGAAGATTATCAGATCCAAAATTTCTCAATGATAAAAATTATAAGCTAAAAACTAGTTAGGGGATAGGGATGTTGATGCACAAATCTTCTAGTATTCATGGATTATTATTGCTTGCATTGTGTAGCACTACTGACGGGAAGATTTGCTACTGGTTTTAATAGATTTTGTAAGCATAAAAACAGTGATCATGGGATGTTTTAGACGTTTATCACTTCACTAATAGTAATAATTAAGGTCGCAATACTAATTAAAAGAATGATCCTAGAAAAGTTTAACTCTTTTTGAAAAGAATCCTTTATTAACATTTTAGAAAAGAAATACTTAAAAATTTTCATAAATTTATTAAAGAGAAATCTATGGGCATAGTATATAAATGCAAATTGAATAGTAAACTCCATTATAAGCATTTAATGAAATGAAGAATATTAATAAAATTCATTTAATTTACTTCTAATTTATTTTAAAAGGAAAAAGATGTCAGCATCTCATACTCAAAATAAAGTGTCCAAACTAACTATATATCAATTATTAATGAAATGAAAATACAAGACAAATAAGTTTACATTAAAATATTCTAGGAAAAGACTAGTGAGAATATAAAGAAAAAATCACAATGAAATATTGAAATAATTTTTTAGCTTTAATCATAAAAACAATAGTATAAAAGTGAACTACAGTATTAAAATGACAGTTGTTTACATTAAAAACCTGGCAGTCCAATGAATATTTCAATGAAACATCAATTGATTAAAGAAGGATCATAAAAACTATAGAGTTTCACTTCAACTTACAAAAATTGTATATATTATTTTATATTTTCTTATTAAATAATTCTATTATTACATGAATAGTTATAATCATGTTTGCATTGTTACAAAAATAATAACATATAATGTATAGGGGGAAATATTAATTATTAATATTTTTTTATTTATATTGTTTTACACTCTTCTTGTAAAAGGAAAATGGAGATTGAATATTCAAGAGTTAGATATTACTTAGGAGTATATTATGTATAAATGATGTGCTTTAATATTAATTGAATTAATATCTCCTTAAATTAATAACACTTATATGAACATTTTTTATTTATTTTCACCAATTATGATTATTATTGACACTACTTTTGTTATTTAAAGTATAAATAATGTCATCATGATGTAAACCCCATTCCTAGAAAGTATAGTTTGGAATTATTTTTATCATTTGTAATTTTTTTTTGAACAATTTTATTAATCATTAATTAACGAATTTGCATTTGAAAAAAAATTTCAGTATATTCCCTTATTTTAATACGTTTTGTATCATCAAAATGCTTCCTAAATTTTTACATTCAAATATCAAAACAGCATTTAATTTTAAATTCAAATTGTATCTTATCCAATTATCTAGTTGATGCTGCTTTACTGGAGAAAGTTTGTTAGCATCAACATCAATGTAATTTTATTCACTGGCACTCTAACAGAAATTGCATAATGATCATTATTTATGTGTTATAATAATAAATATTTTGCAAGTGGAATTTAATGGCATCAGACCATTAAGATATGTGTTTAAACACATATTACATTAAGCATTTTTTCTTTTTTAACAAAAAAGTTTAGAGATATAATAATCGTGGTGGGTATAAACCTCATTCAAGAAGAATTTGTATGATTTGATCTTGAAAAAATCTTCATTATATCTTTATGATCCACTATCCAAGGGAATACATTTTTATTATTCATTTACTTTAAAAAAAAGGGTTATATTATGAATATCTCGATTAATATTATTTATTTAACTATAAACTTAGTTGGCTTTAGGATTTTACCTTAAAGGGGTGTAATTTTGAGAGATACTGTCTCATCTAGCATTATACGGTAGAATCCATAGCCATTACATCTAAATACATCTTTTTAGAGGTTATGCTATAATGTAGAACTATCTCATACGAAACGTTTTCAACTCAAGAAGATATTATACACCAATCTATTGTTAAAATACATGAAATTTCTAAAGATAGTTACTTAGAATTATATCTCCATTCTACTAAATTATTTTTTTGTGATTATAATATGCACGCACCCGTACAAAAAATATAAAACCTTTGTTGCAAATCTTTTTGTAAATCATTTTAGATTTAACAGAGAGAGAAAAATAGAGATTCATAGGCATAAACACAAAATTTTCAAAACAAATTTATGTCTTATGGGCTATCTCTACAGTTAAATTTGATTTGGGTAGATTTTTTTACTTTCGTAGTATATATAAAGACGAAGAATGATAATGCACAGACAAAAATAAAATTTAGAAAAAAGTTTTGTTAATCTGTAATTTAAAAAATACAATTTAAATACTTCTTTTCCTTAAATCACTGGACTGTGGAAAGGTGTGACGCTATAATAAACAAATTGACAAAATCGCGATATTTTATAGTAACTCATAACTATTATTATATTTACCAATTTTCTGCATAATTAACTAGGAGTTCACCATTAAATAAAGTCTGATTTCAAGTTGGAACATTAACTCAGCATATAAATTTATGCTACTGAGTGTGTTGCCGAAATGTTATCAGTATAACTTTTTGCACTGCGATTTTTTCTTCAATAAGGAAATTTATTACATTTTTCTTATATTGAAACTCTGTCTAAATTAAAACTAGATATTCTCTACAGCGTAATATTGCAAGGCAAAGTTGATGTAATTATAATCAATAAGATATAGCTGTCCTTTAATAACTTAAACGTTTTTAAAATTTCTGATTTTACATTAGTTTTTGATCAAATGCATAATAAAAATAATAGGCTATTTTTATTTTAAATAATATAGCATAGAAAACAATCTCTATTAGAAATCACTTATTTTTTTCACATGTCTTTGATCATATGTTTCAATAATATATGATTGAATAAGCTTGAGATATATTTAAATATATTTTGTATGAAGTTAAGTTTAAGCATTCTAAAAATAATAGGTATATAAAGTTAATTTGTAACAGGTGCTATATGGATTACTTGAAAAAATGTACGTTTTTAATGTATGTGTAGTATAAGAGATTGATCTGACTTCTGAACTGGTTGATGGTTGTGATAGGATTGATCTAAAGATGAAAGATGCACTGATAAAAACAAAAAACTTGGAAATCACTATTGAAGTTATATGTTTTTCATTTATATAAGATAAGGCTTACAGAATTTTTAATACAGAATGACCACATTTTTCACTTCAGAATCCATATACAAATTTTATATTTATAGAATATTTTTTAAAGTAGATAATGAATATATGAAAGCTATCAGGTTAAAATAGAAACTTAAATCTATACATATATACCTTATGATGCCAGTCGAGCAAAAGTAATTAAAGACAATTCTTGTCTTAAAAATCATTTCAATAAAAATAATCATCATTTATTTGCTAATTAACTAGCATTAGCTTATTTCTTCCATAGTAAATATAAATCAAGTCTTACAACTTTTAGAATTCAATTTCCCATAAATAAAAACCATCAGTGCTATCATGAAATTTGAGAAAATCTGATTAAAGTTGGATATTTTAAAATGAATACCAATAAAATCTTATCTATTTTCTTTTTTTATACACTAGATAACCAAAGAGTCAATCTCTGAAATTTTTTACAAGCAATTATCCAGATTGGAAAAACCAGCAATAGATGTTTATCATCAATATTTGATTTCCAAGGATCTAGAAATTTCTGACAAGCTTATAAAATCTCTTGATGCTAAAAATTAAAGATGGAGGAAAAACGTAATATATCCAAATTCAATTAAAATGATTTATCTATTTGGTGCAAGATTGGTAAGTATTATCACTGGCATAGAAAACTTGGAGCCTAACTTTGACAGAATAAGAAAAGGCATAAATTAGAACAGAACAGAATACTTTTTTTTTACAATGATGTCCCTAATATAAATCTTTAAAAAAATGATATTATGTGTACTTGAATGTAATATTGATTGTCCTAAATCAGAAAAGGTCTGAACAAATAATATACTTCCAGAGTTTGCAATAAATTTAAGACCAAAAGCCAAAGCTGGTTGTCAATATTATTTATGAAATTCTTTATACAAAAACTATTTCAAAAATTTGAAAAGCAAAATTATGGTGATTTAAAAGAAAACAAACTTAACAATTCAAACGATTACTATCCAATATCATTAATAGTCCTGTAAAAAAAAAAAAAAATTAACAAAAATTATGCCAATATTTGACATGGGTGAAGTTGCTATAAGCAAGTTTCATTTTTTAATTATTCACATTAAAAAGACCTTGCAAAATAAAGAGAAATACTACTTTACTTGTCTAATTTCTGTTGTTTGGAAAAATGGTCTTCTAAATTCTTCATTCGAAGTGCTTAAATGCAGAGAAACTTAATTTACTTTACAAATGCTCTCTAATCGTAAATTCCCATTCTAAGTGTTTTAAATGATAAATGTAATAATTTCAAAATTGAATAATTTTCTGCAGGATTTAGATTTCTCACCTACTTTATTTAATATATTCATCAATGATTTTTCAAAAACAGAATGAAGAAAATATATCTTTCTTGATTTCTTTTTTTGATTCAAATGACATCTTTTGCAGAAATGATATTCTCTGCAGAAATATACTTTTTTTTAAATAAAAATATGAAAAGTTTGAAAATCTTTTTTAAAGACTAAAATTTTACAAAGAACTTACAATAGGCACAATAGGCACTGCAATAATAAACTAAAATATGATACTTAAAAATAATCTTAAAATATTTCTCAGCTATAAAGATCTTAGTAAAATAATTTCTAGAAACAAATTCCTTGAAAGTTGCCTGTTATTACTTGGTGTTTTAATGCAAATATTTTAAGAATAGTTTTTTTAGTATTCTATATTTTATTACTAGAGAATGTATCTCTGTTGGTTGAAAAAGTTCTTAGCTATATAGTAAGACATTATTTTTAGAAATATTAGTGACACATTCCATTTCTTCATACATTTCTACACTGGATAACAGAAAACAAATTGTCTCAAAAATATATGAAAAGCTATTAAGTACATTAAATTTATCACATATCTCATGAGATAATTTCACCACTAATGTAATGCATCATATTATGAGCTTTTCTTTTTGGATAGTCAAATAAGAAACCCTTTAACCAATCTAAATATTATTGCAACACAAATGAGCTTCTTGTCATGACATCAAGCAATATTTTTCCAGATTCAATAATAAAGCCATTTGGATTTGGTCTTTCTAGATGTTATTAGATGCTCTATTTCAGAAATAAAACTTAAATACCTCTGATTTTTGCAAAAAATCTATCTATCTACAGATTAGTTTATAATATCTGTGAATACTTAGTTTTCTAAAAAAAAAAAAAAAGAATCCATCTGTTAAGTAAATAATAAATTCTAGTATTTCTCTAATTTAAATGCTAAATAATACATAAATTGATATTATTATCTCCATAAATATAATAAAATTTAATTATAAAACACTATGGTCACTAACTACCAAATGGATATTGTAAAATGTTTTTAAAAGTTATCTATAATAAAATGTGAAATTATGTAATCAACATTGCAATCGAAAATAATTTTTTTGGAGCAATAATATCAATTATATTTATAATTCCAATTAATTTTATATATCTTAAATCATATTAAAATTTCTTTGATTCTCCTAGAATATCAAATGATTTTAGCTTAGATTCGCTCTTTAAAAAATATTTTATCTCAAGCTGAGTAAAGACATAAAATGACTAAAACTGGGAATCAGTAAAATCTTTCATCAATGCTAAATACCTTTGCATTTTTTATTTTTCTCTCTTTATGTATAATATATACATAAACTTTTGAGGAATCTGACCATCTTGGTTACTGACAGAAATATATGTACTATATGCCCAGCAATAGCTGGTTGTTTTCTTTAACAAACATTGCAATGAAAAAATTGTCAAAAATTTCTATACAGGGCATGATTTTGTCAAAATATTTAATACTCTTTTATTATTTTTATGCAAATAGTTTCCAAAAATTAAAATTAATTATAATACATGTTTCTCTATGTGAAAACCAGTGTCACAACATGTATATTCAACAATTTTGCATTCAACATTGAAGGAAGATTTTCTTTTCAATAGAATGCTAAAATTTGAGCTTTCTTTATTCAAAAGGGGAATGTGACTTGAATAATATAGCTATGGGGTATTTCAAATATTTTATGTAGATTTCCTCTAGGAATATACATTGTTTCTATTTCTTATATATGAGTTTGGGGAGAAAATGACTATTGTATAGACTTTCTCTACATGTTTGTTTATTTGCCATATAAGATCTTTGCTTTCTTAGATTCACATGACTTATTTAAATTAGCTTGATTTTTAATGTATATTACATCATTGCACTCAGCATTAAAGAGGAAGACTTCTTTTTAATGGAATACTAAAATTTGAACTTTATTTAAAAGATGAATGTGGTTGAAACAATATAGCTATGGAGTGTTTCAAATATACATATAACTATTTTTAGCATAGTTATTATTTAAAAGTAATTTTAGACACAAATAAATGTAATAAAAGAAATGATTTTATCTAAATAAATAAAAAAAACATAATTCTGTATTAGCTAGAATAAGGTGATGATTTGTTTCCCTCCACAGAAGTTTAAATCCTTCTTAAACATCACCTAATTATAAAAATATGTGCAATTTTAAATTTATTAGTAAAAATAATTTTCAAAATAACTTTGAAATAAAAAATAGCTTTTAAAATAAAAAACAACATTTTTTCCTAATATAGTGTAAACAGAATCCATTTATAACATGTAAACTGACCTTTGTATCTTTGAGCTTTCTTATCTTTTGATAATTTGTATTATCTAAAGGAAAAAACTAAAATATAAAAATAGAAACTGTCTACTGTTTTTTTTACACTTGTTTAATATGAAATTACATCAGAAATATGAGTATATAGATCATTCAATGTCATCATGAATGAATTTAAGCTTATAATATAAGCAATCATAGTTACAATCAAAGTGATTCACTTATTAAACTTTCAGCAGTTGATATTTTTGACAGACTATAGTGGAAGATTGTAATAATTTTACAATTTATCATTATTCTTTATTATATTTTAAAAAAATTGAATTTTTTGTTAGAAATACTGAAATATAAGTTTATAAATAACACTAAGTTTTTTGTTATTACATGTTTACTGCATTGCTTGTTAAAAAATTAATCTAAAAAAAATCAGAATTGTTTTAACTTAGTCTATAAAGCTGATTAAATTAGGCTTCAGACTACTTAAAGCTAACAACATTCTATTTAAAGTTTAAAATTTTATTCATAATTATTTAAAAATAACAAAAACAAATCTACTACAATAATTCCTTTCCTTTTCAGTCAATTACAAGTTTTGATTGATATTATTAAAGTTTGTTATTTTCTTCTAAAAATAAATATTTTTGAACAAAATCTGAATCTAATAATATTATTCTTCTAAAATATATATATATATATTGCATAAACATTCAGCAAAAATATTCATAAATATGTAAAAAAAAAAACTATGGAAAATGTGTCTTTATTTTCAAAATTCACAAAATAATAAATACACTTGAAAACTCTTGCAAACCACTCTCATGCAAAAAGAACAACAATCTATCATCAGTAATATTGCTGGTCAGGCATTGGATCATTTGTAAAAAAATATCTGTTTAATACTGATATTATGAGATTTTTTTAAATTAATAAATCAATATTATTTTAGTTCCAATTTTTGCCATGAAATGCATGCAAAGTTAGAAAACAACTGCTAAAGATAGCTGAGTTGCAAGAGAACAAATTAAAGCTAAAAAAGCAATGGTATCATTAGTGGTAACACAATATTGCACTCAGTTCTCAGAATTAAGATTTGGAATAGGATTATTAATATACTTTTTAAAATATTTATTCATTAATTATATATATATATTTAAGCTTTTTTTAAATCATATATTTAACGTTTTTATATATTTTAAATCTGTGCTATACTATATAGTTTATTGCAGTGGCAGTATATCTGACTCTGGAGTATAAAGTGCTTAGCACAATTCCATTATTACCACAATTCTGGTGTACCATTTGAGTTTTTTTTAAATTTGTGGTAACAAATTTAAATTTTTTGACAAACGTATAAGAAGTCTTAAAGGATCAATTGCCCCCATGATCTAATAAAGTTATATTTATAATTATGTTCTATTGCATATATATCTTTTTAAACAATGTTCCCCTCTCTTTTTTTTTCATTCCAAGTTTTTTTTTCTGCCGTATAAAAAATTTTAGTATTTAAAATATATTCCAAAAATTTAGAAACAATTCATAGATATAAAATATGGCCAGTCATTTTACAATAATTATTTAAATTTTGATTCCATTCATTTTTTTTTCCATTAAAATTTATATTAATAATGTGAGGATAATCAAAATTATCTATAAATGATAATAATTTTATTTCTAGTTACTAAAATAGTTTTTTAAAGATAAACAATTATATGAACAACAATTTTTTCATCAATTTTTATTATTTATTTATTTTATGTCTGTATATCTATGTGTGTGTCTGTGAAGACCTTTATCAGCTAGTGATAATGCATTCTATCCCATTCATGACCTGTGGAATGAATCTGAATCAGGTAAACAAGAAAAAATCTTTTTTTGAGTTTTAATTAGGTTTAGAATTTTTTTTTTCTAATAGCCTACCTATTGAGACAATTCAGTAAATTAATGGATATAAAGTTATTCTTAGAGAACAAAACAAGAATAGAGCACCATTCAAATAGCTCATCATCCACCGAGACTACAAACTTATTTTTTATTGTTTATTGGAGAAGCCTTTGTTCAGAAGACAGCTATTTAATATATTTTTATAACAATGTTTTCGGTGGTTATCAGAAGGTCATATGACATCAAGCACAGGAAATGATAGAGCTGGAATCATGGACTTTTAATTTTTCAGTATATTATAAATATAAACAACCTTTTTTATGTAATATACAGCGGATGTTTTTTGTTATAAAAATAGTTTAAATTTGCACATTTGTCAAACAAAAATAATAGTTGAGGAATTTTAGACACATTTAAAATAGATTTATTATAAAACAATTTTTAATAATTAAATAGTTATATAAATTAAAGAGTTGATAGTAAAGGTATAAAAATCATAGAAAACATTAGCTCTTTTTAAAATAAAAAGATACCCCCTTAATTGACTACTTATCAAGATTTTCTAAGAACTGGCTTTATTTCACTATTATATTTGAATTCTATTTCGTGCTTATAGCAATCGAATACAATAATCATTTCATTATGCTTATTTCATTAATAGATTAATAAATTAAATGTACTTTGCAGTAAATTCTTTTAGGATTATCTAAAAAACATTAAAATATTAAAACAAGGTTGATTTATTTAAGTATAGAATTTCAACGGCAGATAATTATCTGAATGAAAAGTTTTACAAATAACTTCTTAAGATATTATTGTAGTCCCAGAATATACTTTGCTATAACTAGATAATCGTATGCCAAAGTCATTATAATTTGAAATTGTTTATTTATAACTTGAATTTAATTATATTGGTCTTTTGTTTAAAGTTATGCCGTTTATTTACATTGTTACAACTGATTTGAATAAGACTAAATGAATTTTCAAATATATTAATACTGAATGTGTATACCTACAAAAAATATATTATTTTCCTTGCTTACTCATCTGCTAAAATCATATGATGCTCTGTTGGTATTAATTTTTCAAGTCAAAGAATAGAAAGAATTCATAATTAAAAAAAAATTGTAGACACTAAAATGTATAGCTTCCTACATATATAACTATGTAAGCAAAAAGTATAGTGTTTTAAATTTCAATGTAATAGTTGTGGCTACTATAAAGAAATTAAAAAGGTGACTTCTGCAAGCATAAATAAAATTACTTCAAACTTTGAATCCTAAATCCCTTATTGATAGAAAGAAAAGCCAGAATTAGGCTGCAATGTGGACATTGTATAACACTGCTATCTAGGAACCCATTGATTACTCAAACTTACAGTAGAAGCATATGGAGTAAAGTGAAGAGAACTGCTCTTTATATATATTCAAAGAAAATAACATTTTTTCTTAAATAAAAGTGTAGCTGATAAATATTAATAATTAAAAATTTACTGCATTTCAAATTCTTCAATTATTTTAAAACAATATTAAAATGACTTTCTTCTCTTGCTGTAACTATAGACACGGAACATAGTTACAGTAAGTATATGATAAAAAATAAAATTATTTAAAATAGCCCAATTCTCTAGGAAATATGTCTTCGGATCTTATTACAGAAAAAAAAAAAAACATTATGCAGGAGGCTAGTTTACAGTTTCCTTTTTTAGTTTAAATTTTATTCTGTAACTAATAACAACACACACTTATGACAAATAATTAGATAAATATCTAATTACTTAAAAGAAGAGTTCAAAATTTGTTTAAAATTTGAAAAGGACCCAATTTTATCCAAATTCGAATCCCAGATGATGGGAAATAATCAGTGGATAGTTAATTAACATAACTATACATAGATACACATACTACTTTGAAAGTTTGTAAGGATGGTGTAGCAGTTGTAATTCTATGTTGGACTATTTTTATCATTTAATATTAACTGTTAATGTTTTAGAAATATTCAAATTTTATTTACGTTTTTAAATATATTGAGCTGTTACTAATAGCACATAAATTAATATATGACACAATAATTCAAGTAGTAGTATTTTCCTTTTAATCTTTAGGTGTTGACAGACCAGTAACAGTATTAGCAAGTGAATCGAACTAAGACCTTTAGATTATTTTGGATTAAAGTCTATTTTTAATTTTATTAATATATATATATTATTTAAATCTAAATTTTGTTAACATGCACTGTATTTATCAAATTGTTGTTAATACCCCATCTGCAATTCGATAGCTAGTGTTAAACTTTTATAATTATTTATACTTATATTAATTGCAATTTTTCCCAATAAAAAATTGCTAATTTTTTCTGTTTTCTATCATAAATTATGTAATCAATTGTATAGCCAAGAATTAATTGTATTAATTGGGCAATAAATTATAACTCAAATCGATATGGTTTACTAGCTTTCATGAATAGAAAAATATATACAAAAATTGTATTATAGATACTGCACGATATAAGATTAAGTTATTTCAGTCTTACAAATTATTTATAATTACAAAATATATTAAAATATCTAAACGTTATTGAAAAACTATAATATAATTGGATTATTATTTTATCACTGGTTAGCATATTTTGTCAATAAAATATTCAGTCACGAATATGTGCATTATATCAAGATATATATAAAATCCGTTGGTATATTTTATGAAAAATCTATAAAAAAATTATTTGGCTATATATGTGTGTGATTGCATGCGCAAATCGATATGTATGTACATAATGGACTTATCCAAGAGGTATATTAAGTTATCTAGAGGATTTTAAGTATCACGCGTCAATTCAGGCCATCTGCTGTTATATTAAAGATAAGAAAAATATTTTATAAATTACTAAAGTTGATTTTTTAAATATTAATTGAAGAGGATTTCCAAAATCTAAAAGTTATGCTAAATAATAATTTTGTTTTTTTATTTGGATTTAAATAGTAATATTTATATTAGATTAAATCATTTATTGCAAAAATATATAATAATCATTAATAATAGTTAACTGCTTGAGAGATTATATAACAATCAAGTACCCAATTGATATGTTTTATTGCAGTTATATTTTGTTTATTGAACTGAGCTTTTTTTTTAAAAAAAAGTTTTATTTATTAAGAGAATCGATTCAGGAATCTTTAAGATTTAAGTCTTCGATCTATCACAGTGTTAAACCCTACAGTACAACTTTTTTATAAAATAGATAGCGTGATAAAAATTTTTAGATGATGTTTAATGTCTTGGTTATTAGATTGTTTTTACCAAATACATATTTTTTACATTTCGTTGACAGATTCCTTCACTGATTCACATTGCCCCCCCCCCCGAACTTTAGATTTTTTAAAATTTAATCATAGTACTGCTAATTATACATACATATGTTTTTTTGTCATTTATTCTTTTTATCAACAGAAATTTTTAAACTATATGATCTCATTCTATTGTTGTTGTTGTTATTATTATTATTATTATTTATTAGCTTTTTTTTTTCTCAAAAAAAAAAAAAGAGAGACTTCATTGAGTATAAAATGTTTTACAAGGTAAATATTGATTTACATAGTGTAATATGGAGATTTGAAATGACACATTAACTTTTTTTGTCCATAGCATTTCCAGAATTTGATCAACCCATGGAAACTCAAAGCATTAATTCATGAGAAGATTAACCATTAAAGATAAAGGAATGTTACAATTAGGAATTATTTGTAAAGTCTAGAGTTTAACTATGAGTAGCATTTTAGGAATACAATATTGAGAAATCCAATTTGCTATAGATAAGTTGAGAATAGGTAAACACTTGGGAGATAACAACATTGGAAATAATAAATTTAATTAGGGTGAATCACTTGCAATTAAAATTATTAGGCCAAACTGAAACTTACTTTGCAATAATACTTGGATAAAATCACTTGTAACAATAACGCTAAAAAAAACCCCACTATGAATAGTGTATTTTTCTTTCGTGTGAATGAGAAAATCAACATTGGTAATGATCACCACAGCACTCTCATTCAAGACCTCCCCTTCAAAAGAACCAGGATTTAGTCCTCTAAAGTACAATTAGGAATTATTTGAAAAATCTAGAGTTCAAATATGAATAGTGTTTTAGAAGTCCAATATTAAGAAATACAATTTGTGGTAGATAAACTGAAAAATAGAAAACACTTGGAGATAACATAAAATACAGACTAAGTCAATCTACTGTTCAGTTCTTCCAAATGGCCTTGAATATCTTCACAAGAGAGCAATACTAAATACTTTGGAAGAATTATGGAAAAACTATGGAGAGCAAGGAAAAAAAGTCCAAGCTTCAAAATGTCGCTGCTGAAAACCATTCTAATCCATCATGTAAATCACATGAACAGCAAAAGGCCAGCCCTATCAATAACAACATTGGAAGTAGTAAAATTAAATAAGGTGAATCACTTGCAATTAAAATCATGAAGCCAAACTACAACTTATTTTGCAATAATACATGGATAAAATCATTTACAATGATATTTTTCCTATCTTGTGAATGAGAAAAACCAATGTTGGTAATGATCACCACAGCACTCTCATCCCAGCTCCCTCCCTCAAAAGAACTAGGATTTGGGGCCCTGTGGCCCTCCCAAAAACCAGACTCTCTCATTCATTCCACAAAATTAAGTGAAATGAACATTTTTATTAAAAGGTAAAATCTCTGTAGAAATCTTTTGTAATTTGAATGGCTGCCATAATTACATAGCGTTTTTATAAAAGTTAAAATTATTCTTATTTGTGATTACATTGTTGATATAGCTTGTATATGAAAAGAGAGCTAAGAAACTCTCCTTTTTAATAGGGATAGTTTTTGAGAAAATTTATTCCCTAAACTAGAAAAAATGGAACGAAACGGAGAGACAGAAACAGAGTTAACTGTAGTCCTTGGCTCCCTCTAGTGGACTAACTTATTTATTAGTTTGTAAATAAAATTGGATGATTTATTAGCTTTGTAAATAAAATTGGATGATTTTTCATTTTATAAGTTCGTATTAGTTATTTTATTTGTTCATTCATATCACATCAATTGACAGCCACATTATTATTATTGTTATTTTAGACCCTGAAATCATTAATCATTTATTATTTTTCATTTTAATTATATTTAAAGTTAATAAAAAATACCCTTTAACTTTAAATATAAGTTATTGTAGAATCTTGCTTTCAGTTAATGTTTACGAAGAATTTCACAGCTCTTATAGATAGTAATTTCATTCAATAAAATTTAAATAGAATATTAAGAGAGTCTCAAGAGATAAATCTATCCTAGTAAAAACTGGTATCTGAACCTAAAAAGATATTCCTTTTGCCCATATACACCATTACAATATATATATATAGTGGAATTCAAATTCGCCTGTTTGAATCTTAAAATATAACTTAAATTGGCCAGAAATACTAATTTATTTACTTTTTAAACTTTGGAATTTTGTAAAAAAAAATTTTTTTTATTTTAAAAACTTTGTGTAAAGAATTAATATAAATTTTACTTTAAAAAAATTTTTGATTTAAATAAATTTCTGATTTTATTTTACTAAAAACGTGTGTGCGTTTTCATTACATGAGATGATTAGCAGATGTAGATATATATATATATAATAGAGGCACAAATAGTCGCAGTCTTACAACATTTACTTTAAAATGGCTAATTTCATACAGATCAGTTGAATAAATTGAACCTGAATTATAAATTCTAAAATAAGCTGTATCATTATTTCATTTTATACATTTCTGCACTGAAGTGGTATCTTAAATCTTTTTTTTATATTGAAAATTATAATTAGTGAACTTTTAACTAATCCAGTGCTATTTCAAGTTGGTTTGAATAAATTTAATAATTATGTAACAGTACATCTTGTATCATACATTACTATTAATTTTAATATTAACAAGATTAATTTTCAAATTTGAAAATTAAATGGATCAAAGTTCTCAAATCAGAAAAGAAAACTAATAAATGAAAATATGTTTTCATTCTTTTTGATTTTTAGCATCAGTAAAAACTAGTGCGATTAGATCAACAGCAGATTCTTTCAAGATAAAAGCTTGCCTACGAGTTAAAAAGATTGATGGTATGGGCCTCATCTATCTTGTGATCATACTACAAATATTTTCTCTATAGCGCTTGGTTTCTCTCAATCAAAAAGAAAATATAAAGATGTTGTAAAAATGATAATAAATAATGTAAAGAAAAAAACATTGCTGGTGATCAAAAATCCAATCTTTCATTTTAATAATACGATAGACAAATAATTAGCAAAAGACTTTAATTGTTGTAAAATTGCAAACAGTACTCTAAACAAAAAATAAAAAATGTGTTAAAATTGAAAATCACTATTCATTAGAAGAGATGTCATATCAAATAACTCAATCAAATAACTGCAATAACAGTTCTCTGTAATCACGACACAGTTTTGGCCATATTATTTGTAATTGTTGTGTTAGCAATTTGTAATAAGTCTTACTTTAATTAATTTTATAGTCATAGAGATACAAAAATAATACAATTCCAGTTTCACATAAATGATTTTTTATAGATGAATACCATCTATTTTTATGTAAATTAAAGAAAACAATTAATTAAGAAATCTATAATAGTTTTTAATACAACATGTATTTTAATGGTAATAAATGCTTATTACATACAAAACATAGACCAGTCGTTGCTCAAATCATATCACCTTTGAGACAATAAAATATTCACTTTTAATCTGGGATTTCACCTCAAAATGATTTTAAACAGACTGTAAGTACTAATTTTATTAATTTGCACTTTTACATTTGTTTTTTAAAAATCTACATTCACATTAAGCTTGATTTAGATCCCACCTTGATTGAGTTGAATAACATCATCTCCTAACGTTCATGGCTGGCCTACAAGGCTCCAAGCCTTCAACAACTAACATGGAAGAGGGGGGTGAATTACTTCAAAAATCTATAGTGGATAGTCAGGGGAAAAAAATATATAAACATTTAAATTTTCCAATAACAAAACAAAACAAATCAGATAACTTATCAAAAGCAAAATTCTGTGTTTCTAAAATAAACACCAGTGCATTGAACGATAAAACGTTAAAACTTGGCAAACAAACACGAAGGGAAAACGACAAGGATAAGTTTCTTCATACCAAAGAGAAAACACTTAAAACAGAAGGAAACCCTTTATAAGACCCTTCTGATGGAGAATTAACTCCTCACCACATTGTTAAATCAACTTTAAATGAAAAACAAAAATTTTTTTTAGCCAAACATAAAATCTGCAGCGGCGAAAATACGCAAAAAGCAACTCAAATTAGAACAATGTGATCAGTTAATGTCAATCATGTGAATGTTATAGAATACAATACCATGAAGAGTTCTATCAAGCAAATTAATCTTTCCATGAACAAGGGAAAAAATTATGAATCCAGTTTCACATCAACGCTTGTGCCTGAAAACAAAACAAAAAACCCAGATCACACTAGTAGTGAAGAGTCTACAGACATCAGCTCTTCCTCTGAAATAAAGCAAAACAATGGATATTTCAAACATCAAGATGATAATCACAATTCCAATAAAACAACAAATGAACAATTTAGGCAATCACAAAGATATATAACTAAACCAGATTATAAACAAAAAGATAATATAACAGCCAACACTTATGCAAACATTGTAAAATCCAATAATAATGACAAATCAGTAATAGGAAACATAAAACACAATTCAAATAATCTGCAAGACAATAATGAAGCCACACAACAATTGATTGAGTTGATGGGGGAGTTGGATAAGGCATCAGACACAGGAATGTTTATACATGAGCCATCAAACAGTTCTCATGACCAACTCAATAATCATCAGCTTTATACTGAAACAGTTACCAAATTCAATGAAGCCATGCCACAAGGATTACTAAAATCTTTTGCTATCTTCAATGATGAAGCCTCACTCATTCTGTCCACTACAGACCACTTACTAAGATTATTCCCATTTCCAACCAGTAAACTCTTCGACATGCTAAAAGCCCAAGATCTCTGGAAAGTTATTCAAAGGGTATCATATCACCCCAACCCTCGCTATCTAATCCTCCAATTTACAAACATCATGGCAAAACAAGCTTTTAAAAATAAATATAGGATACTTGATAACAGATACCTAATTACCATCAATCCAAACATAGTCCGCGACACTTCAATAAGTGGCAGGGTAAAAAATTGTGGTCTGGGATTCAATATTTCTGACTTACAAAACCTTCTAATGCCTTATGGGCAAATCACTTCTTTTAAATATCTTAGGGTCCCTGGAATATAAGAAGAAGTTCTGCAAAACATAGCACTCTTTCGAATTACATTAAAAAAAGGAATAGTGCCATTAGATATCCCCCCACAATCCGTATTGGAAGAGTGCCTCTTTTCATCTCATTCTGGGGAGTAGAATCGCAATGTTTCGAATGCAGGAAGATGGGACACCTGCTGCACAACCGCCCATCCAGACACTGCACCTCTTGTGGTACCTTTGCGGGTCGGTCACATTGGTATGGTTCAAAAGAAGAGCATATACAAGAACAGCAAAACATGCAACAAACAAAACCTGAAATAGAGCATAATCAAGATATAAATTTAGAGCGTGAGACTTCTATCAAGCTGAAAACATATAATCATTCAACAAATGATTCTCATCAAAGCAACATAAAAGATCAAAACCAATGCCAAGAAACCAACCCACCGGGATGCCACCAAACACATCAAAACAAGACAAGCATAACTTACTTCTCTTCAACAGACACTTGTTCTGACTTAGAGCAAGAAGAAATGGATGCTGAAACTAGGCAAGAAGAATCTGCAAGCATCACAGAGTCTGGGCCTGACCATGTCCCTAAACCCTTCACCACACCACGCAAAAGGAAAAAGCACCGGAACAGAAACACACAATCCACCACCTTTGTTCACAACAATAACAATAGTGAAAATATCGATTCAAATGAGACCACCTCAACCTCTGATGACATACAGTGCAATGTCAGTCCCAACTATAAAAAATGGAAAGATGAATCCCTAAAATCAGATAATGACAATACATCAAACTCATATCATACCCAACCTGAAACTAATACCTCTGGGCAAATAGCCCCCCAAGATTTAACATTATGGATCCCATCAACTGATTCTGAAGTCTGCCTAACGCAAAAAGACAACCAGCTCACTGCAAGTATTCTAGCTAATGAACAAGAAACCAAGCAACCTACTTCAAAATGTCATTCACAATAATGTCACTCAACATCAGGGGGTTTAACTCCAAAGACAGGGTGTTTGCTATCTCACATTGGTTCAAATTCCAAAAACTAGATATACTTTGCTTATCAGAAACAAAGCTCCACCTTCACACAGACCCCATGATAATAAAAACTATTGAGAGCTTTGGTTACTTTATATACTCTTTCTCCATCTCAGCTACCACTGGGGTTGCTCTTATCATCAATAGAAATTCAATTATTGACTTCTTCCAAATCCTGCACATAGATACCAATTGCATTATTGCTACTATACAAATTTGGGGTTTTCTGTTCACTCTTATCAATGTGTATCTGGTTAAAGATGAACAAATAGTACACAAAGTTATACATAATATAAACATAGCAATTAGATCAAATCCTAGCCCAGTTATCTGGCTTGGTAATTTCAACCACACTTTTGACCATTTTGAGAATAAAAATATTTAAAGATGGTTGCTAGAAACATATGCAGTGGGAAAGCACTCTTTCATGAAGGAGCATTCTCTTTCTATACCAGAAGTACTCACTCGCTCATAGACCTCATATTCTACTCTCCTGAAATGAACTCATTCATAGATACACAGCTCTGGCTTATTGCCTTTTCAGATCATCTCGCTGTTCAAGCTACCATCAAATTGCAACCACAACTTCATACATCAACCAACCTCCCCTGGACAATGATATTACTCAACAGGCACAATGTGCCCCCCAATTAATCTCAGATATATACATCACCTTTCAAGAACAGAAGATATGGAATCTACCAGCATTACAAGGATGGAATACATTCATAGCAACACAAAAGTTTATTAACCAATACAATAGATACCAGAAAGGGCCATTAAGATTACTCTCAGAACTTGATCGGACTACATCTGAACTGAAAAGCATCCAAGTTACAGAACATAACATCCCAGAAATCCTACTCCTAAAACATACATATAAACAAACCAAAATGACTCTTGTGGAGTATATTCATATTAAGCGAGCACGCAATTATCTGTAACAACAAGATTTCTGGACTCCAGGTTATATCAGATGGGCCCTTGGGTCAGGAATAAGAAATCACCCACCCTCCTCTTTGTGCCTTGACGGTATTACTTACTCTGGCAACAGTATGCTTAACAAAATTAGGGATTATTATTCCACCAAACTGCAGCCCATTGGAACTGTTACCAGATGACACAAATTTGTGAAAGACTCCAATAACTCTCACAGCATTACTGAAGCTGATATCATCTTCAAATTAAAAGCCTGCCTGAACACACTCACCCTGGCAATGCACAGAATTCCTAGATTTCTTGTTACACTTGGAAAAATTTACCATACATGTTACAAGGGGAACCATTGCTCTCTTAGCCACTGATAGCCTACATCTTCCAGGGATCTATCCTATATCACTGGTCCCTTTCATAAAAAAGAAAGATCTACCTGTAGACTTAAATAACATTAGGCCAATATCCATGGTTCCTCTCCTAATCAAAATTATCGAAAACATTATAAAAAGATAAAATTCAAGAGAAAATCATATCAAAACTTTCCAGGCATCAATATGCTAAAAGGGCTTCATCGACTGGTGATGCTGTAAGCTGATTTCGACTCCTTGTTGATCATATCCATAGAACAAAACAATCCCGGCCGATCACAGTCCAACTAGACTTCACCGGGGCTTTTGACTCTGTCTGAATAGATGTACTACTTGGTGAACTAGAGGCTCTTCAGGTTCCTTTGGCATACATTCAGATCATAGAGAATCTCCTAGTAAATTGAGAGATTTTTTTCTCTAAATGGGAGAATTGCCCCTGTGTTCAAACCCTGCATCTCCATTCCCCAGGGCTCCCCATTAAGTGCTCTCCTCTTCATGATCTCTATAAATCCCTTGCTTTTGAGCATTGACGATGCACTCCCTGGGATCTCCATCCCTCTTCTTCTCTATAAATCCCTTGCTTTTGAGCATTGACGATGCACTCCCTGGGATCTCCATCCCTCTTCTTAATGAAAACATCTCCCACATCTCCTACATGGAAGATGTAGTGGTGTTTCTTAAATCACATGAAAAAATAAACATTCTTGAAAGCCTATTACAACACAATGCTCAGACACATGGGCTTACCCTTAACAGGAACAAATCGGCAATTTGGAATATCAAAACAGCTAACAGGATAACAGGTTCATTATAAGCTATGCCTCAGCCTTTCTTGGGATTCAATATGTCACTATCCCCTACAGCAATGAGGATGGAAATACAATGAAGACTACTAAACAAAATAGACATCACCATAACATGCCTCTCAAGAATATATATAACCACATTTAGAAAGGTTTCACTCTTAAACTCCCTCATACTTCCCAAGATTATATATTATCTTGCGGGTTTTAAACCAACAGAAGCTTTCATTAAAAAAGTAGAATCCCACTGTCTGCGACTCTGTAGAGGTGGGCGCAGATCATTTATCAGTCTGCACACCCTTCAAAAGCCAAGAGACATGAATGGACTGGGACTGCATTCAATAAAGGTATTTTCAATACAGAGAACTTACAATATGGTCTATAAACTTTATTCTGATTGCAGGACCTTCCAATGTCTGCTTCTCAAAGAGCAAGTGTTTTCCACTGATAGACCACCCCCTCAGAGGTTCACTGCCATCTGGCTTCAAATACAGATCTCATACATTTTTACACACATAGTACCTTCTGCGACTATGTTCAATTCAAAAATAACCTATTGGAAAGCCTTCAACCTATCCAACTCAAATACCCAGAAGGCACACACTTACCTCCCCATCAACATAAACAAACTGCACAAACTAGCCCATAGATTGAAACTAGCACCTAAACACACAGACTTCCTTCTCAAAATTAACCTTGGTAGTCTCTCCACTGCTATATTTCTTAATAAAAGAGGCTTCTGCATAGATCCTATATGTTGTCTTAGTCTTTACAGCCCAGAAGATATGGACCATATCCTTCACCTTTGTCCGGTCTGGCAAGGATTAAGACAAAACTTCCAGAAACACATTGATAATAATGGTCCAAATCTAACATCTCTTGAAGGGGTTTTAAATAGAGGCATTTTCACTGAAATCAGGCTTGCCACTTACATAAACTTTGACATCTGGTTGACCAGATGCAAGGTGATTTTTCAAAAATTACCGCTTAACGAAATCAATAACTGCTTCCTCAGCATAATTAAAAATATCCAAGAAAAAGACAAGAGAGAGTCTGATCCATACCTGGCCATATTAACCTGGAATTCACAACTGGTCTAAACAGCACCTCTCCAATCAACCCCTAAATAATTTATATGAAAATATCTATTATGATTTAATATCTATTATGATTTAATAAAACCCTCCAACCATAACTTGCCAAAACAGGGTTTACTAACAAAGGTATTTTATTATAGACTAGATGAATAATATTCACTTTGTATCCACAGGCTAAGTTTTTCACTAACATTCATTTTGTATTCTACTGACTTTTGGATCATTTCTTCTTTTTATATATCACCCTGTAATCTCATCTAGTTATTTCTTGTTATCTTTTTACTTTTATTTTTTTTTGGTCACTTATAGATCAAATAAAATTATCTTGAAAGAGAATAATATCATTAAATAACCTATCCAGCTTTGGTTTATTTTCAACTAATAATAACTTTTCAAAAATTGACAAGAGATTCTTAATGACAACCATATGATTGTGGCAGATAAATAAATAATGTAATACAAACAAAATTTTATCAAAGCAAATGTTAACATATATAGAATATATATTGTGATGGGTAGATCCAGTGCAAATAATTTTTATTAAGCAGTTAATAAAGCTAACCTATAATCATACTTATACTGTGTTTCTTCAAATATAAGAGACCCCAAATTTAAAACACAGTAGAAATTTTAAGCTTGGAAAATTGGAAAAATAATTTTATAATTATTTTATTGAAAAATAAAAAAATATTTTATTTACTTAAATAGAAACTAATATAAATACAATAAACTTAACCTAATTTATTGCAAATCTTTTTCAGATATACTTTCACTTTCTAGATCTTCACTTTCAGAACTTAAATTCTCATCTTCACACTTCCACCAGGATACATTATCTTCAGACAATTTAAATCATTAACAATATAACATTTTAAGAAATATTTTTTTAATAATTTATTCAGGTGTATCTTTCCAAGACTGCAAAATCCACTCAAGATTATATGTATATTTCATACATTACAAAGACTTTTTTAAAATGTCAATAGTGTAACTTTTTTTTTTCAAAAAAAAATTAAATATGGTATTGACATTTAATGTTACTGGTAAATCTTTTTTTTTTTTAAATTAAAATCTTTTTTTTAAATGCAAATTAATAATTTGTCAGATTATTAAAGTAAACAAAAGTTTTTTAAAAATAATTTCTTTATAATTGGCAAAAATAATCTATAGTGATCAAAATAAAATGTATTTTTATTATCCAATAACAAATTGCAACCATATGCCATTGATTTCTTTCTCAATTTACTTTTGTGTATTTTTCTATTAAAATCTGATTTTTTTCTAAAATAATTTATACTTTTATAAATATTTTCCAAAAAAGATTAGTACATGTGTAAAAAAATATGCTAAAACACATATTTTCATTTTGAAATCAAAACAAAGATATCAAACTGTCAAAATCATTGTCAGGCACTTTCTTGTGTAGAGAACAAGAAACAACCAATCAGAGTAAAGGCAGGTTCATATGTCATTGTTGTATGATTTGTTAGTTGTAAAAGATTCTAAAGATTATTCAGTACAGTTTTCTTGATAAAATAATAGTAAAACTGGCAAACTATATTATGGTAAAATTGGCAAAATATGTTAAAAGATTCTAAAACATATGGTTTTACTTTGAAATCAAAATGAAGATATCAGAACTGTCAAAATCATTGCTAGGCACTCTCATGTATAGAGAACAAAAACAGACAATCACAGTGAATCCAGGTTTTTCATCTCATTGTTGCATTGATTTATTAGTTGTTAAAAAATTCTAAAGGTTATTTAATACAATTTTCTCGATAAAATAATAAAATCAGAAAACAATATTAAAAGGAGACTTTGAGAAAGAGTTAATGTCATTTATAAAATCCAAAAATTATTGACATTGAACGTTAGATATTTTTTCTTTTGATTAAAAAAAAGTTAACATGATGTTCTATTTTACACAGGTAATGATTGTAATATTTTGTTCATGTATAGCATAAAGTAAAGATCCATAGAAATAAAATGTTATAAGTTTTTGTTTCAAATTTAAGATGAATCCCTCTTTTATGAGTCCAAAATTTGAAGAAAAAAGTGTATTTGAAGTAATACCATATTTAAAAGTCTAATGTTACAATTTTACTTATTCACAGGCAGAAGTATTTCAAATATTTATAATTCTGTTATTAAAATTAATACTTTATTTTTCATTCAAGGGCAGTTATAGATAAAGAAATATATGCATATTTATATTATGTTTTTGTAGTTAAGCCACTTGATAAATTAGCCTATCTTAGACAATTGCAGCCATAGTATTTTGAAAATAATATTTATAAAAAATTATTAGAAGTTTAGTCAGAATAAAAAATATTTAGAGGAATTAAGTTTAAGTTAGTTGATTCACCAACCTGACAAAACATATTCATGATTTATTTGAAATTTTATTTAATACTGAGCAATTTTAGGCTTAATAAACTATAAATGTTGTTATTACCTATGTAGAATCAAATATAGCTGATAAGGATCATACCTGAAAATTTTGCCTCTATATGCAAAATTATTAAACTTAATTTAAAAATTATGTATAAAAAGCTGGAAATAATAAATATAACCAGTCATATTATAAATTAATAAATCATTATTGTAACATAATTTATTTATTAATTAAAGTTGGTCTGATTATATTACTTATTATTTCTTTATCATATTAAGTCTAATTTGCTAACACATAACCATGATATATTTAAATAAACATTTAATTAATTTAAAAGTTGATTAGAGTACATATTTAGGCATACCATCTTTGGATAATTTAGTATTATACATTATATGCATACATTGTGAAAATTATTTATTAAAATATATAAAAAAATATAAACATAGATTTATTTCAGTTTTTTATAGCTAAGTTTAAAGTTAGTTTTAGTTATTGAATGTCATTGGGATTCAATTACACAATATTTGACTCTGAGTTACATTAATGATTGTGTTCCACATATTCCACATATTTAAGTACTAATTCTCATGGCTCTGATATATTACCATTTTCAAAATACCTTTATTTTATAACATGTAGGCTAATTTAATATATTTATTTATTTACAGTTACAATATATACATACATATAAATGAATTTTCAGCTAGCATTGTGCAAATGACTTATTTTTCATATATTTTATGTTCTATAGTTTTTCAAGATAGAAAATAATTATTAATTAATCTTGTTTTATATAAGCAACATGAAATACATTAATTTATTAGGTATTAAGATCTGAGATAATTTAGCTTTGCACTTCTTATTTAAACCAGCCTAAATTTCAGTATTCTTAACAACCTTTCAGACAATAGGAACATATACTATTTTTATTGAGACTTTATGTTTGGTTCACAGGTAGCACTGTTGAATTTTAACTATTAAACAAAGTAATGGCTTCATTATATTTGAGATTTCAGCTAGCAGTATGCAATTGATTTATATTCTAGGCAGTGTAATATTGTAGACTGTGGCAACACTGGCCAAATGAGATATTACAAGTTTATTAAAATAAAGTTAAAATGGGGAAATGAAAAAAACTTGATTTCTTTCATAAATTTTTTCATAAACGCAAGCATTAACTTATTTAAAGATTTTCATTTCTTAAATGATAATATGAGAATTCCAAATATATTGTAAATAATAAGAATCTGAATATTTATTGTTTGTTAAAACTAGTTGTAAAAAAGAGAAAAAGTATAAAAAATAATAAAACAATTTTTCTCTCTCTTCAGTATTTCATTTATTTACTAGTTTTAATTTTTTTCAGAAAATAATAATAATAATAATAATAATAATAATAATAATAATAATAATAATAATAATAATAATAATAATAATAATGATAATAATAATAATAATAATAATAATAATAATAATAACAATAAAAAAGGTAAATAAAAAAATGTATATATGAGGGGTTAGATTGGCCTTAGGTCAACATGGGTGTGACAAGAATCTCGGCCTCAGGGTGATCTTTAAGGATTCCATCATCAGATTTTCAATTGGATGGATGGTTGAAGAGTTCGAGTGTGGAGTAGATTGAAACCTGTCCATTAAAGTATGAGCATTGGCTATCTTAATATATATCTGAACACTTACAGCATATATATGTAGAGATGATAATCTAGACCAACCGATGATTGCTGGTTTAGCATGAAATATGTATATTGGTGATTATTTATCTTTTCAACATATATGTGTTTAAGTGTATCAGTGTTATGAGATAATGTGGAAAGTGGTGGGTCATGTGAAAGTCTGTGCTCATATACCCTATATATTACATATGTAGACACAGGTATACAATAAGCATGTGTGTTTCAGTTATTACATAGTAGAGATGTCTGCCCATCCCTTGTATATGTATTAAATAGATTATGCCTGTACATAAGGGATTAGATTGGCCATAGGTCAACATGGATGTGACAAATATCTCAGTCTCAGGATGGCCTTTGAGCATTCTATTGTCAGATTTTCAATTGGATAGATTGTTGAAGAGTTGGAGTGTGAAGTAGATTGAAACCTGTACATTAAAGTATGAGGATTGGCTATCTTAATATATATCTGAGCACTTCTAGAATATATGTGTAGAGTTGGTAATCTGGACCAACTGATGATTGCTGGTTTAGGATGAAATATGTATATTGGTGATTATTTATCTTTTCAACATATATGTGTTTAAGTGTATCAGTGTTATGAGATAATGTGGAAAGTGGTGGGTCATGTGAAAGTCTGTGCTCATATACCCTATATACTACATATATAGACACAGGTATGTAATAAGCCTGTGTGTTTCAGTTATTTATCAGGTTTATAAAAAGAAAAGAAAAAATAAGATTTTTAAAAGAAATATTGTTTTAACTACTTTAACTTATTTTATTTATTTTCTCTTTATCTGTTTAAAACAAGAGGCAATATTATTTAAATGAATGAATAATTAAAAAAAACTATACTGTTTTGTTAGTTAAAAAACATTAACTACAGAAGACTAAAAAATTTGATTCTAATTTTTTTATTAAAAGAAAAGAAATAATCTTTGTAGATTCAATTGTTCAGACTTTAATGCTGACATATCTATAATAATGTTATTGGAGAGATACATACAAGAGTATTCCAAAATTAAAATTATGGCAGATTAAAACATTAGACTTTAATATCTAGTTTAGTCAGTAAGCTTATTATTGGTCTTACTTTTCTGAAGAGCACAGTGAGAAGTTATATTTTAGTCTGAAATGAGACTAACCTTATTATTAGTTTTAAAAAAGTTTTTTAAATTGGATTTGGAAAAAACCAGATGCTAAACTTTAGCTAGAAGCTGAGCACAACATCATGTAATGTGTTTATTAGATGAAAATTTAATATAAGAGTACCCCTAGAGAAATCTGAAACAAGCCTTATGTTTTATCCAAAACATGTTTATACAAGTCTATGTTAGCCTGACCTGTAAATTATTATATTGAAAAATGGATAAATTCAATCTGTGTGAAACTTGATCTGCAAATTGTTATATTGTAAATTGAACAAATTTAACTATGTGCATTACACTAAAATTCTATGTTAATGAAGAAATTATCACCATAATGAAAATTTAAATCTACAAAAGTTAACAAAAAAAAATTTTTTTTTAAAAGGATTGTTTGATTTCAACAATTGAAGCTTACAAGAAAGATAACTAAAAAAGAAGGAAGAATTTAAAAACTTAAACCATTGTAAAATAAAGTATAGTTGATATGCACATTTTTATTTAAACATATTTATATAACTACATGCCCAATTATTTTTTAATATCAATAATAATTGTTAGTAATTAATAATTTTTAGTAAATTTTTAAATATTGAAACTTGTTTTTTTTCATCTATTTTTCCTCCAAAATTTACACAATTTTATATAACATTTACAAACAATTCTTTTAACATCAATAATGATTGTTAATTATAAATATTTTTTAGTATTTTTACTTGGTGAAATGTTTTTTTTGTCTAGTTTTTCTTTAAATTGTAACGGTCTTGGATCTTTTTATTTTCATAAGAAAAGAAAAAATAGATTTTAGCAAATTTATAAATTTTCCTATCTTCTATTGTGAAATGTTGTTTTCCAGATTTAATTATTTAAAAAGGGTGGAATAAATCAGAAAGTAAATGTTAATTAATGTAATAGCAAAAATCAATTTGTTTTACTATATGAAACTACATATCTTTTTTATAAAATGTATTAGATTTGTAATTATCATAACATATCTTTTCTCAATTTTCTTAATTATTTATTAATTAATTTCATCAAATAATTGATTTAAAAAATAATAGTGCCAATGTCTAATTTGGCACTTTGTGGCACTGGAATTTATAATAGCATAGAGTTTTAAAACATTTGTAAATTATACCAGTAAAACTATTTAAAATAAATTAAGCAGATACATTTATATTTTCTCTTGTTTGCAATCTCACCCTTAAAGTCTCTGTGATTTTGAGCTAGTTCTAGAGAAGTAATGGTTAATTTATTTACATGTGAAGGTTTATGCTTGTGTTTGGATACCCAGATACTTCTCTAGATGGTGCAAAGGTCAAAATCACCTTCAAAGTTTATATACTGGACTTTACTCATTAAAATTTACAAATTAGTTTATAGTTGTTCTGCACACTCATTGTAACATATGGCTAGAGCATTGATAATGATCAACATGTATCAGGATCCCTGCATTATATTTATTATCTATTTTAGCACTTAAGTATGTGCTGTATTCAGTTGATTGGCGTATACTATACCCCAAGTTTGGCATTGGCTAGATAAATAGCCTACATTTTGATATAGATTTTATAATGTATGGCTTTTAAATCCAGTCACAAAGAATGATTGTTGATTTCATGCTCATGATGTAAATTAAAAATTCTTCAAATAACATTTTTATTAAATGAATTCATGTTCTTTTTATATTTATCTTTATAATTGATGATGACACTTAAGTGAAGATGGTGATGTGTTTCCATTTTTCTATGTTTCTCTTATTTCCTTACCATTATGAACGGAAACAAAACTGTCAGCCCCACAATGATCGAGTTCTGGTAGTCAGTATATCAAATGCCACATAACTTCAAGCTCAAATATAATGACACATGAGAAAGAAATTTTTGAATTTTGATGCAGTGTTTTTACTATGAAATATGGGACAAGAGTGTAGATGATGACATATTGATTAAATTATAATTTAATTATAAATTTTAAAAACAATGATGTTGATCTATATATAAAAAGGGTTCATATGTAAAGTAGGACAAAAATGTAAATATGTTTCTTGGGGATTCAATTGAATTTTTGGCTGTTGGAGCTTGTTAAGCTATACGTTCAATATTTGTGATGCAAGAATGGTTTTGTCATTGTTTTGAGGATTCATTGTTTTCATGCAGCTCCATGGAGGTTTTTATCTCAACCTTGAGTTTTTATTTTTCTAGTTCTTTATTGTGGACAGTTAGCAGAGTCCTGTTCCATGAACTCTAGCCTTTAAGTCTCAAAAAAATTAGTAAGATGTAATTGTAAAGTTTTACATTTAGCAGTCTCTGAGACTCAAAACGGCAAGGCTTTGCAAAGATTTTATATTTATTGTTTTATTTGGATTGTATCTTAGTGTCTAAATTAAGATAGGCCTCTCAATGTTCATGCTGCACTGTGTACTGACAGTCTGGTGATGGGATTCTTTGTATATCTTAGGATTGCAGATCAGTCTACATTCTTTTGCTATCAGCTATTGAGACAGTCAAATTCAAACAAAAACAGATTAGGTGCAGTATTATTAGGTAATAGTGAATAGTTAGAAGGTGAAGTGATGTGAGGCCTATTTTATAAAATACTATTTTAAAAAGTTCTTTTTTTTTTTTGTAAAAATAATTCAATAGTTTTCCTGTAAGATTATAAGTAATCAAATTTACACTCATATGGTGACATGGATCAAATTGAAAAAATGAGGAAAGAGTGTGATCCAAAAAAAAATTATCAACTCAAAAAATAGGGAACATGATTTTATTACCTTAGGTATTGCAAATGTTTAAATAAATGAAAGAAGAAATAGTAAGGAAAATGGAAGACATTGAAAAGAGACCAGAATAAAGAGAAGAGAATAATAATAAAAAGATCAAAGAGATGAAGATAATAAGAGAGATCAAAATAGTGGTCATGTGATGTTTAGAGATCAAAATGAAATGAATAACAAAAAGAGATCAAACAAAAGTCAAATGCTATTAAAAAAAATAAAAGAGAGCTCTCTGAAAAGTTAGATATTTACAGAAATTAAAGAAAGCAATCACTTAAAAGAAGAGAATAATCAAAAGAAAGCTGGAAAAAGAAATGTTGCTAAAGAAAATAAAAGTAAGCAATCAGTAAAATCATATTTTATATACAGAACTTAAAAAAAGCATTCATAAAAAACAAATAGACAATATAAAAATGATTCAGAGCATTCAAAAATCTATCCAAAATATTATACAAACAATGCAAGAGAATAAAAAAGAGCAGGCCACTAAAATTGAGGAAGGCAATCAAAAGATGTTGATTAAAATTGAAGAACAGGACAAGAAAGTAATAGATGTTATGGATCAGAAGTAGGATATGATTTGAGCAGAAGTTAAAATAATAAATCAGATTGTAGATGAAAAAGAAAAATTAGGTCAAAAAATAAAGGGACTGAAGCAATTGAAAAAATTGATTGAAAATGAACAAAAGTATATGGAAATAATGAATTAACAGAATGAAGAATGAAAAAAATGAATAGAGATTGCAGTCCAAAGAGTAAAAGAAGTAACAAAAAAGTGCAAAATCAAGATATTTACAGACTACTCAGTTTTTAAAGCCATATATTATAATTAGAACATTGATTGTGGGTTCTTTGTTATATAGTCAAATAATAAAAATTATTAGGTATAACCTAGCACAGGCATATCCAACATACGACCCATGGGCCGGATCCGGCCCGCACCGCATCATGAGTGTATGTGGCCCCCGGAAGCATTTTTGATTATTGGAAATCGATATATGTAAGTAAGATAGAAACTGCACTTTTTTTTGCTACTTTCCATTGCATCAACAATTCATAGATTCGCAGTAAGTAACTAAAATAAGATTTAGTTTTTTTGTCCCTTAAATTTTTTATATAAAAGATTTCTTTATGAATTTTCTTTTTGTTTATCTGGATCAGTAATCTGCATGTCGTTTTTATTCTCTCCAATTTTAAATTTAATTAAATTAAATAGATAAATATAAAACAAAAACAATTTTCATTGTACATATCTAAAAAATAAATTATACTAACTAAAAAAAGAAAAATAAATTGCGATTTTAAAAACTCTTTGTTGTACTTGTTTAAAATCGATTTTTATTTTTCTGAATAACCAACCACTCGTAATGATTTTAGTAATACAGTTGTAGTTTTTATAGATATGTTATTGTAACGAACTCAAGGAAGCTTTTAAACTAGAGCGAGCTTCGATCACTTTATTGCGAATAAAGCTCTCGTGATTGGATGTAGCTTCTAATTGACACGCCTATATGTTTGCGGTCAATTTTTTTATCATTGTAATTTTTTTTATGGTGAAAAATACGCAACTTGCATATTTTAAGCTAAAAATTTTTTTCATTCTAGGGATGACTTCCAGAAAACGAAAAATTGATCTTGAATGCCATATATTTAATGAAGAAAAATGGAAGTGGAAATATTTTTTTACTATAAGATGGTTTGTCTTATTTGCAATTTGAGTATAGCTGTTTTAAAAGAATACAACTTGAGAAGACATTTTCAAACGAAACATGCAGGTTATGCACAAAATTTAAATGAAGAAAGCTGAAAAAAACAAGCCGCAGATCTCGAAGTAAAATTGACCTGGCAGCAAACTGTATTTACACAGCAAAATCGATTACAAGAATCTGCTACTGAAGCAAGTTTTCTAGTAGCAAAATGGATTGCTCAATGTAGAAAACCTTTTACTGAAGGAGAATTTTTAAAAAAGTGCATGTTGGATGTTTGTGATGTAATGTGTCCAGAAGCTAAACATAAAATTGAAAATATAAGCCTGTCTTGGCAAACTATTGCCCGAAGAATAGAAGATATGAATGCTAATTTAAATGATCAGTTACTGAATAATTTAGAATTGGCCCATTTTTATGCAATAGCTCTTGATGAAAATTGCGATGTAAAAGATACTGCTCAGTTATTAATTTTTATCAGAGTTATTACTGAAGATTTTCAAATTTCGGAAGAACTTTTGTCAATTGTTCCTATGAAAGACACAACAAAGGGAGAACATCTTTTCCGAGAGGTTGAAAAATGTTTTTTTTAAATACAATATTGACTGGAAAAAATTGGTGAATGTAACAACAGATGGATCACCAAATATGATTGGAAAAAATACTGGTCTCATAAGACGAATTGAAGACAAAATTTCTGAAATTGATCCAAATCATAAAATTATACCCATTAACTGCATTATTCATCAACATGCATTATGCAAAAATATTTTAAAAATCGGTCATGTTACAAGCATAGTTGTGAAATTAGTGAATTTCCTTCGATCAAAAGGATTAAAACACAGGCAATTTATTGGACTCCTTGAAGAACTAAATACTAGTTATGTAGATGTACTATATCACAATAAAATCTATTGGTTAAGCTTGGGAAAAGTTTTAAGACGTGTGTGGGATCTTCAAGAGGAAATAAAAATATTTTTAATACTTAAAGAAAATGAGGATTTTTCCTGAATTATCAGAACCAAATTGGATTTGTGATTTAGCATTTTCTTTGGATATTCTAACACATTTCAATGAATTTAATGTATGTTTACAGGGAAAAAATTTATATGCTCATGATTTAGTACAAAGGTTAAAATCTTTTCAAATGAAGCTCAATCTTTTTTCTAGAAATCTGGCTGAATGCCAATTTGTTCATTTTCCAACGTTAGAGGCCGTATCATTAAATATTTCAAGAGAAAAAGTTCAAGAATTTAATAACAATATCCTTGCACTAATGACAGATTTCGAGCAGCGATTCAATTGCTTCAAGAAAATTGATAAAATTTTATCTATTATCCGAAATCCATTTTCTGTACATGTAGATGATGTTCCTGTTGATATACAATTAGAAATAATTAATTTACAATGTGATGAATTATTACATGAGAAATATCAAGAAGAACAAGAAAATGTGTGCAATTTTTATAAGCAATTGAATGATGGAAAATATGGAAATTTAAAAAAACTTGCCAAGGAATATTTAGTAATCTTCAGCTCAACTTATATTTGTGAACAAACTTTTTCTTTAATGAATCTAAATAAAAGTACAACAAGATCAAGATTGAATGATTTTACATTTAGAGGTTGTGTTAAAAATAGCTACTACAAGTATAGAGCCAGATATTAAAAAAATAATAAATGAAGCAAAGCGCCTCAACATGTCACATTAGTTTTTTTGTTAATTTTTTGTACTAAATTATTTAATTACATAATAAAATTTTGTTTAATTAAACGAATTGTTTTTGTATTTAACATTTTTAAATTTTAATATTTCATCTGGCCAGTTTTCTTTCTAATGTGGCCCTTGGACATAAACTGTTGGCGATGCCTGACCTAGCACATAAGGTAAATCAAATGATTATTGAGCAGATAGTATAAGTGCTGAGACAACAAACACAAGAAAGATTGTGAAAAAGACATTTTGACTTATCCAACTTTCAAAATAAAGGATTACAGAAAATGAAAGATAAAATTAATGTAAAGAATAGGGCTGTTAAATAAAATAATAAACATAATCCATGAGAGGAAGCATGGAATGGAAGAAAGATTATTAGTAGTTCACAGAAAACAAGGATATTTAATAAAAAATAATAGTGGAACAGGAATTTGTCACCCCCTATCATAGCCCAACTCAAGTGAAAGATGTTAGCCACGTAAAGATAAATTACCAGTTTTGCACAAATTGAAGACTTACTTGAATATTCATAATAATTTAAAATGATGACAATTGAAATGTTCATCTCTATTTCATTGTCTTTTCATTTTAAAATAGAAGTATTATAATATTGTATATAATGGTTAACTATGTTCATACCAGATATTCCAAGCTTAATAAGCTTGAATAAAATGAATAAAGTGAGAATAGGTAAATGAGAATTTTTTTTCATACTTTTTGTAATAGCAAGTAATAATTTATTTAAAAAATTGTATTCCTTAAATCAGTGGTCTTCAACCTTTTCACACCTGCAGACCAGCAAAAATAACAACAAGGTTTTGTGGACTGGCAAAAATAAGAATAAAGTTTTGTGGACTGGCAGAAATCTATAGATAAATTTTCTTAAAGATGTAAACTGCTTAACCTTAGATGAGCATAATTGTTTGACCAAAACAACACACTAATTACTATGTATAGTAATGATGTTGCTTTCCTTCACATGCTGAGCACTTTCTTGAGTTACACAGTCATACTGTTACAGAAAACAATACAATAACAATCATTCTCGCTAATGTGCTTGCATTGCTGCATTTATTATTTCATTGTTAAAACATGCAAGAATAAAATATTATTCACCTTAATGTTGGGAAACATCACAGCTAGTGTAATTACATGACAGTAATTATGATGAATGTAATATCTGTATTTAATGTTAAATATACAAGATGAAGTTATATATATATATATATATATATATTTACTGTGTATTTTTTTTTCTTTCTGATGAAAACCAGTCCTCTGGTTGAAATATAATATTATTTATTGGATTTATAAGTCTTTTTTTTTGTTTTTATATGTATTTCCTTTGGTTAGTTTGTTATATATTAATATTTTGATATATATATATATATATATGGAGTTTGTATAATAAAAAACTTTTTTTTGAATTTTGAATTTTTTTAGAAAAATAATAAAGAATTTAATTCTACTCCCTCCCCATAAACATCTGTGATAACTAGAAAAATAAATTAATTTATGTATGATTGATTAGATTTTGTTTTCGTTCTGTTTCTTTTTTTTTTTAATTGGGTAAAAATGAGATGAAAAAATAAATAAAAATTGTTTATATTAATTAAAAGTTTAAACTCTTATTATTTTGTTGTTACAAACTTTCTTTCCAGTCTACTACCAACCGGCAGAAAACTTTTGCAGCCTGGCACCCGGTCCATGGACTAAGGGTTGAAGACCACTGCCTTAAATGATATAAAAATGTGAACATATTGTAAATAATAAGATTCTGAATATTTAGAGTTTATTAAGGTTAATTGTAAATGAGAGAAGTATAAAATAATAATAAAGCAAATAATATTCTCCTGCTCTTCAGTAATTTCATTTATCTACTAGTTTTGATTTTTTTTTAAAAAAGTATTTTTTTTTCTCTTTAATAATATATTAAATAATACTAATAATAAGAGATAAATAAAAAATGTATGTACTGTTTATTAGATTTGTAAAAAAAAAAAAAAAAGAAAACGAAAAAATAAGGTTTTAACATTAAAAAAAAACACAGTTTTAATTAACTAAATTTTTTTTTATTTTATTTTTTTTTTATCTGTCTAAAACAAAAAGCAATATTGTTAAAATAAAAGGGTAATTAGTGGATTCTACAGTTTTATGGTAGTTAAGAAAAAAGATAAATAACTACAGAAGAATTTTAATAATTATGAGCTCTTTATCTTACTTTTTAGAATAATCTTGTATCAATCACATATTATCTCAAAAAGACAGCATTAAACCCTGACCAATTGAGTCTACTTTTACAAAAAGGTTTTTTTCCTCCTTTTTTTATTTTTAATAAAAAAACTATACTCATAATTATTAAAATGACACTGTAGTTATTTATCTTTTTTCTTAACTACCACAAAACAGTACAATCCATTAATTACCCTTTAATTTGTTTTAGATAGGTAAATACAAAAGAAAAAAAAACAAATTTAGTTAATTAAAAGAAAAAATGTAAGAAAAAAACTTTTTTGTAAAAGTAGACTCAATTGATCAGGGTTTACTGCTGTCGGTCTAAAATAATATGAGATTGATACAAGATTGTTCCAAAAAATAAGATATAGGGCAAATTAAAGCATTGGATTTTAGTATTTAATCTAGCCAGCATATCATTATTAATCCAGCTTTGGATAGAAGAGCAGCAGCTCAGCTGTGAAAAGCACAGTGAGAATTAAGTTTTAGACTAGTCAGGATAATTCATTATTAATTTCAAAAAAAGTTTTTTTAAATGGGTTTGAATAAAACCATATTACCAAAGGTTTAGCTTAAAGGTGAGCTGAAGAAAATGTAAAAGGAGAACACCTGGAAAAATCTGCAATAAGCCTTGTGTTTCTGTCCAAAAGCATGATTATATATCAGCCTGTGTTAACCTGACTGTAAATTATTATATTGAAAATGGGTAAATTTAGCCTGTAATAACCTGCAAATTATTAAATTGTAATGGAAAATTTAAATTTGCACATTACCATGGAAATTTATGTTAATGGGGGGATAATTATCATAATGAAAATTTCAATCTACAAAAGAAAAAGTTAGTAGGTAAACTTTTAGAAAATAAAGAGGATTGTTTAAACTAAAAACTGAAGCTTACAAAAAAGATAATTACAAAAGAAGGACAAAAAGAATAAAACCATAGTAAAATATAGTATTGTTTATGTGCATATTTTCATTTACACATTTTTATATAACTACATTTTCAAATAATTTTTTTAATATCAGTAATAATTATTAGTAATGAATAATTTTTATCAACATTTTTTATTGAAACATGTTTCTTTTTCTTCATCTGTTTTCATCCAAAATGTAATTATATAGGATCTTTTTAGTTTCATAAGAGAAGAGGTGGGTTTTAGCTAATTTAATTTTTTTTCTTTTCTTACTATGAAATGTTTTCTAGATTTACTTATTTAAAAAAGAGGAATAAACCAGAAAGTACATGTTAATTAATGTAGTAATAAAAATGAACTAGTTTTCCTGTATTAAATTATATATCTTTTTTTTTTTTTGATGAAATATATTAGATTTTAAATTATGTCTTCTTTTTCTCATTTCTAAAAATTATTTATTGATTAATTTCTTTAAATAAGTGTTTAAATAAGTAGTAATAACAATGGCTTGATTCCTCCTGCTATCTACTCTATGATTTGGGGTGTATGTGACTTGATTTCATAACAGCATAGTGTTTTAAGTGATTTGTAAATTATTCCAGTAAAACTATTTGAATTAAAGTTGATTAAGCATATACATTTATATTTTCTTTTGTTTACAATCCCAGTCCCTAGAATTTTAAGCTAGCTCTAGAACAATTATGGGTTATTTTTATGTGGAGGTTTATGTTTGGGTTGATAATGCTCTAGATGATCCAAATGTTAAGACCAACTTCAATGTTTATATATTGAACTTTACTTATAGAGATTATATATTAGTTTATAGTTGGTCTGTACACTAATGGTAACATTGATGATAATCATCATGTATCAGGATCCCAATACTATTTTTTATGATAAATACTTTAGCACTTAAATATGTGCTGCATTTAGTTGAATGTTCTGTATTATACTCTAAGTTTGGCATTGGTTAGATAAGTAGCCTACCTTTTGATATAGATTTTATAATGTATGACTTTTAAATTCAGTCACAAAGGATGATAGTTGATTCTTCTTGTATAATGGTGATGACATAACTTTTAATTCTTCTAGTTATTTATTTTTATTAAATGAATGCTCTTATGCTCAGTTCATATTTTTTTTATATTTGATGATGACTTTTGAGTGAGAATAATGTTTACCGATCTTTCCGTATTTACATCTTTTTCTGTACCATTACAGTAGTTATGTTTGAAAGTTTTTCAAAGCTAAAGTGATTACTGATTAATCTTACTTTGTATATGTATATTATTATAGCACAAGATGTTATAATAGGTATTAATAATAAGCTCCTTTTTTAGAAACATAAAAAAGAAAATTAAAGTTGTGATTTATAATTGTATTTAAATCAAAGTATTTTATTTGTCTACAAAAGCTTGTAATATTTGCTCAATGTCAAATGTTGCACATAGAAAGATCAATCAGGTTCCTGTTACTATTATTTTGACTCAAAAATATAATAAAACCTAATTTACTCTCACAGAATTTGCATGGAAACTTCTCCTATCTTTATAGGTTTCTTAATATGTTCTTTTTTCCAACTGTAAATGATTTTTGCCAATTGATTTTTTTTCCATTTTTAATACTAATGTATATAAGTGTGGCCTTACCATTTGTTTTATTTTTGTGACTAAGATTCTATATAAATATATTATAATATATATTCTTCAATCTTTATTTTTCTGTTGACTGTGCCAACTTTGATGACTTTGTGTTAAAGATCATGCTTTTCTTGATTGAGAATGTTTAAAATACTAAAGATTATGATTTTTTTGTCATAATAATGCTTAACTAATGTATATGCTACTGTAAAGTGGAAGTTCAGGAAATCTTGCAATGTTTATTAAATTTAAAAAATAAAAGTTATCTAGTGTGAATTCTACAGATTCATCATTTTGTTGATCATAACTCATGACTTTTTTATATCCTAAAATGTAATCATCAATCCAATATTTTTGAAATCCTGAAAAACCAAACAGATGATAGTTATTCTGAAAGAATGTTATTTATTTGATAACAACAACAACAACAACAACAACAATAATAATAATAATAATAATAATAATAATAATAACAACAACAACAACAACAATAATAATTATTTTTATTATTCCTTTAAATATTTTCAATTTGATGTAAAAATGAATAAACAACCTTAGATCTTTTAGTTGTTGTAGTCATGCTAGAATATCTTATAATTAAATTTGGTTGTCATCGATGAGCCACCATATCCCACTGGATGGCGCTGCTTTTGCGCTAAAACACATAAAAATGCTGTTTCCGTGGCCGACACGTTCGAACCCACATTTTCTATAATACAACTTTTTTGTTGTACTACAGATCGCAGGCCGCTATGTCGCATCGCAGTACAGCATATATGTTTATGCAGCAAATACATTTTCCCAATTCACACAGTTTATAAAATGATTATGGCTTGCGGAGAGGGTGTGTTTTTTTGAATTGGATGGAAATGTTATTTTCATTGGATTTTTTTTTATTTTAAAGTATTGAAATGTTCAGATTTTGTAAAGTAATAATTAACAGACTTTTAAACTGTAGTGTATTGAAGTTTTAAGTAGTAAATGTTGATGAGTTATATGTATAAAGTGAATGGGAATTAGGTAATGCGTCAAATAACATACTGTTCCTAACATTTACATGAGACATTTTAAGATTGTACTGTATGTATATTTTTGAAATAAAAAAGAGCATTAACACAAAAATATCCAGTAAGAAAAGTACAATTGTACACTGTTTTTTTAAATGTCATAAAAAGCATATATTATAAACATTTTATATATATATTTGTCGTTGTTTAAAAAAGTTTTAGTTTCTTTCTTTTCTCCGACTACTGTTATACTTTGTTGAATATAGTTTACATTTATTGTTATCATTTATTTTATAGATGTTAGTAAAAAAAATATTTACAAAAATATGATTTTGATATTTTTTATTTTAACCATAAACCTAACCCTAAAACTAACCCTAAAGCTAACCCTAAAGCTAACCCTAAAGCTAACCCTAAACTAACCCTAAAACTAACCCTAAAACTAACCCTAAACTAATTCTAAAACTAACCCTAAACCTAACCGTAACAACTTTTACTTTTAGTTGTCATTCTATTTGAAATAAAAAATAGCGGTAAACAACAACAAAAAAAAAAAGCCGTAACCCCAGTAAAAAAATCTCCGATAGAAAATTGATTTTTCTAATAAAAAGAAAACTAAAAAAGACGAATCAAATTGTAATTTGTTTATTTTATTTAACATTTACTATTATCATTTAATTTGTATACGTTAATAAAAAATAATATTTAAAATTAAATAATATTTAAAAGAGACAATTTTCTTTTGTTTTTATTTTCACATTACAAAAAACACAGTTAAATGATTATAATTAATGGCCTGTGAATGATCATATTTTATAGTTTTAGCGTGATAACTGCACCATCCAGTGGGATATGGTTGCTCATCGATGACAACCTTAAATTCAAAGCTTTATGAAATAATATATTTTATTATAGCATCAAGTTTATTTTCAATCAGATTCTTTCACATAAAAAATATAATGCTTAACATTTATAAAATAAAAACCTATAAAAGATTATTTGATTAAGTTTTGTTACAACTTTTTAAACATATAATAACTTTAAATCATTATAATGTCATGTTTAAAAGCACTTTCGATCAATAATTTTGCTCTTCCAGAGATATCCCTTTCATATTATCTAAAAAAAAAAAAAAAGAAAAGGAGTATATAAAATCCTTCTTAGACAAGAAGTTATACTACATTCCAAACAATTTAAATTTATCAACTGTATTGTATCTCAAGTTAATTTAAAAACTGGACTTGGACTGCAATATAGTTTTTAATTATTTCAATAAAACATTTTCTTACCATATAAATCAGTTAATCTAAAACAGTGGTCTTCAACCCTTGGTCCATTGACTGGTGCCAGTCCATAGAAGTTTTCTGCCAGTCCACACTAGACTGGCAGGAAAGTTTGTAATAACAAAATAATAAGATTTTAAACTTTTAATTAATATAAACAATTTTTATTTATTTTTTCATCTCATTTTTACCTAATTAAAAAAAAAAAAAAAAACAGAATGAAAACAAAATCTAATCAATCCTACATAAATTAATTTGTTTTTCTAGTTATCACAGTTGTTTATGGGGGAAGGATAGAATTAAATTTTTTATTATTTTTCTAAAAAAATTCAAAATTAAAAAAAAAGTTTTTTATTATACAAACTCCATATATATATATATATATAACTTCATCTTGTATATTTAACATTAAATACAGATATTACACTTATCATAACCATTGTCATGTAATTAACCTAGATGTAATATTTTCCAACATTCAGGTGAATAACATTTTATTCTTGCATGTTTTAACAATTGAATAATAAATGTAGCAATGCATGCACATTAATGAGAATGATTGTTATTGTACTGTTTTCTATAGCAGTATGACTGCGCAACATGAGAAAGTGTTCAGCATGTAAAAGTAAGCAACACCATTACAATACACAGTAACTAGTGTGTTGTTTTGGTCAGTTATAACAATTGCTCATCTATGGCTAAGCAGTTTACATCTTTAAGAAAATTTATCTGCAGAATTCTGTCAGTCTGCAAAACATTATCCTTATTTTTGCCGGTCCACAGGTGTGAAAAGATTGAAGACCACTGATCTAAGGGACTTTAAAATTCTTTATATTGCAAAAAAAATTTCTCAAATATCTTCACTTGTCTCATTGATAAGTTCTGTTTATATTTACTCTTTAATCGAAATATTAAAAAATAAAATTATTAATATATCATTCAGGAATTAGAATAATTCTGTTTGTCATGGTCAATGCTGGCTGTGCAAATTGCTAATTAGTCTTAAAAAATGTAAAAAAGATAAATTCACAATACAATTTATTAAGTCATCAGACTACTGATACTTTAACTTAAGCCTCTCCTTTCTTCATATCTCCTTTATCTATTTTTTCCCAAACACATACAGTCTTTTTATAATTGATCTTTTCTTCTTTTCAGTAACTATATGTAAAGCTAGTACAAATTTGCAAATTCAATTTTTATTTTTTTTGCTGCCAATACATAATTTTAGTTTAAATTTTATAGTCTTACTTGGAAAAAGTTTTGAAAAAGTAACGAATCGAATATGTTACGATCTTTGCTTATCATCAGTGTATCCAATTACCTATAATGTAGAGATTCAGGAAATCTTGCCCCACTTATCAAATTTTGAAAATATAAATTTATCAGTTCCTTTATCTTATTCAACTAATTCATTTATGTAAAATAGAATCATTGCTAAATTATGAATGAAATAGTCCATATTGTTTTCAAGCCACATAAAATAAATTTCATCAAGTCTAAATAACTTAATATATAAATATCATTTTCAACCTTTGCAATTGTATGATGTTGCAAGTGGCAAGAATAAAATGTACAACAATTCTTAAAGGCAAGTTTATTTATTTTGGCTTTTGGTTTCTTCTGATTAATGTTAAAGACAAAAAATGAAATCAGTTGGCAAAATATTTTATATGGGGATATCATTCACGTTTATTTTTATACATTATTAAATTTTCACTTTTATTTGGTATCCTTAGACTTTGAGTGTTAAAAAACGTTGCTTTAAAAAAAATTAAAATAAAAACATTTAGCTTAGATTGAAGAACAATAATCTTAGCCAACCCTCAATCCCTAAAACCTAGATTTTTTTTTTGCTTAAATAAATCACACTTTACTGATATTTTTATGATATTGGTGCACAAAGATGTTATTGATATTGTAAATCTCAACACTTTAAGCAATACCTAATTAGATTATAAAAATTATATATAAAAATTATTTATGAATTATCTTCCCAGTAATAAATTTCCTCAAATCTTTTTATAATATAAATGCTTTTCAATCATATTTGAATTAGACTTTTTAGTTTTGTACATTGTTTTATCCCTACAAATAATTTTTTATACACATAATTAATTTTTGATTACATGTATCTTATCAATTATGTATATATATTATAATGGTAAATATTTACAGAGGTTTATCTAAATATACCATCATTAATGCAATTCGTAGATAAAAGAGTATTTTATTGAATTCAAACTACATTTAATAACTAAATATTATAAATTATAGCCTATTTTTAAATTTGATTATAATAAACTGTAAAATATTTTCATGCCTATACATATAATGTGCAATAATATTTTTTTCAAAGACATTATGGCTGAATATGCACTCTAATCATTCCTCTAAATAACTAAATATTTAAACATCATATGGTCACCATTTCTTATGCTTGCTCAAACTGTTAAAAACAAAAGCAAACATCTGTATACAGTAGTGCAGTGCAAGTCAAAATAATCAATGAATGCAAGGAGGTTTGTGCATAAAATCTCTATTTAATGCCTATTCATGCACATGGTAGAAACTATTCTGAGGATACTGGATGAGTAGGCACTACATGGGGCTTTTATGCACAAACCTTATTATATCCAATGAATTACTCAGTGGCACTACTGTATGGAAAGATTTACCTCCATTTTTAATTAAAAGTTTACTTAAATATCTCAAGGTAAATGTAAACTAAGTAAAAATATGTGTTAACAAAGTTACAATTAATAAGTGACCAATAAAAAAACGATAAGTGATAAGCCCAGTTGGTAGAGCGTTGGCCTTAAATTCGATAAGTGATATAATCTTAAAAAAATACAAAAGCCAAGTTTAATTAAAATAGATTCATATTTTATTTTTATTAATAAAGTAAAAAATATAATTAGAATATAGTTGATTATATTTATTATTTCAGTTTTTTACAGGTAGCATTAAATAATTTCAATATTTCTACATATGAAGACAGCATTCTTAAATACAACATTTATCCTATATCTGAATTACATAAATATTAACAAAGATTATGAATTATTAAGCCTAAAATTGCTTATTACGGAATAAAAATTTTCAAATAAATCATGAAATATGTTTTTTTAGGTGATGACTTAATCAATTTAAAGTTAACTCCTCTCACTGTTATTTACAATGACAAACTTCAAATGTATTTTTACAAATATTTATCTTCAAAGTACTATAGTAGCAATTCCATATGCTATTGCCAATTATTAAGTATTACCTTAAATACAAACCTATACATGTACACATACTTCTCTGTATAAGTAAGAGGAAAACTCCATCTCTTATATATATATATATATATATTGTACCCTCCTCCCCCGTCGCCTCTCTCACGCGTGCACTCCAAAATAATCTATAATAATGTTTAAAATATATTCTCGGGTTCTCTCTAGCTCAGTCTTAAAAAAATGAATGAAATTAATTTATTAAAATGATTACTACTAACTCTAAACTTTAAAATATAAATAGTTATATTATTAAAAATTTATTATTTTCATGAGACATGGAGCGACGACACGGGAAGCGAGACAGACTACATTGAGATATATCCACATGATACTATCCCAATGGCATAAGAACACCATACTAAATAATCAACTTATGGTATTCTTATGACTTTCCAAGCTCTTTGCATTACGATTAAGATAATAATCATATCTTATTATTCTTTGTAATAATAATCTAGCTCAATTAAATAATTTAAGTAAATAAATGAAATAAAATCAAATCAAATAAATCTCAGGTTCATAAATTGCATTAAACTGATTTAAATTACGGTAGTAAACTATGAGAAGGGAATTTTATGTCATAAATTCACTACGTAACAACTAACAATAATAAATAAGAATAATGATAATAATAGTATAATGTAATCCTATTTCTTCTTAATTAAATAAATAAATATTACGTTCGTAGTAGTATTTAATAATCTGACAATCAAAATACGTGTTGTAATATTAGCATATAATTTATTTTAATATTGTGGCAACCAACTTATGACCAATAAACGATATAATTATAATCCTTTAATTTTATCATACAAATAAATTTTCAAGAATTATTATAACACTTTTATGTTTATCTACCTTGTGCAAAATTATAGGTCTGTTGCAATTATAAATGTGTATTGCGATATCATGCATTCTATGTGGAGAAATATAACTAAGACACGAAGCTTACAAATAAATTTACAACATAGTTTATTAATAATTATACAAATAACAATATTTACATTATGTACATCGGATATCCCTACTTTCCTGTTACAAAATTACTTTACTAGTTTATCTCTTAACATTAAATTTCTACTTATTTTATTTTTAACTCTTATACAGTATTATTATTATTATTATTATTATTATTATATCTGGTTTTAGTTTAGCCTGTTACAAAAAATGTATCTATCAATAATTATCATTAATACTTTATATCTCTATTAATTTTAAAATTATATTTTTACAAAAATATTTACCTTCGTAGCAAAAATTATACAAAATCATAAAATTCTATTTTATATTATTATTCGTATGGAATCCTAAAGATTCAAACCCTTCCTGAAATTTTGATGTTTCCGTTTTATTATCGACTATACAATAATTATTAATCCAATACTTATCCAAGCCTTTGCTTCGTATGGCAATTACAATCATTAACACACCATGCGCAAATACATATATCTGTTACACATTATTGAATCATTTTCAACCAACATGCAATCTCTATTTTTAAATATCATATAAAATATTAAAATTTTATTATTACTTTAAAAACTTTGTTTAGATTTTTCCTTTTAAAATCTTATATTCATTTCAGAATTACTTTTTAAAAACTATATCATATGATTCTTCATCTCTTTATGACATTTATACTTTCACTTTTAAAATAACAATTCTAACTCATTCTAGTAAATAAACTATTCTTACATAGCGACAACCTAGCCTCATTTCTATTTTATGTATCATTTCTATAAAAATATCTTTCTGACGATGTATATTCATGAAACAAGGATAGCGAAAATAGATGCGCAGGATCAAAACAACTAGAATATTATCCGTCATAAAACTTGACAATGATGGCACAGTGAATTTAAAGAACACCATAGAGGAGTGACCTTTATCTGTCTATCCACCTCTACTATAGGAGTGATGCTAAAGCTATTCCTTCAGCTTTATATAACATCAAAAAGTTTCAAAGATACGTAAAAAACACTGTCCAAAATATATGTGTTCAGTGATAGGACTTAGTTAGCTATACTGAAATCACACAAAATACTATGATCCAAATATTTGATTTTTCTTATTTCTTGGCAAAAAAACATCATCTTGGTTTCCTCTACACCAGTACTACCAAGTCACTATCCGATTTTATTTCCTTAGATTTATCTATGCAGTACATCGACAAATTTCTGTCTACATTTCTAACAATAATAAAATTCATTTTTAGTTCAAACTATACAGCTATTCTTAAGAAAATCTTTTACTACTTATCTCGTATATTTATAATATACCAACTATTTTAAATTATCTGAAGATTTTGCAACATAAAAGTTCAAAAGAATCACATAATTATTATGAGACTTATATTATTAATTATATTTTTAAAACAACTTATTGCATGCACCTTTAAAATTACTACTATCTCCAATATATGTTTTAATGTTGGATAAAATGTGTACTTATAATTTAAAAACTTTCATACATCATTCTTCATTAATAGATGACCTAAAAAAAAAATACATTATGCATTATCAATAATATCACAATTACCAATACGATCTCTATCTTCTTGATCGTATTCTGAAGGCTTCACCATTCCATTACTTCTTGTAGATATTTAAAATTCCAACATACATTTTATTTTTATAATAATATTTCTATCATTCTATTAAGCTATTATATTTAAAATTCATTATTCTTAAATTCATTTTATATGTTTCCTAAGCTAATATAGAATTTTTATATTTTAAATAAATCAAATAAAATATTAAATTATATTTAGATACTGCTTTGTGAACTTGCTGAAATTGTTCATAGTAAAGCTAAAAAAAATATATACTTTATTTTTGTTCAGTCATTAATGTTCTATTTAAAAATAACTCTGTTTAATAATCTTCAGAGATGATCCTTGGTTTTCTCAATTTTTATACACTTATTAATTCTTGATATCTCCTTCAACATAGTCTGCTAGTTTTCTGTGGTTTCCGATGCATCTTGTAGATATTTTATTTAAATTTCAATAAATTTCTGTTTCATGGACCACTTTTATTTAGTCATTTAATTATATATTTCTTTGATAAACATTTTTCATTAAATCTTTGTAATATTTTTCTCTGATGAGATAAAGTTTAAGCTCTTTTCCATAATACAATAACTTAATATTAGTTTTAATTTTTTCTTTACTTTATTCTAACATTCTACATAGTTTTAATAAGTTTCCCTTTTAAAATAAACATTTTCTTCATTATTATTTTCTTGGTACTAGAAGATATTAAAATTTTGTTCATAGAGAAGTATAACTTAGTTTTAAAATAGCTCTGTAAATTTATCTCATAAATTGTTCTTGAGATCAGCACTTCTTTTTCAGATTTTAATATCGTCCAATTTATTCTTTCAGTTATAAGATTAAGTTTTGATTGAAAAATAAGGTGGCATTAAGATGATTTCAATTATTTTTCTTTCAGAATCACTTTAAATATTTTTCTGGTACTTCCATGTTACTGTAGGCTTTTGGTTAAATTTGAATAAAATTCCTGGTAAGATAAACTAAAATTAGAATCCATATCTCTGTAGTCAAAATATATTATATGTTACAGAATAACTTTTAGAATAAAAAATTATAAATTTATATTACTGTTCAGCTAGATTTAAGCATAAAATTTGTTACTTCCTTTCACTTTCACATATCTCCCGCTCTGTATAATTTTAGATTTTGTCTGTTAATTTTACATCCTTTGATTGGTTAATATTTATTTTAGGAACAATTTATTCATTTTATTTTGATAACAGAATGTATCTTTTAAAATTAAATTGATGAGTAATGTCTGGAATATTTATACCAATATTTTTAAATTCAATTATAGTTTTATATAAAAAAAATCATCTAAGTTTTAAAATAATTATTAAACAATATTTAATATTTATAACTTTCATTTTAATGATCGATGGCAATTATATCTAGTTTTAAATTCACACAGTTTATTATTATTTTAACAAGAGTGTGTGTGAAGGCATATAATATTCGGTCACGTGTCTACTAACTTTATAAAAATGATTTTTTATTTACGTCTTGGTTTAAATTACCAAAATTGATATATTTTATAAAAAATTTAGAAAATAATTTTAAAATGTAGAACTAAATATAATTCTCACCATCCCACAGTTTATTAATAAATTATACTCTATTAAATTTGATTATTAAATATAATTATACACTACATATAGTATTTATTTAATTTATTAGTTTTAAAATATTATATTCAAATTATTAATCTACTTTTAACTATCTATAGCTGTATTATTTTATATGGCTAGCTTTCACAACCATAAGCAATGATATGATTAAGCTTTATTTACTGTTTTCTTTTAAAATAATTTATTACACTGTTACTTACCAGGTATTTTTAGCTTTAAATTGTACTATAAAATCTCATTCTCTTATTATTATTTATATATCTTACAAATATAACTTAAAATTTAAAATTTTTAATAATTGACCTTTCTACCCTACCTATGACCTACAGACAAGGGCACAATATATATATATATATATTATAATTCGATATCTGTATTTCTTCAAATCAATATACATAAATACATAATCTTATAATTCAATATTTATGAATACATCAATTATATATATGTAAAGTAATAACTTTAAATTTTTTTATCCACTTAAGAGTGCTTTCGACTATCCTCATTGTCTTTTTCAACAATTTGAAAGGCTAACCTTGCCACAATTCCATGATCTTAACATTTTCTGCCTGTCTGTTAATTAAGTCTTGTTTATATTTGTATATTAGCATATATTCTCTTATTTTCATTTTGTTATTTTTTTCAATTTGCAATATTTTTATGTTATTATAATTAAAGTTAAAACCAAAACAGATGCTAAAACATTATTATTTACTTTGCAATTTTGTTTCATTTTCTGAACTCTTTTTAATAACAGCAAGTGCTCTTCAATTTATTTTCCAATGTGCATCTCAATTCCCATATATATCTGCTATCACATCTACATATCTATATATCAATGATGCAATTTTTATTTATAAATGAGGTTTTATCTTTAAAGTTATTTATTAATTTGTTTAATGTAGGATGTGCATAAAATGCAATGTCACATATTTCTTTATAAATTTTCTTTATAAAATTTACTTGATCATTCTAAATATATGGTATTGATAAACCATTTTTTTATTAGCAGGAGAATCAATATTATTATTAATACATTTATTCTTATATTTCATATTAAAATTTTTAGTAACATTATATATATGATTATAATTGTAGCCAACATTTAACAATTCATTCAAATACATTTCAATATTTTTAGCTTTATCCGATGAATATTTACAAAGATTATTATTTCTAAATAAGAAGGACTTTAAACCTGCCATTTTGTGACATTGGTACTCTTTATTTATATGAAATATAATCTCCTTTTACTATTGGTTAAATGGTCATACAGTAATCCAGCTTACATTGATTTGTAGTTATTTTAAGATCAAGAAACTGCGCACATTGATTTTTTTATGTTTTTATCCATTTTAAGCCATTTAAATTATTTAATTCTTTAAACAATTCTTTACTGCCACATACAAAAACATCATCAACATATTGATAATATACAGTAATATCTTTTTGATAACATTCCCTATTCATAATATTTTTTTCATATGTAAAAATTACAAAATTACATATTTGAGCAACTGTAGGTAAACCCATTGGCCAGCCATTGCCATATTATAAAAATCTTTCTTAAAAACTGCATAAATATTTTTATCAATAAAGTGTAATGTTTCAATTATAAATTTTATTTTTACAGTGACATTTTTAAAACTAAAAGCATTGGAATTAATTTCAATAGATGCTATTCGATCAATTGATCTGTACATTTCACTTACGTCTAAAGTACATATTACATAATTAACATCAATCATGTTACAGATTTTACTAACAAAATCAAATGAAGGACATAATGTATATTTACCAAAACCAAGGATTTCTTTAGCATTTTCCCAATTGGTCGACACATTTCACAATACCCCCACCCCCGAAATCCACCATTAATCATAATGGTTCATTCTCTTTTTGCAGTTTTATATTTGAAAATATCTTGGGACATATTGCAACAGAAGGATAAATCTTATAGTAAGTACTATTGTCAATCATATTATTTTTGACTTTTTTTAAAATGTTATTAATAAATTGAAGATGCAAATTTTCTATATTTACTTTATTAACCTTCATAAAATTAAGATTATTCATTTGAATAATAACTTTATCTTTATAATCAGATTTTAGTAATACACACATTCTTAATCTTAATCTTCCTTTATACAAACTAAATTATTATCAGATGTAAATTTTTTAAATTTAGATATTTGTATGTTCCAATCATAATTCGTTTTATAATTAAATTTTTTTTTCTTAACTTTTTTACTAAATCTTTACAAACTTTTAAATCACATTTAAATATGCTTAAAAAATTTTCTCCTTCAAATTTTAATTCTAGATCACTATCTTCCCATTGACCCCAACATATTTTGCACCAAGATTTAATATATATTTTTGTTGAAAATCGAGATCCACATTCAATAAATTAATGTAATTATTATCCTGAGACTGATTTTTAAAACCCTTGTCATACAAGAAGTTAATTTTTCTATCAAATTTCATACACACTTTTTTTATAATATCAATTAAATAACAATTGACAGTTACTTTTAAAATTAAACTAGTCATCTCAGTTATTCAAGTCAATTAAACAATTTAAACTATTTACATATCACCTTTTATCAAATATCAAATATTTGCACAGGGAAATTGTACTTCATAATATAATCATTTTCATATAGCATATTATATTCACAGACAAGTTGCAAGATCTATGAACTTTTATTTGACAGCAATTGGGATATATTTTTAACATTTTACAGTTATATAAAAACTGCACTCTACATTTTAAGTCAATTAATTTGAAAGTTACCATTCTCCATTCTTTGATAAGTGACATTTTATTTCTCATATTAAATTCCATTGATATATATATATATATATATATATATATATATATATATATATATATATATATATATATATATATATATATATATAATATTATAAATTGATGTCTGTATTTCTTCAAATCAATATATGTAATCTTATAATTGAATATTTATAAATACAGTAATTAGATATATGTAAAGTAATAACTTTAAAATTTTTTATCCACTTAGGAGCGCTTTTGACTATCCTCATAGTCTTTGTCAACTAACATTTTGAAAGGCTACCCTTCCCACAATCCTGTGATCTTAACATTTGCTGTCTGTCTGTTAATTAAGTCTTGTTTGTATATGTATATTACCATAACATCCTTTATTTTCCTTTTGTTATTTTTTTCAATTTGCAATATTTTTACATTATTATAATTGAAGGTAAAACTATAAATACATGACTTATTATGGTCATAAAATTGGATGCTGACACATTATTATTTACTTTGCAATTTTGTTTCATTTTCTGAACCTTTTTTAGTAACAGCAAGTGCTATTTACCTCTTTTTTCCAACATGCATCTCAATTTCCCTACATATTCGCTACCACACCTACATATCCATTTATAAATGATTCAATTTTTGTTTACAAATGAGGTTTTTCCTTTAGAGTTATTTATTAATTTGTTTAATGTAAGAGGTATGTAAAATGCAATATCACATATACCTTTATAAATTTTCCTTATAAAATTTAGTTGATAATTCAAAATATATGGTATTTATAACCATATTTTTTATTAGCAGAATAATCAATATTATTATTAATATTTTTATTCTTAAATTTCATTTAAAAATTTTTGATAATATATATATATATATATATACATACATACATGATTATAATATGTATATATATATATATATATATATATATATATATATATATATATATATATATATTGTAACCTAGTGTTATTGACACTTGGTTTACTTGGCATTGTTTCTGCAGGAAAACAATGCTATTCTTTAAAGAAATAAAAAGATAAAATAATAATAGTAATAATTGATTAATAAAGTATGCTATTCACTCACTTTGGCATGTTTTGGGTGAATAACTAATAGATTTAATAACTCAATGTCATTTTGAAAGAGAGAACATGAATAATTTAATATTTAGATATTAATAATTAGAGCAAATTAATATGGTATAAAAGCTAAACAGTAATTGATTTTGGATGGGTAGAGGGGAGAGTGGATGAGTGTCTTATCATAAAGCACAATAACTTCTGGTAATTTCTTTTTGTAAAAAAAAATAAAAAAAAAAAAAAAATAAAAAATATAATGTTTAAAGAATTATACATCACTGATTGTTAATTTAATGTATTTATTATTATTTTTTATATTGTCAAATTACTTTGTAATCCAGGTAAATAATACTAAAACTATATGATTGTAATAGGTTTTTCCTTTCTTTTGTTTATGTTATAATCAAATGATTATTTTTCTGGAAGAGGTCGCTAAAGTAAAAAAAAAAAAAAAAAAAAAAAAAAAAAAAAAACCAATTTCATAATAAGATCATTTTTTTTGAAAAATATAGTCTGCTTTTAGTTTTCAAGGAAGGAACAGTGCTGAAATTTGGTAACTCAATTTTTTCATTTTATTTTGCAGAAATAAATGTAATCAAAGTAAAATTTTAATAATATAATGTGTGGCTAAATTTTTTTGATAAGATATCCTGATTTTCTTTGCCATCTACCTATTTAAAGACCTTTTATACTTAAAAATTTATTGTCTCACGCTAAAGTTAAAAATGACAGAATTAACTAAGGGAATCACGAAAAGTGTTATTATGTCTAAATTAAGGAAGATAAATGATTTCCAAGTGAGAAATAATTATTTATTAACTTTATGTCATTTATTGATATTTTCTTGGTATAGAAAGAAAAAAAAATAATTGAAAGAAATATTTTGAAACCAAGGAAAATCAACTAGAAACATTTTCGCGCTCTTTCTCAATATTGTCTGCCTTTACAAGTAATGTAGTTACATACGTTAAAATATGTTTTATTCACCAAGAATTGTCTGGAAATAATAATAATGATAAATAAGATTAAATTATGCACCTGTATATTTTTTTTAAAAAAAAAATATAAAAAAGAATATAAACTTTCTCAGAGTAAATATAGGAAAAGTTATATAGGGGCATTCTTACGGAGAAGTTACCATTAAAAAAAATTTATAATTCCTAAAGTATGAACAAAACCAAATATCTTAGTGACTTAATGATAAAAATAAATGATATATTATATTATACATCAGTTGGAATTATTAAAACTTCATGTACAAGTAAATTGACTGCAGTTATTATCATAATAATCTCTCGGAAAATTGCGCATTTTCGTCCATAAGTAAGCTAGCTAATAAGTATACGTATCATCAATAAAAAAAAATATTGTGTATGTTTATCGTCTATAGTCAAATATTCGTCTATGTTAGAAGTCTATTTTTTTTCTTGGATCCCAAAATTGTAGTAGTTTAATTCAAGTAAGAATTAATCTTCAATTCTGCTATATGTTTCTTTACCTAATTTATTAAACGCACAAAATAAGAGAAAACTTTTATTTAAAGGAAATAATACCATGCGTTTATTGTTTTTAAACTTGCTTCGTGAAATACGACTGGATAAAGCTCTTCACCTGGACCAATTGCTCAACAGAAAAACATTTTCTAATGAGAGAGTATGCACTTGTTAATTAATGATTGTTTAAAACTAAGTTATAAATGATATGTATTTTTTTTTATATCACATAGATTAAAGTCTGTATGGTCAAGTGATATTTAATAGCCTTGTAATGACAAAGGTATGTTTTAATATAATTATTATAGGTTAAGTTGATATTTAACACGAAAAAAAAAAAATCTATAAAATATGTTTTAATTATTACATACAATTGTAGGTAGAAATTTTGTATGTTAGATACGTAAAAGAAAAATATTTAGATATTTAAGGGGTAAAATAAATATTGAAAATTATCAGAAGTAACTAAAAAAAAAAAAATGCTATAACAAAATATTTCTTGTTAAAGTTTTGAAACGAATTTATACTGTATTAATTGAGGAAGTTATTCCTAATTATTCTTAAATAACACATCCACTTTATTTAGTTTAAGATAGTATGCTACCAACTATTTTGAATGTTCCTTTATTAAAATTAAAATTATTATACTTTTATTCTATGATGTCCATTGATTTCAGATGTTGATCAAAGTATACCCGGTAACATAAGTTTATTATAATCAGTGTATTTACTTATCCTGCCCAGATATAGCATTGGTATATGCTTAATATTCGCATAGGTAATAATTATAATGTATTTATTTTGTGGGATGAAAAATGATCTCCCCAAAAGCTTTGTTTTCCATGAGAGGAAGATTTTAAATATAATGTTCGGGTATGTTTATAGCCCAAGTGATCGATTCTCATAGATAGGACGATCAAGAATTTATCTAGCATTTAGTATGCTTCATTCGTTTAAATCCCAGGAGAGGATTGTATTTGGTGTGTGTTCGTTGTATGCCCAAGTAAGAGGCAAGAAACCACCAAAATATTTTAATGTAGTAGATTACTTTACAAACCTTCGTGGTTATTCCATATTCCTCATGTGAAAATAAAGATAGCTCCACCATGGAAGGTGTTGATTATTGTGCTTAATTTTGAAAGTTCGGGCAAGATAAAGGTTATATTGGAGGTGTTAGTTCCTCAAGATCCACTTTAGTATAAATAGTGCGTTAGTAACTAGGATCAATATCTGTATTGTGCTGCTAAATATTGCTAGTATTTGACAAGTAAATCAATGGAGAAAGTAATTAAAATTGCGTAATTTAAAACGCTTATTTACTGAAGGAATATTCAAATGCAATATTTAATTCTGGTTAGTAATTAAATAATACTCATATTTAAAATTATACGTATGAATAAAATTTGTATCATAACTTAAGTTAGCATTAAGTTAAATGTAAGATGGTAAGTGTAACTTCTGATAACTGGCCTATAATTAGAATAGGTTATCCCATTAAAGACCATAAATAAAGTAAATGTATTAGAAATAAATTTAATATTTTGCGTATTGCATATGATGGGATTAATCATTTAAAAAAAAAAAAAAAATAGTTAGTCAATAATTTTGAATAAAAGCTTCTACAAGGTTATCAAAATTTAATAAACAATGTATTGGTAATGAAATGTATTTTTAGTTAATCAATCCATATGATTGCATACAGGAGAAGTAGTAACCTCTAGTCCATAACCAAAAGAGTATACAGATTAATGTCAGTTATATTTTATATTTTTGTATTACTATGGGATTATTGAATAAATGTTCATATATTTTTTTTTGTGATAATAATAAATTATAGTCTTGTTAAAATTTGTTGTAGATTCATTTTTTTTGTTTTTATATGCTAAATATAAGTGTTTGCACAATATTTGCAAAACCTTTTCTTGAGTCCGAAATCATTCCAAATTCTTAAAAACTTAATATACCAGATAAATAAAGTTAAGCAGATCGGAATATGTCATTATATTTTAGTTTAATGATAATTATTTATGGAGTTGAAAACTTAAGACTAAACATTCACCTTTGTATAAAAAAAAAAAAATGAATTTATTCCCAAACCATTAACTTTGGTTGCACATTATTCCATTCCCATTTAGTTAAATTGTCTAAGTAATAAATCTTAGTTATATTATTGTGTTGTCATGGATGATGGAAGGACACAAAAAGCACCCTTGTCTTTTTATTATTCTGACTGAGATTCTAAAAAAAAAAAAAAGGCTGTGTTATTCAAAATTATACGTCATTATTGAATAGAATTATCATCTCTTTAAATAATATAGCAGTGGATATGAGAGATGAAGACACATTGAATTTAAGTAAAATAAATGTTTCCTATAGCCGACCAGAATGCCAGTCATATGCGACAACACAATACTGCCGAGCATTTCCTTACATGAAACAAAGAACCCTGAGATTAATATTATTATAATTATTCTTTAAATTAATAAGTGATCAATTATTGTTGTTATTACAATCGTGGCATGGCTTAAGAGAATTGAATGTACAATTGTATTATATGAAAGGTATTTTAGATCATATTGGAAACTTAATGGATATGTTGTTTTATTTTGGTTGCCTTAACAACAACCAGAAAAATTAGTGTCACAAGTGCAAATAAATAAATAAACTAACAAATATATTGGGTAAATTAAATAAAATTAAACTAAACTAAAAAAAATACTGGGTTAGAAAAATATATATATATATATACATACATGATTATAATTGTAGCCAACATTTAACAATTCAAATGAATAATCTTAATTTTATGAAAGTTGATAAAGTAAATATTGAAAATTTGTGTATTCAATTTATTAATAATATTTTTAAAAAAGTCCAAACTAATGTGATTGACAGTAGTACTTACTATAAGATTTATCCGTCTGCTGTAATATGTCACATGATTTTTTCAAATATAAAATTGCATAAAGAGAATGAACCATTACAATTAATAATGGATTTCAGGATGGGTGTGTGTGTTTTATTATGAAACATGTCAATTAATTGAAAAAATGCTATAAGAAATCCTTGGTTTTGGTAAATATACAATATGTTCATCATTTGATTTTTTTAGTAAAATCTATAATGTTATGATTGATGTCACTAATGTTATACATACTTTAGACATAAATAAATGTACAAATCAATTGATCGAATAGCGTGTATTGAAATTTTCCATCACTTTAAGTTTAAAAAATGTCAGCATAAAAATAACAAAATTTGTAATTGAAACATTAAGCTTTATTAATAAAAATATTTATGCAGTTTTTAAAAAAGAATTTTTATAAAATAGGCAATGGCTGGCTAATGGGTTTACCTACTGTTGCTCAAATATGTAATTTTGTAATTTCTACATATGGAGAAAATATTATGAATAAGGAATGTTATCAAAAAATATTACTGTATATTATTGATGTAAATGATGTTTTTGTATGTGGTAGGCCAAATACAATTAAAGAGTTGTTTAAAGAATTAAATAATTTAAATAGCTTAAAATGAATAAAAGCAGATGAAAATTCAATGTGTGTTCAGTTTCTTGATCTTTAAATAACTACAAATCAATGTAAGCTGGATTACTGTATGACTATTAAACCAATAGTAAAAAGAGATTATATTCCATATAAATCAAGACTGCTAATGTCACATAAAATGGCAGGTTTAAAGTCCTTCTTATTTAGAAATAATAATCTTTGTAAATATTCATTGGACAAAGCTAAACATATTGAAATGTATTTGAATGAATTGTTAAATGTTGACTATAATTATAATCATATATATAATGTTATTAAAAAATTTAATATGAAATATAAGAATAAAAATATTAATAATATTGAAACTCCTGCTAATAAAAAATATGGTTATCAATAGCATATATTTAGAATGATCAAGTAAATTTTATAAGGAAAATTTATAAAGGCATATGTGACATTGCATTTTATGCATCTTCTACATTAAACAAATAAATAAATAACTCTAAAGACAAAATGTCATTTATAAATAAAAATTGCATCATTGATAAATGGATATGTAGTTGTGGTAGCAGATATATAGGGGAATCGAGATGCATGTTGGAAAAAAAACTAAAGAGCACTTGCTGTTATTAAAAAGAGTTCAGAAAGTGAAACAAAATTGCAAAGCAAATAATAATGTTTCAGCATTCATTTTTATGACCATAATAAGTCATGCATTTATGGTTTTAACTTCAATTATAATAATGTAAAAATATTGCAAATTGAAAAAAATAACAACAAAAGGAAAATAAAGGAAGCTATGCTAATATACAAATACAAACAAGACTTAATTAATAGACAGACAGCAAATGTTAAGATCATGGAATTGTGGGAAGGTTTACTTTTCAAAATGTTAGTTGACAAAGACTATGAGAATAGTCAAAAGCATTTCTAAGCGGATAATTTTTTTTAAAGTTATTACTTTACATATATCTGATGACTGTATTTATAAATATTCAATTATAAGATTATATATATAATTAGAAATTTATTTTAATTAACTGACATTATATATATATATAGATATATATATATATATATATATATATATATATATATATATATATATATATATATATATATATATATATATTGTGTTTTTGTTGGAAAAATTATTGTATATCAGTAATATCTGATATAATCCTCTTTAAAAAAAAATGAAATAACGTGAAATTTTAAAATTTTTTCATTTTGACTTAAAACTGTAATTAAAAGTAAGTGTAGGTATAATTAAAAAGATTTCTTAAATGTTTAGTATCTTGTCTTGGGGTATAATCAGTGATAGAATAGGAGAGTAGCTTGTTATATGTATAGTCAGTACAGTTTGAGTTGATGCTTACTTGTTTTATTTGTTTATAAAGCAGTATTCAGTTTTGTTAGAATGATTTTCTAGTCCATTTGTTTTATACATTTAAAATTTATAGAATAAATAGTAAGATATGTTTCACTCATCATCATTCACATTGTCATTTCAGTCATATCAGTGTAATACCTATAGCATATTACTACTGAATATTCATGCATTATCCAACCTCATTTTTCATTTATATGTTTCATTAAGTCATTATATATCCCACATTACATTCAAATATTTAATTTTATAAATAACAGTATTAAAATCTAGCCTAATTACATTTTAAATACACCAATAAATTATAGACAGGTGGATTATATAATGACAAATACTGTAAAATATTTTATTTACTAAAACAATTGTCATCAATTTTACTCTACTGCTTTAAAAATATTTAATTATTAGTTCAATATTTTTTTTTCATTTATTTAAAAGACGAAATATTTTTTTTTTATCTCTATTTTTTTTTTTTACTGTCTCAAGTTTTTGCATAATTAAGTAAGTTTGCAAGTGGGAGGAATGATTGACAATCTTTTTCTGGTGATGTAATGTTATCGTAAACAATTGGAAGAGAACAAGGTGATGTAATGATTATTAAAAAAGAATCTATAAAAAGGAATACTTATTACTTTTAAGAGGGCAGAGTCAATTATTATTACTTTCAAGAGGGAAGTCATCAAACAAACTTTTAAGACAGCTATAACTAAGTTTATTTAGCAAAGTTTAATAGTGCAAGTATTTTTCCTCTTCCAGAGTTCGAGTTGGAAATTTAATTGTATTATTTGTTTACAAAATGTGTACTTAAGACCACTAAAAGATATGTCAATTTGCTCCCAGGTGATTGTTTAGATTTTCCAACGTTATGCTAAAGTACATGTAATTGTTATATTCTATTATTAAAGATAAATTGTTATTATTTAAGAAATGGGAATGCTTGATAGAACTGTAAAATTATTTTCTTTAAATTTAAACTTAACAGGAAAGGATAAAAGAATGTTTGTTTATTTTATAACAATTAATTTTTTAAGTTTTAATCATACTATGAAAGGAATAACTGCAACGTGCATCATTTATATGTGGGAAAGATGTGAACTGTTATTAAACGTTTTCAGAACTTTAATAAACAAATTTCATGCTAAATATAAAAGAAAATTCAAAAATATACACAATAATTATATAATTTTATTGATATATATTTCTACTTTTACTCATTGAAGAAAACAAAGATTAAGTGAGCAAAAGAAATGAACAATTGATATTACCTGTTTCCTAAAATTAATATGTAAAATAAATGATAAAATGGATAAACTTATATGTTTCTACTTATTAAAGGCATTTTAAAATTTCATGAATGAATAGGAAATATTACCTTATACATCTTAAAAATGTGCATTGCCTGGTTAATGTTTCCTAATACACAGCGTTAACAGGAATTCATAGCAAACTGCTAGAACATTGAACCTGTTATTCCAAATTAAAAGTAATATTGTGTTGTTTCTCCTGCAGGAATTGTGCCATTCTGTGTCAATATTTGTCTTGTGCGTTATAATTATTTTCCTTATCTATTTGGAGACATGACAAGGAAAGTCATGTAAAAACTTTTATGAACTTTTCATTTCATTTGGAAGAAAAGAAAAAAGAAGAGAACTTTATTTTATGTAATAGTGTTAGACAGTTAGCATTAGTTAAATATGTTTATTATATGTATTATTATATTTTTGTTCTAGAACTTCTCATAAATGTACTGTATTAATGGAAGATATTGTACTGGTAATTTTTTATTATTATTATTATTTTAATATGAAGTTTGGTCATGTGTGTGTTAATAACACACACTTATGATAAAATGAATGGAAGAGTCCATTTATAGTTCAAAAGGGTGAATAATTATTCTAAAAAGAGTTCATTATATTAAATCTTACCATATATATATATATATATATAAATTAGAATACCATTATTTTCAATAATTATTTCATCTATAACATACAACTTTATTATTTATTTAGGTTCAATTTTAATACAAATTCATATCAATATCAATGCATTATTATAAAAAATTATTTATCTTGCTTTGTCCACCGTAATTATTATTTTATTCTCCAACCATTCTTATAACATTACCAAGTCTTAAATATTGTCAGACATTAGATATTTATTCTTTATTAATCCTAGTAGTAATAATTAATATTTTGACAGTAATTCTTTGCTTACTGCCATTTTTTAATGGTCTGTATATCATATGCTTATACATGTGTGTGTCCATTATTAAACTTATTTATAATTATATGTAATTGCAAGTAAAAATGATTTTAAATCAATCGGATATGGAAGAAAAAGATGATCAATCATTTTGAAGAATTAGGAAGTTATTTAAGAGAGAATTATTATTTCTTTGTTATGACTGAATGAAAAGTATTTTTGTGGCTATATGCTATAAAGTTCACAATGATTTATAATATTTTATGGGATTGAGTCAGTGTATTTGTTAGTTGAATATTTAATATGGGTAGTTTGCCCAGTGTATTGTAGTGTATAGGATTGAATAATCTTTTATTTTCCATGTATTGTAGTATTTTGATAGGAGTGGATTGAGTCCTCCTTTTATATTTGATATGATGAATTAAATGTGTATGAAGCTAGAGATGTTATATCCTGATTTTCATTTGGTGATGAGTTATTCCACCAGTTATTTAGTCTTAAAGATAGACTTGGAAGTTATTGTTGTATTTATCTGATTTGAATTATAGAAATCTTTTATTCCATGTATGTATTGGATGTTTTCCAGCTTATGCTATAGCCTAGTGTTAGATAGTTTATGGATAAAAAAAAGAATAAAAGGAAAGTATAGTGTCTTATAAAACAGCTGTATTGTAAGTAATAAATAAAGATTGTTTGATCTTCACTTTCGTCCATATTATGATTATAATGAAATATCATAAGCAAACCAATTAGATTGATTTATTGTCTTTGACACACAGCATAATACAGATTCATGCACAAATTGTTAATTTTGAGATATAAAAAAATTCATTAGTAATGTAGAACTTTACTTATCATGTTAAAACATTTTGCAGTAATCATTTAGGCTTCATCTCATTGATTTTTATCATTTAATCATAATTTGCATAAATAATCAAACAAAGATAGGACATTAGTTAATGAATACAATGATTTACTTTATTTTGGCAAAGCAGAACCTAATTATTCAATAGAATACTTTACTTCGCAATTACAAAGAAAATACATTTAATTTATAGAAGTATTTATTTACTTTGGTAAGATAGTCCAATATTATTCCTAGTTTAAATCCCCTTATTTTAATTTTATTTAAGATACTTTTAAAGTAACAATGCAAAATCTTAATTTGTTCAGTAATTAGAATATTAATCTATGTTGTTGTTATAAATTTTAATTAGTAAATGAGTATTGTTCAGCAAAATGCTGAATAAAAGTTAATTTAGTAATCAGTTACTAGAAGTGTAAGGCCACATATTTTTTTATTATTATTATTTTTGTATAAGTCTATCAGAAATCACTGATAGCTAAAAGGCCATTTCTTTTATGGTAAATGATATGGTTTCATTTAATTCATTTAATGTTAAAAATAAAAATGTTTTACTAATCTATCAAAATGTTCTGATGAATGAAATATAGTAGATGTAAAAAGTCAACAAATTGTGTTGTATTATTTATTCTTGTATAAACTGTGAATAATAATATTAAATCCCTTTTGAATTTGTGTTCATACCAATAAAAGAAAAGTAAATGTTGATTTAGCTATTTTCTATTTGATTAATAAATATTTTGTTATCTAAATTTGTATTTGGAGTTTCTTCTATAGCATTCATTCATGTTTCACACTTCCACACATGCTTATACATTTATTTTATTTAATGTAACATAATTGTATTTTATTTAATTATAATAAATCTCTAGATATGATGATATTGATTTCCTTGATTCAAACACTATATGAGATGCCAATTACCTACTGATCATTTTAAAAGGGTTTTGTTATTTAATAATTGTTTAGATGATGAATTGAAATCAAAATGTGCCCGATTTCTTTCATTATCTAACTGCAAGTATCTAATTAGGGTATTGTTTGGTTTATAATATTACTTTCATAGTGTTAAATAATAATATTGAGATATAGAAATGTTAGATCAAGCCATACCATAAGTTAATTCCCTCAGATCTTCAATTTTAAGTTAGATTAGATAATAAATTCATTTAGCCAAATTAGAGTAGTGAGTAATTAAAATTTAATAATGATAAGTTTAGTTTGAGTTTAGATCTAGTGAATTATACATTACAATTTCTGAAATATTATTTATTTTATTTTAGTTATTAGTTAATTGTATAATATAGTAGAGGTTGTTCAGTGCATATGGATGATGGGAGGAGGAAATATAAAGTATTATTAATTAATTTTAGCTGGTAGAATTTTACCAATTTAATTTTTGTTTAGCATAGAACTTGATAGATGTTTATTCCTATTAGTTATAATATTTTCTCCCACATCTAATGTACATTGTACACCTCATACACCTCTGTATCCCTCAACTGAGTTAGTTTTAGGTGAAAGCTTTAATTAAGAGCCTCATGAATAGATTTAGGTAAAGTTAAATAAATATTTTATTCTATGATCCATAGAATTGGCGCCCCTGGGTAATTGTTAGTGTTGGTGATAGGTGTGAGGGGTTACAATATATATATATATATATATATATATATATATATATATATATATATATATATATATATATATATATATATATATATATATATATATATATATTGTAATGGTATGGATGGGTAAAAGAGATGTCTTTTAAGTTCAGGTGTTAGATTTCAATAGTATAAATTTACATGATGAGACTCTCTTAATATTCTATCTAAATTTTATTGAATGAAATTACTATTTATAAAATCTGTAAAATCAATCGTATAAATATTAACTGAAAACAAGGTTTTGCATTAACATATGTAAAGTTAAAGGCTTTTTTAGTAACTTCAAATATATTTAAAATAAAAATAATTAATGATGTCAGGGAATTGATATTTGTAATAGTATTAATGTGACTACAAATTTATATTATGGGGTGAATGAGTGTATGAAATAACTACTATAAACTTATGAAATGAAAAAAAAATCCAGCTTTTATTTACATCACTGAAACAATAATAAACAAATGTTATTAATAATTTAAATGACTCTAACTACTTCATAGCATTCAACTAACAAAGCTCATAGAAATATTTTATAAATAGATGTTGTTATATAAAAACCTTTCATAGAATTCAATATGAAATCTTTGGGTAAGTGACACAAACAAAAGGATATTATATTTTTTCAGTACTGTAGTTATATATAGCGATGAGATCCTTTAGTTTGTTCCCACCAGCTGAAAAATAAATAATGTAATATGTGTTAATTATCTAACCATTAATACTTTTTTTTACATATTTAATTCTTTTATTATTAAACCAGTGCTCATACAATCATTTCTTGTCAGTTAACAGTTTCGACTACTTCTGCATTCTTCCTCAGAACTACAAAATATATCCATACAAACCGTATACATATATATACAAAAAATATACATTTCATACATATACACAAATTATATACATATAGTCACAAAGATACAAACATATACCTACATATTTCTAAATACATGAATACTTATAAATAAATAAGTAAAACCACAAAAATTTAAATCTAATCTTTACCTTTTTTCTTTTATTATAATCCTATTCCTTAATTTTAAAATCTTAATTTTTTCATTTAATAATTTTTAAATTTTTATTTTATTTTATAAACCTTAAAACTCTTATTTTATTATTTATATTATAATTATAAATTTATTTAAACGCACATTATAGTAATTTATTTTAATTTACTCTATTATATCCTTACTTCACATTACTTCAATTTATTAACTTATATTCTTTATATTAATGAATTTCATACTATCATTCTTAATTATTTATTCTAATTAATCTTCCTTTTTCAATAATATCCTAAATCTCTTATACTCATATGCCCTAATTTTCAATTAAATACATTTGTGCATTTTAATGTATGTGCATATTGATATATCAATAAAAGTTGTATTACTTATCTGGTAAATATATTACTTCTGAAAACTCTAGAACAAAGAAAAAAATATGCATGCAGAGTATAAAAAAACGACAATAATACATCATTTTATTACATTTTAGAAAATATCTTTTTAAGGTATTTTGTGTAAAAGAGTTCTTCCTTTCAAAAGTAAACTTTATTCACACAAATTATAATTACATGTGACAAAATTCTTTTATATACATTTTGTCTTCATGGTAACATAAATAAGGAAACAAATACATGAATATGGGCAGATAGTGGCTTTAACAAACAAACAAAAAGGTGGGATCTTAAAATAACAAATTATTACATTTTTAGAGGGGTCCACTGACTGAAACCTATAGACTTTATTGACTATTATATTTTGATACTATGATATCAACCATTATGATAAACACAGCGACCAACCAGAATTAAAGTCTTCACAATTGTGTTCCAGGTGTTGCCATGATTGATTATAGACTATTTCCTGTGTAGTTTTATTACCTGTTAAAGAGGAGATGTTCTTTCAACTCTGTTAACAATTCATCAAAGTGGATTAAAAGATAAAAGACTCCACATGTTGATATATTTATGTATCTAGTAGGTTTTACTGATAGTGATTTGGTTTTAAATGTTCAATTGAGCCCATGTTTGTGTGGCCAACCAGTGTTGACAAATTTTGCAGTCATAGTCTTTGGTTTCTTTTAATAATTTGAGGAAAATTTCTTACAGATTGTATTTTACGCCTTTATCAAATACAATTTTGTTTTGCATTGACTATATTGTGAAATTTATGCAGGTGGCTAGTCTTATGTTTTCATATGTGCCACTTTTGATTGCTTTTCCCAATATTAATGCATGTGATGTTTGAATTTTGTATCCTCATTAGCGCTTGGTGACGAAGGTAATTCCATGTTTTGCATTAATTAAGGACATGATTTATGAACTCATCATGCTTCTTGCACAGGGGCAGATGGGATTTTCATTATGCCCATGTTTGTAATAAAGTAAAGTGCACAGGTAGGCAAGGCTCCAAGGTTGACCTTTATAAGGAAGTCAATTAGTTTTGGTTCCAGTTTTATATGTTTAGTTAGTTTCATGAAACTGGGAATACCTATTGTGAGCAGGCTTTCTACATTGGGTACCTTATCATGTGTGATGTTACAAATGTCCCAATATTTATGTTTGGAACTGAAGAGTGAATTTGATATCTTTATGTTTCCAAAATCAATGAAACTTGTTTTTGGAACCATGTTTGTTTAGGGGGTGGTCTGTCAGTTGGCTCAACCTCCATCGATGGTATTGGACATTCCATATCAGGGTTTCCATTAAATTGTTTTACTAACATGTTACATGTTCATTGCATTAAAAAAGTGAAGATTGAATGTAACCCTAGACCATTTTGAGCTCTAGGTCTTTGAAGAAGTTTGAGGCTTATCACTGGGGATTTACCCCCCCCCCCCAACATAGTCTTCTGCATTGGGTTTCAGCTTTACAGATGAATGCCTTTGTTAGGGAAAAGCCAGCTAGATAGGGTAACCTACCCCAACAAAGAAAGGCCAATTTTGGAGAGTGATGTGATGGTGTTTGTTATTTTTGCTAGTAATGCCTCTTCTAGCTCTTTCCTCATCACATTAGGGGAAGATGACATTTTGAAGACTAGGAACTTTTGAGGGGAGCTTTGAATCTCCCTGGGATCTGTTTTCCTGTCTTGATAACCACTTGGCAGATTTAGCCTCATTTACACTTAAACCAAAAACTCTAGCGAAGTGGTCCAATATGTGCTCTAGCCTAGCAAACTCATCCTGAGATGAGAGAAACACCACCACATCATCCATATAGGTTATGTGATGTATGTTCTCTCTCAGCAATGGCATGGCAATTCTGATGAGGGATCCCTCTATGCTTAACAGCAATGGGTTAACATAGGCAGAGAACAGGAGTGCACTTACTGGTGAGCCCTGTGGGATGGAGATACTGGGCCAAAACCTGGAGCAACATGACCATCCAATGAGAGGAAAAACTCTATTTTGGAGGTTTTCAATCATTTGGAGGTATGCCCTGGGCACTTGGAGCTCCTCCAGTATATCTAGCTGTACCATGACTGGCCAGGACATATTTTTCCTGCGAACATGATCAACTATGAGATGGAACCTGCTGATGGCATAGGCCATAGAGCTCTCCCTCTTAGCAAACTGGTAGGCAGATAGTTGGTCTATGATTCTGTTTTGAATTTCATCTTTTATAAGACCTTCTATTACTTTTATCATTAGTGGGATCATAGAAATTGGTCTGAGATTCCCCATTTCGAATGGGCCTTCAGGTTTTTTAAGTAAGGAAACCATAGCTATGGGGTAGATCCCAGGAATAACATAGTTTATCTCAGTTAAGTGGTCTATCATTTTTTTGATGGTTGGTATTGAGAATGCACTTAAATGAATGAGTAGAAACTTTGGGATCTTGGGTAAGCCTGGATGTGCCCTGTTAGAGAAAGCCCTTAGTTTCACATGAATTCTGGCTTCAGTGAGGTTGTGTTGTCCTGTGATAGGGGTACTAAATGTTTTGCAAGGACTGGCTATACCAATGGGATTGAATTTTTTGGCATTGAATTTTTTGGCATAAAATTCCCTAATTCTAAAGAGCATGGAAGTTCTGACATATCCATTTCCATTAATTTCAATCATACTTGGTGCTTTGGAGTTTCTGTGGTCCCAAGAGCCCACCTGAGGTAGCCCTTGGTCCAGCCATGTTGATTGTGTAGATATTTATGAGCTATTTTTATTGATAAATACTCTGCCACAGCTGTTTGTTTGGCCCTATAATTAATTGTAAGGGCGATTATTTTGGGAACATTTTGTATTTCATATGGTAAATTTTTTATTTCATAGGCTATTCTGTATAGCTCAGTGATAAGATGTACCAGACCTCTTGTTTTGAAAGTCTGCTTATTTATTAACTTACTTGGGGTGCTTGTGAAAATTGGCCAGGCTAGTACTATTGGAAGAGAGGATATATTTATTGTATTGAAAGTGATATAAATTTCCGAGATCAGTTGAATTGATGAATTTGATTTAGTTAGCATTCTAATAGTATGAGGTAGATTAATTGTGGATATTTGTGAATTGTCTTAAATAATTTTGATTTCTAAGGCATAATGGTCTGCGAAAACCACCACCCATATGTGGGCCTCCATTTTTGGGGATAAAGAGGTGACATGTACACCAAGTCAATAAGAGTATGGGCTGTATTGGTGTAAAATAAAAATGCCTCTTTGGGGAAGAAGACTCTGCCATTTACCAGGGATGGATAAAAGCTGGAGATGTATTTTTGTTTCAAATTGTTCATAGGTGTGGTTCATTGGAAATGGATTGGTTCTCAAGGCCATGTTAATGGAATGAATTGCATTAAAAACTATTTCCACATTTTTAGAGAGGTAACATTTACTAAGTTGAAAGTTCATTCTTTGTATTGAATTACTGCTATGAGGCAATTTGCATTGATTAGTAAGAATCTAAAAAATATATAGATTTTTTGTTAATGACTAGTGCAATCCCACCAGCAGAAATATAGGAAAAGGAATAATGAAAATATCCTAGGGACTGCATAAGTGGAATAACCCTGGTGTCTGACTGAATATGCAGTTTCATTTCACACAAGCACAGCATATCTGGGTTAGGTTGATTAAACCAGTGTGCTAGGGCATATGCTCTATGACAAGAGTTCAGGCCCCTAATATTAACTGATGTGATGTTAAGCATAGTATAACTAAACTATAGAGGAGCTATAGTGAAATCTTGCTTGGATTGCAAGTCATTGTGACAGGATACTGTTCCAGATTCAGGTTCTAAGGAAGAATTGGCATCTGCAACTGAAACAGTGGGGATGGAGAAATTTCTTTAACGAGGGAGTCATGTTCCAGACTATCTGCATCAATAAGGGGAATTTCAGTAGTGTAACATTTATGTACAGTCTGCTCAGTTACTTGCAAGTGATCAAAGTTGACTGGTGGAAGGACTGTTTTTTTCTTTAGGTGTGGGTATAGGAGTATGTTCAGCCAGATCTACTAGATCTGCTACTACGGTGGTATCCTCATATGATGTTGAAGTGGCTGATGAATCCTTATTTTCTATTCCCTTTGAATATTCTCTTTCAAGGGGGGGGGGTTTGATGTAAGTTGTTTTGGATGTGATGGTCAGTGAATTCAGATCATCTGATTCCAAATATAGTGATGTAGATGAATCTTCATCTGAGGAATAATGACTGATCTGAGCTGGGGCCAAGATGGAAGGAGCAGAGGAAGGTAATTGAAAGATCACTGTATTGGTTTTCGATATGTGTACTGAAGTGGTAAATCTGTAGTACATATTTAACTTCACTGCCTGATGACATTACATACCTTTAAAGTAGGGTTTGAACCAGTTTATATGTTTATTTGGTCATCCAGGAATGTTAAGCACACAACACACACATATACATGTATAACTTCCACCCTGTTTATTCAAAATGGTTATGTGTAACCAGTTGAATTATTATTTTAGCTTAAGTATATTTTATTTCCAAGCTTGTAAATTCCTTTCACTTCACTTAGATAATTGTGTATGTGCATATATGTATTATAGATAATACAATTAATGTAAAGCTAAAGCAATGCCAGAAAGTTCTAAAAGGTACTATTACAATTTAAAGATATCATTCTCATTTAACTATTTCAAGTCAAACTAACAAAAATCATAAAAGTTATTTGCAATTTTAAAATAAGTTTAAATAATGCTTTCTGGAACGTATTTGTTTACATCTTTCAATGTTGCCAAATTTCAAGTATAGGAAGAGCAGAAGTTCTAGGAACATGCAGGAGTTCAAATCACTCTTTTCTTGTGCTCGTTTAGAGAGTGGAAGCAAAGTGAACTGTGAGTAAAAGAAATTTGCCTCCCTGATCTTAAATTGCCTTTGTCCTGCCTTCCTGCCATGCCATTGCTACTTGAGAACTGTTATGTTTAACTGTGAAAGAATTATTGGAAGATGTTTACCATTATTTTGTCTATATTGTGTCTTTGCATCTAAACTTTGTGTAGTTATTCTAAATGGTCATCATAACTACTAAAGGTAATCCGTTTTGCCGAAGAATGAATTCTTATATTCCTCACTTCTTTCCTAAATCTTAATTGTAATCATAATGTAATCTTTATTATTTGGTAACTGATTATAAACTTCATTATTGTTAAATTTGTGATTTTCTCTCTTAAGTTTTAAAATCTCGTTCTATCAAATGCTAGCACAGAATTATATATTTTAAATCTATCATTAGCTTTTTAAGTTTCACACTCTAATTATTTTATTTTCATGCGGCAAAATTTATTTTAAATATGTATTTTATTAAATTGATTTTGGTATGTTAATGCTTAATCTAGCGAACTTATATTATTTTAGCGACCATTCCGATATTTTTTGGAAAAGTTAAATGTAAAATTTTTTATTGAATGCTAGTTCGCTCGATTAAATATTTTGAAATAAATGCTTAATGGCGGATTGTTTAAAATGTCATATTATGGGATAAGATAAACTTTTTGTTGTTGATGCTATTTATTTAGATGCATTCTATGTTTTCTAAAATAATTTTAATTATTAACCTATTTTAAATAATTATTTATTGCTTTCACGCCATTGAGCATTAACTTGCTTATAACATATTGTCGTTTAAGAATACTTGGGCTTGTTAAATAGGGAAAATAATATTTTTCCCTCTTCTAAATTCGATATCCTAAATTTATTAAAGTTATACGTATGATGCTGAGTGGGTTATTATTTTATCATGGCATTACACATGATATTATTGCTCTAAGCTTAAATTATTTCATTAGTCATTTAAGACTTAAGCCATATTTGCATTGCTTACTTATGATAGCATTTTAAAGAAGTTATATTTTGCTTTATCATATTTATTCATCCGAACTCCGGAATTTCTTCACATAACTCATCTAAGAATGAGGTTTGGTAGAACAGATCTCAGGACAAACATTTGAGTATTAAAGTTCTGCATGTGAAACGTCGGCAAACGTACCATGGAATCCTTACCACTCATATTTTCGAATACCGCCTTGTGATAAATACAAGCAGAACCATATATATGATAAAGTCTTTCAGTCCAAAGATGGACATCTCCATTTTTTAATGCTATCATTATGGTTAGCACTGCAAGTTCTTTTATGTGTAGTTCTCATATTATCTATAAGACGTGGTGCAGTGATGTTTGTAAACCACTCATTTAATAATCAGTCGAATATTTTAGGATTGTCACAGTAAAGCTTATTTAGACTAACCCATTTCTCATTTGTACAGGCCCAGATATGCTCATGAATGATAAATTATGTAACTGTTATATCAGAAGTAAACCTCTCTTTGAAGATGAATTTATAAATGTCCTTTATCATTACTTAAAATAATGATCATAGCATTGATAACATTAATTTATTATTATTTATAGTTCATTAGCATACTAAATCAGTTGCCTGTATGCAAAGTAATAACTGCATAAAATCTGTGCTATGTTTCTAATGTAAATTAAATTATTTATGTTCATTAAATTATGTTGAATTACTCATGCATTTGTGTCTTACTGAATCTCACTCATTGAATCCTATTTAGTCTTTATAATAATATTAATATTATTTAGAAGTTGTAACTGATTAAATAGATATTTATATCTGGGTTATTCTGTTTTTGCTCATTCTGGATGGATACTATTTTATAATTCATGTTTCTTTTGAAATGCTAGCTGTATGTAATTCATTTAAAATTTATAAATTGTTCCTTCACATAAGATATTTGGTTGAGCCAAGATTTAATATTATTTATTTATACTAATTACCCTGTAGATCTCATGTTTCTCTGCTGTCTCCGGGACCAGAATAAATAAAATTTCATCTGTAATCATCAGAAGTGTTGTTTATAATGTTATAGTTTTAGAGAAGAGCAAATAGGGCAGAATTCAGGATTTCTGACCTGTGTATCTCGGGCATGAGTGGATTTAGGTTACTTTTGCTTAGATTCTAAACCTTGTTAAATGAACATACAATTCTGACTGGTACAGTACATTAGTTTCATTTAAGGATGTGAGTTTATTCATATGCTCAATTTTTTGTAGTGCTTCTGCAGGAGTTGCCATCTTGGTTATGCACTTATGGTATTTTCTGCAGATTGATCCACAATGTGTACTCTTATGGGCAGGACATTCTCTCATGAGATGACCCCATTGAAGGCAGTGGAAGCATTGTAGGGACATCCCTCAAAAGCTATTAATCACAGGAGCTTTTTTATATTGCACCAGGCTTGAGATGACCAATGGTGAGACATCTTTGCTAAACATTATTTTGAATTCAGCTATATTTAAGGAACTTGTACTTCATAATCATATATTAATTTATAGTCAAAGGAGATAATTCTTCCATACGGTGTTAGATTGGTTTGTAGATCAGATTTACTGAAAGATATGCTGCAGTATGGTTTGGGTCTATTGTCACCAGGTATCTTCCACCAAGGGTTTTGAATCTGTTTCTAAAAGATTCTTTTGCTAAGATATTTGAAAACTGAATTACTATATAGCGATCATTTGGGTGGAACAGCACATTAGAAATCGATTTCCAGATGTCATGAGATTTGAATAAGTCCATTAAAGTTTTAACTAGAAATTTGAAGAAGTTAATATTCTTGTCAGTAGTTGATAATATCAATGCATTGTCATGCTTATAAGCTTGAAAAGATTTCATCAATAGGGTTGGAATTGACTTAAATTTATCATTGATTGTGTTATATTGATCCAGGTCATGTTTATCTAGCATGGAGCATTTGGGTGGATTAGCCATCACTGTGTCTTCTTCAAACATTGATTCTTCTAATTCCATGATTTCTAGTGACTTAAGGTGACTATTATTGCTCCAGTTATTTCAGAGATTGTCTTGTTTGTTTGTTTTAGTTGGAGAGAGATGTTTTGTCCCTGCAGATAATTTTTGAGCATATGAAAGTTATTCATGAGTTGAGTTCAAATTACTGGAGATCTTACTTGTGTTTGGAATTTTCCCATTCTGTTGAATACTTTTTTGAATGAGTGTGGGGAATTTTTTATTAAAATAGGTCTTTGAACTGGTTTGATTATTTTCCAAGCAATCACTATTTTCCTCATTGCTGAAATTTTTGGGAGCTTTGGGTTGATTCTGGAAGATGGCGGAGCTATTGTGGTGAGACTCTTGTTTACTTTTTGAGTGTTGTATAAAGGTGGGAGATTCTTTTATTTCTTGGTTCTTAATTGTTGCAAGTTTGTTAAGAGAATGATTATTTTTGAGCTTTGTCCCAGTATAATGCTCAGAGGTTGGTGTAGAAATTTTTAATAGACTGTTAATGATTGTATCATGATTATTTATCTTTGTTTCAATATAGTTCTCATGTGTTATTTATTTGTGAATTTATATTTTCCTGACAAGAATCATGTCTTGTTGATGTATTTGGGGCTTCAGAGTCTTGTATCGGGTACTCTGCTTCATCAGTTACCATTTTTGTAATTATATTATGCTTATTTTGCTCTAAAAACAGATCGTTTCCCAATTTCTGCATACTTAGCAAAATTATTTTTTTAAGTGGTGCCCCTGTTCGGCTGGAAGTGGGCTCATAACTTTTTTTTGGAACATCTGAGAGACTTGGTTTTTTCATAGAGAGATAGCTTGTGTCAAAATCTAAATTATCAGTTTTTGAAATTGAGATCGAATTGACATTTAGAGATGTTTTTTCAACCTGCAAACTTTTCCTGCATTCAGTCACTTCCAGTTCATCACCTACACACCATAACTCATTTTTATCAAAAATTTTTGTGCTATAACTTTATTTAGGGATGGTTTTTGGATGTACTTTTTTTTCTTGACTATGTTGGAGATGCATCATAAGAATAAGGTGTAACTTTATTATTTTTACGTTTTTGATCTGAATTTTTAATATTCACATTAGAAAATGAAGAATCAGGTGTAACTTTATTATTTTTACGTTTTTGATCTGAATTTTTAATATTCACATTAGAAAATGATTTTTTTCTCAGCATTTTTGCTAAGATTAGAGTTCTTTGATGGTACAGGATTATTTCTATCATTATCAATAGTATTGTTGGATCTTGTTAATTTTTTCTGCAAGTCATTTTCAGTGCTTTTTGACAGTTCTATTGATTCTACTGAAGAACTGATACTGACTTTTGCCTTTCTAAGGGCAGCCATTAATACAGATTAAAACGTTACACCAATCTATTATTTTTAAAGGTGATCTGCTATTAATTTCTTGAAATACAATAAAAACAATAAATATTGAATAGTCAACTTATTTCCCACAATCACTAGAAATTTTGTGTGAATTGTCTGTTCCCATGGGAGCTGTATTCCCAGATATCTAACCAAGATGTGACTAGAAACAGTAATTTATTCTGTAATTAGTAAAGCTTGACATGACTAGTTTGGCTCCAGGAAGTTATTTCTCAATGCTAAGTCAATTGTCTTTAAAATTCATAGGAGTATGCAATTTTCCAGAAATTTCCATTGGGTTCATTAAAGTCATAAACTTCTCTCAAGGAATTATGGTATAGCAATGATAAAATAGTTTACTTTATAATGAAATAAATTTTAGGTTTCACAATTTTTTAAGAATAAACTTCACAAAATATAATTCGTTGTCAAAATTTTTAAATAGAGTTGATAAATAATATTCTTTTAAAAATAACTATGCCCAAACTTCTAGAAGCATGTAAAACTGCAATCATCAAATTTATATGGAGAAATTGGAGGATCAAGGTATTTGGCCTTTTTCTACTTGGCTTTTAGCAATGCATCCTGTTAATCAAATGCCGAATGTAGATTTTTAAAGAAAATACATCTGGTGTTAAAAGCTGCTGGTTTAGGTTGCAAGTGAGTAGTTTTGATTATAATTTTTTTTTGATATCATTTTTTATCTCATAATTTCACATAATATTGTTATAGGAGTTTTAGAATAGATTATCTAGTCATACTTTTATTTAAATCTTGATATAGTTGTTCACACATTTATAGTTAATGTTTTAAAAATTCCAGAGATTAATAAAAAATATAAATCATTTGATCTTCATAGAAATTAAATAAAATGAGTTTTTGGCAATTATGTCTTAATTAATAATTTCAGTCAAATTCACATGCACAACTATTATAACTTAACTTGTATTAATGAAAGTCTAAATTATAGCAAGCTTCTCTTTTTTAAACACTTATTTATAATTTGGGATGCTTTGAGAATAAACATTTCAAAGTAAAAAAAAAACTTATTTAATTAACCCATACATTAATAAAATATCAATAAATAAATAAGGAATAAATGGTTTCTTGTAAACATTTTTTAAAATTTTAATATTAATGTATAGGTTTAAAAATAGGCATATTGTTATATAACCCCTCACTTAGAAAACAAAAACATTTACTATGCATTTACTATAGTTTTAGTATTTCTACTTAATTTTCCTTTGGTAAGTCTCTTAGTCCTATTTATTTCTTAGGTTGTACTTCTTGAATAAATCTTACAGTCCATTAGTAACCTCAATTCATAATGTTAGCATGTGCACAGGAACTACTGAATTGTAGGATTTTCTCTTTGTAATTAAAATTTTCATTTTGCACTCTTGAATTTTTAAATTAATGAGAACTATTGACATAAGCATCATACTTTTAAATTTCATCCTTATTGGATATTTGTAGTAAATATTAGTTACATGATGTTGATAAAACAGATTTGGATCAATATGATTATCTTTTAATTTATTTAATAATTCTGGCCCTAAATACATAAGTATAGTTATGGTCCTTAGTACTAATTTTTAAACTACATAACTTATTATTTTCTTTTCTGATTTCATCCAGTCAGGGTATTCATAAAATACTTTGAGGAGATTATTAAAATGGTAGGATTATTAGCCTTCACTTTGTATTTGCCATTAGTTGGTAAATATATCACTTAAATTCCAAATACAATTATCATTATTAATTCATCATTCATAGTTACATTCATGTTTATTCATTAGTTTAACAATATTTGAAAAGTAAAATTTGCCTCATATTCAAGTCATTATAATTTAAATATTTCATATTTGTTTGGTTATTGTTAATTTTATTAATTTTCATCTCCAGATAATATATGTAACCTTTCAATCACAAATTAAGTGTCTAGATATTCTTAAAAGAAACCAAGTATAAATGAAGATCAATTAGAGATAGTGAATTACTAATAATCATTGTATACTTATTTTCTTTGTTTAATTGTACTAAATAATTATTTGATTATATGTGTGTATGAGTAAAACATGTTTACTTAAATTTTACTTGGTCTAGTTTCTCACTCTTAACTGTATCACTAGAAGTTTAATAATTTATAAGATGGGTCCCCTGATCAAAATGTTTGAATTAGCCTGGGTATATTTCAAGCACTGGGTTCATGTGCCTGTTGTCCAGGAAAGCTGGCTATTTATAACATATATTGCCAGTTGTTGCCTGAGACTAGTTCTTAAATAAATGAAGTGCCTTGGTTTATGGTCTTGTCTCAGAAGAATAGAGGAATGCTATAGTCAGAAAAGATGATCAGGAGCCTAGATCTGGGCATAGGTATCATTGGTGGTTAATCTATTGATGATATTCTATCCCTCTGCTTGAATGTATGATCTGGTGCTGGAAGTGGTAAATAAGTATCAAAACAAATAATAATAAAGCCAATCATATAAGTAAATAATAAAATGTTAATGAATAATAAATTTATAATAAATATAATAAATATTATTAGAATGGTCTGTTTATATAAAGCATTGTGCCAAATACAAAGGTTACTGTTTCTTGCCATGGATTTCCCTGATCTAATATTTCACATCGAGGATTTTGCAAAGTTGATCTGGAAATTAAATCTGGCAGCAAAGGTGTTTAGTATACATAATAATGACAGCAAATGAGATAAATCAGGGAGGAGGACTGAAACATCATCAACAAATGAGATATTATGAATAGTTTTCCTCAAAGCAGGTACATATATACCTGAAAATTTCATCTCCAATTTCCTTAGCAGTTAGTTCACATAGATAATAAAGCAAAAGTCCAAGGAGGTAAATATGGATCTGTTCAGCAGCAGGTTACCTATTATCCAAATGAATACATCTGGAAACTGATATTCCTGCAGGATTTGCAGCAGCTTTTAAAAAACTACTTTGTTGTAGGCAGAAGAAAAGTCTAATTGAATGACTATGTGTTTCGATTTTTTATGATTCCTGATGTGCTTGACAAGGAGAAACTGGTTGGACTGCTTGAGTGATTGAGAGTCCTTTTTGGGTAAATTGAAACTTAGATATATGGCTAAGTAATTGATCCTGGATACTGTCTTTCACTATTGATTCAAATTAACTTGATGAGAAGTGAAATCATTGAAATGGGTCTGATATTAGTTAATTCTGAAGGACTTACCTGCTTTTTAAGAAAAGGAACCAAGGCCACCAGATACAAGTCAGGGATGTTCTGGAATTCTTTGGCAAGCACATAAATTAACCCGTGAACAATAGGTGCCATGGAATGTTGCAGGTGTAGGAGCACAAATCTGGGAATGCCAAGAAATCCTGAATGTGTGCTCTCTGGATATGATTGCAGATTTTGAATAATCTGGTTTCAATAATACCATGATCAATATGTATTTCTGCCTTCCACCAGATACTCCCAATCTCAAAGTTATGTTTTTGAAGATTGGTTTGGAAGTGACTATAAATTTGAGCTAGCATGGCAGGGCCTCTGTACTGACTTTGACCCACTGAGATCATAGTAGGAGTGAGCCTCCATACAGCACTGAGGGTTCACATAAATGTAACCATGAATCAAATTTTAATGATTGGCCAGGAAGATTCTATAATACTTCATCACCACATATTGTGCTAGACTCAATTGCTTGTCCACATACTGAGTTTTTAACTCTAAAATTTGTATAGTCATATCTGAAACTGAGAGATCACTAAGCTTGTTGGCAATGGCATCAAGTTCTTTGAGCAGCAGCTTAAGATCCTTGGATCTTCTAGTGCAGAAGTTGATCAGTGATCTTATTGTACCCATGAAGGAATACCATGCTTGGATTGGTGGTAAAGAGAGAATCTTGGATTTTTTTGAAATAGTATGTAGGCCTCCAAGAAGACTGATTCTGGGATATTGGCTTTATTTAGCAACCTGATGAATGAATGGTTTGAATGGGCTGTGAAGGAGGTGTCAGTTTGCAGTGAGAATAGATTGGCCAGGTGATCCAAGAAGGACACCACTTGAAATTTGGCACTTAAATCAAAATATAGCTCTGGAAAATAGAACAGCAGATTGACCAGAGATTTATATTTATATGTATAAAAAAAGACAGCATCCATAGAGCATCACCCTGTTTAATAGATGCAAGTATTTGTTGGTAAAGTGACTATAATTCATATTGAAATTCCCAGAGCAAATTGTTGGGGATGCATCTGAAGAGAGAAAGGCCTTAATTGTGTTTAGAGTTGAGTGAGTGAATATTATTTTATTGTTATTGAATAGTAAATAATATTGAGCAAGAAACTGACAAACATGATGTTAATCAGGAGTTCTTTAGCTAAGTAGAGCATTCTCAGTTTTAGGTATGACAATCCTTTGCTAACTGGGAACACAACCCCAGATGAGGCTGTATTCACCAGCACAGTGAAAGGACCCAAGCTGCTGCATCAGTTCATAGATTTTATCATTGGAATGCACATGAAGTTTAGTTTCTGAAAAACACACAACATCAAGTTTCAATTTCTCCAAACATCTCTTGAGTGCATAAACTCTACTCATTGAGTTCTTGCCATGAATATTTATACCACCAACTCTAAGATACATGATTGGGAGGTTGATGACACAGATACGGTAAAACTTGCCTATGCCAAATTCATCCATCAGAACACTTTGATTGACTTCACTCTGAAAGAGTTCACTCAGCCTTGTAGAATCCACCACTGGAGGTGTCAAGTCATTGCCATTATTTCCAAAGAACCCAACAGGGAGGTCACCAGACAATGGGGATGATTCCTGCACAGCGATAATTTCATGTTCACATTGAACTTCAGCTATTTTAGTTCTCTTGCTTTTTTTTCTACTTCTTTGACTGTGTCACTGATTAACATTGGTAGTGCCATACCTTAACTAGGATTTGAGTCCATATTTGAAAGATTGGACTCCTCAGGCTGTGAGCTGGATGAATCCTGGATCTGTCTTTTGTTTCTTGGAGTGTCTTGATCAGTCTGCTTTAACTGCATCAGAAGACAAAGTCTCTCTGTATGACTTTCAGAGGGAGAGGACTCAAATCTTGCATTATTTCATTCTGAAGATTAACATTATCATCCTGTATTTCTTGAAAAGCTACAGCATTCAGATCTTGATGAGTGTCATCATTGTCTGGTGATGAGTATATCAAAAAAGGGGAGTTTCTATCAATCTCTGTTTCCATTATAAATTTAATATTTGAATGGATATTATTATATGTAAAAAAAAAATCATACAATTTGTTTTTACCATGACACAATCATCATTGTGTATGGAAAGGTTTGCCCTGTTATTTTTGTTATATTGCCAGATGATAAATGAGTCATCTATATATTATCCAAATAAGTGATTTAAAAGATAATTATTCTAAAGCATGAATTTATATATATTCCAATTAAAAAAAAGGTTTATTTGAATGATAAATAGATGACACATTTATTATTTGGAAATATGATAAAAATTATGATTTTTTTTCCTCACATACCCCCATATTAAATTTACAATATAAACAGAGTCTGATGGAGAACTTCCCTTTCTTGATGCACTCATCACCAAAAAACAAAATAAACTTTTATTGTTTTCAGTGTTCAGAAAAATTAAACACACTGACAGATACTACAATTTTCATCACAGTATCATCAATTTAGGTCTTGTAGCCAAAACTCTTTTCACAAGAGAAATTACCCTGTCAGATAAATCATATCTGAAAGAATAAATAAATCATAAAAATAATGTTCTATTAACTAATGGTTATTATAATAAAATAATACCCCAAGCTTTAATTCAAACTCAATCAAAATATGAAGCAAAAAGAAGAAGAAACAACTATTAGGATTTGTATTCATTATATAAAAGGAAATTCAGACAATAGTGGTCATTATTCTAAAATAATATAATATAACAACAGCATATAATATTTATCAAAAAATCAGCAGTAACCTAACGGAACTTAAAAATTCAATCCCTCTTGAGACATTGAATTTTATAAAATTTCATATGGCATTTGTAAAGCTTCTTATGTAGGTATGGATAATTATCACATCAATATTAGAAAAGGTGGCTATACTATTGCAGTTAAGCAACACTCATCATCAGCAGCACTTTCACTCCATGCTATGGATTCTGGCCATATTATTGATTTCTTTAAGATTAGGATCTTATACAGATGTGACACTCTCTACCAATATAATATCAAAGAAATCATTGAGAAACTTAGACCAAATTGCATCAATAACATGATCATGCAAACTTCTATTTGGAAATTTTTTTTAAAAAACACAATAATCTGAATAGTTTCTGCCTTTTTTTTTTAATTTTATATATCTGTTTTTCTATTGATGGAACTTTAACTTTATTAGAAATCAAAAATCTCTGAATCAAAGGCTTTTGTGGATTTGTGAATCTTTCATATTTCAAGGATAGGTGTTTTATCCTCTCATTATATAATTACACAATACACATTGCTAAGGTAAAAAAAGTGAGAAGCTCACTGTATTTAAACTTTTTAATTTATGGATATTTATTGAAATATTTTTTTCTTTAGTTTTGTCTATATGTATAAACTAATTTATATTTTAGGTAAAAAGTTAACGAATATCACTGAAATTTTGTTTGGTCAATAGAAGCTTTAAATAAAAACTATTCTACATGAATGAATCATTATTTATATTTATTAATTCTAAAAAAAATCGTAGCTTTAGACTAAAAAATTCTAGATGACAGCCATTAATATTGGATCTTTTGTGCACCATATCTGATGCACGTTGAATAAGAAAAACTCCTGGTATGAGTCATTAGCAAGAATAATCCACTCATCCTTAAATCAAATTATTTTTTCATTCTAAAAATAATGTTATTTGTATTTATTCTTGAACAGGATTAAAATAGTGAAGATTCTTGAGATAGAATTGTGATTATCTTTATTCTTTCTCAGTTAATTTACAACATTTTTATTTAGAATTATTTTCATTTTCAAGCATTTTTAATAAAATAATATAACAGTTTTTAGAACTATTTTTTTAAAATAAGAATATAATATACTAAAATTCTTAACAACCATAACAAAAAATATTCCAGTGTATAATATTTAAGTTTTCACATTCTTGTCTCATCATTATTATTATCATCATCATTATCATTATTAGTTTATTATTAAATTTTAATAATAGTCTTCACTTATATGTTGTAACCAGTTGGGTTACATAGCACACAATAATATATATATATATATATATATATATATATATGTATTTAATATATATATATATATATATATATTAAAACAAGCATGCTGTTTCACATGTGTATGTATTCTAGAAACAATTTTACCCTCCCACCTTAAAAAAAACAGCAGATGTATAAAAAAGTCGATCTTATATTTTTTCTAGAAAAATATAACAAAAAGTTTAGTTTATGACGTTACAAGAAAATCATTATTTTCTATAATTGAGAAAAGAAAATAATAAAGATAAATCATTATTGATTTTATAGTTTTAAATTACAATATAATTTAAATATATCACTCGTATTTATTTAAAGCTGGCATTTATTAAAAAGATTACATTTTTAATTTTTGGAACAATGTTTTCGAATAAAGAGTGATAATAGCTTGAGGCAGTCTTAATAAATTGGAAAACATGAACTAATGCTTATAATCTGTTATCTATCCTGCTAAAAGTAGATTGTCCAATCCTTAAGAAGATAGTAAACCAGGTACATTGGGATAGGCTGCTTAATCAATCCAAGAATCAGAATATATATAGTCGAGTTGCAAGTTCAGAGCAGATTTTTAAAAAGTATTTTCCAAGAGATTTTTAGGAGATTCTAAAGAAAGTTTTTCAAAGAGTTATTTTTTTTTCAAAGAGATATTTTTCAAGTAGATGTTAAAGAAGAATTTTGAAAAAAGATTTTAATTTTAAAAAGATATTAAGAGCAGTTAAAGAACCACTGTTAATAATGGAAAAGGAAAACATTATTAAGGAAATTATAACAATAGAAGGCTAAACCAACAGCTTCATCTTTTCATCTCAAGCCATGGTCCTCGAAGATTTGCCTGGATAAACATCATAGAAAGGAAATAATGCCATTCAGCTGAAATACAATGCCCCTTTTGAAGGCAGTCACATCATGAATATGAAGGAAACAACTGGATAAAAATGAAGGTAATGATTTTACAAGATATTCAATATTTATGTGTTTATAAAACAAGACAAAACATCTTTCTTAAACCAAAATTATGAATAAATGTAGCTATATAAAAATACATTTATTATAAATGAAACTAAAATTATATGTGTTTTTAAAAAACAAACAAAATGTCTTTATTATAAAAAATAAAAAAAAATTATTATTAATAAAAATAGCTTTGTAAAAATATGTTTTGTTGATAATAAATTGTAAATGCTAGATGTCATAAATGTCAATAATCAAAGGGTATTTTATTCAATATTTATACGTATTTATAGAAATAGAAAAAAAAAACGAATATCTTTCTTATAATGAATTATGTAAAAATACTACAAATCAAAATTAAGTGGAACTCTGAATTAAATACAGTGCTGTTAGTTATATTCATTATTATATCTGTAAAGGATATCTACATACAACCACATTACATGTGACTACTATCTAAAATACTATGAATCAAAATTAAGTGGAACTCTGAATTAAATACAATGCTATTAGTTATATTCATTATTATATCCGTAAAGGATATCTATATACAAGAATAATTAAACCACATTACATGTGACTAATATCTAAAATACTATAAATCAAAATTAAGTGGAACTCTGAATTAAATACATTGCTATAAGTTACATTCATTATTAAGTCTGTGAAGGATGTATTCATACATAAATAATTTAAACCACATTACATGTGACTACTACCTAAAATAAATCACAGTTAAGTGGAACTCTGAATTAAGTGCTGTTGGTTGTCTTCATTATTCTCTCTGTTGTCTTAATATATCACACTCCTCTCTGTGAACTAATTAAATGATTAAAGATGTAAACTGTTAAAGAACTGTTGAGAGAAGGACTTTATTACACTCTCAAAAGATTACATTTTCTTAGCCATCTAAAATATTATTGGAAGTAGGCTGAAGGAACACAATGGACTGTCAATGAAATACTTTGTTTGATGGACATTTATTTAAACCTGTTATTAAATAAAATTATTGTTACTTAAAATTAATCTTAGTTATCCAGTTGTTCAATTCTATTTTGGTTTTATTGCATCACTCATCATTCAGTGCACTTGTTCATGAGAATCTCATGCCTCCTGAGCTATGTCTGGTATAACTAGACCCAGGTAAGTCAGGTTGTAGTGAGATGGAACTCTAGTGGTGCAGTTTGGAAAACCAAACATAGAAATGTCTAGATGCTTCCAGCCTCTATGGTGCTACATCCTCTGATGAGCAGGAAATATTGTTGTAGAGGGAGTTAACATTTGCATTGGGGAATGCCAATCGATAGTTCCTTCCTGCAACATGCTCATCAGGAAATTGTTACAACTGAGGTAATAAAAGGGTTGTATGGTGGTCCAGTTACAATATATATTATAATGATCAGGTGTGGGTGATCAAAGAATCTTACCATATCTGCACTACAGGGCACCACTAGGTTTCTTGAACCTAAAAAATTTATAGAGTAGGCAGATATGCACTGTTAAAGATCCAATTTTTACATGGATATTTTACCACGGCCATCAGCCCTTGCCACTAGCTCATGGAGTAGCAAGTTTAAAACATAAAAATATATTTTTATTAAAGATTAAAAAGAATAAACTAGATCACTGCCAGTACTAATAACACAACATATTTTATTAATGCACATTTAAAATTGAGGATTAAATGTATATTTTATATTTTAACATTAATTTTAAAATTTAAATTGCTATTTTAAATAGTCTACACAGATGGACATTTTAATAATATTTTACTTTAGCATGTTGAGTATAGATAGGCTACATAGATTTCTCACTAACAAAAATAACTTATCAAAACACTCATTCAATCTCAGACTAAAAGTTTGTAGCCAAACCAATGCCTGCTTCCAGATAGATAGTCACAACCAATGCAATATGAAGATGCTAGCAGAAAATCATGCTGACAGGAATGTGCATCTGACAGTGTGATATTATTTGAAGGACATGATTCTTATCCAGTACAGGAATGTGCATCTGTCTGGCAAAGGAATCATGTATATAAATTAATTAAAAAATGCTACATATGGGGGAGAGCGGCCTTTCTGCCAACTTATAAATCCCTGTCCATAGAGCTAGAAAGGGTCAATGGTGCAGCCTCTTTGGGGTCATGCATTCAGTTGGGCACATTTCCCTTTATGCTAAACATGCTTCACATTACATTGATATAAACACCCATATATCCCTCCACAAGCATCGTACTAACTACGAAACAAATAGCCTGAAATTAACCCTTTAAAATAAACATAAACAAATTTAAACATAGTTATTAATTTTTATCCATGAAGCTATCTACACCCAACTTTAATTTGATACATTTTAATTAACATTTAACACAAAAAAGAGAGAGAAATGGAAATGATTGCTTAAACAGATGCATAAAAAATTACTAATAATTGATTTTGAATTCTTTAGGCCAGATAATAGTTCTTATTTTCAGCTTTTAATTGCAAATTTAGGAAAAGTTCCTATTAGATAAACACAAAAGTTCATACTTTACAGATTGAGCAGATTTAGAGGTTCATCTTCATAGATTGTTTGTCCTTCTTTGAAACAAAACTGCTACCTACCATGCATTTGGTCAGGAACTGTCATCCAGAGGCCTCAGCTGGTTGTCCAGAAATTTAATTTTATTGCAGACTTCTATATCGTGAAATCTGCAATACAGCTAGTTATAATGGTATATTAATAGTCAGCTCTAAGATAACAACAATTATAATAATCCTCATCAATTCAAAAATTTGGGGTTTTATACTTTTATTAGCCTCCTATCATCAAATCTTCAGATTCAATGAGCAAGATGTCACTAATCCTCTCATGTTTCATTTATGGTTCATGCTGTCATTTCATGCTTGCATTGGTCATTTAGTTTCTTTTTATTCTCTTACCATTTAATTATTCGAGTGCCCCAAGGGCTAGTGTGCTTTAGAACAATCATTTAATTAATAAAACAATCATTTTCATTTTCTAAGATTAAACATGATAGAACTCATTTACTTCTATTTTAAAAAATATCAATCTTTACTTCTTTTTTTATTTATAAAAAAGTACGTTCAATCCTTTTAAGTTTTCCATTGGTACAAACTATATATACACCTGGGTCTTGTTTTATGTGATAGATAGGTTCCTCAGAAAACATGCGCAAATGAAATTGTGCAAAAATAGACGTAACTTACCTTGAAAAAGGGGGGATATGGACTATGATTTTTCAAAACTCGCATAAAAGCAAAGCACCAATGTAAAATTTACTTTAAAATTCACGCAAAAAAATAAGGAAATAAAATATGACTAATAAAAAATTTCAAATTTGAAAAAAAATGATACAAGACAAACTTTTTTTAACTATAATATTTAATTTTATTCAAAATAATATATTTTTATGCATAATTTACAGTATAGTAATTTACATTTTTATACACATTTTAATTATTATCACTATTCACTGATAAACAGTTTCATTTGCAAACTGGTAAAAAATAGATTCTTCACAAGAGGAGATACAACTAGTGCCAAGTTCACTCTCATATTGTGTTAATGGTTTTCTGTTGACAATGTAATTAATCTTTGAGACGATGATTTTATTAATTGTTTATGAACTTAGACTTATGATAATAAAAAGACATTTATTCACCACTTCTGGGAAAAATTTAATTAAAACTAACAACTAAAAATTAAATTCTTATTTTTGTCTGTTTAAAAATCAAATTTTGTTTTACATCACATTAATTTCAAGTCGCCGTAAGTAATTTTTAAATTGTTAATTACAATTAAAAATCAGATTTTAATTTTTAATTTCCAAATTTAATTGTGCCCACTGCTATTACTCACCTTCTAAAAATAAACTTGTGGACACTAAATGATTAATAATTGATTACATTCTTTTTTAAAAAGCAAAAACAGAATGTGATTTAAAATGCAAATTAACACGCACAATGTTTGAACAAATTTACATTATAATCTTGTAAAATTTAATGTGTGTATACATAAAATGTGGAAATCATGATTTTAATTTCATTATTGCATAAAATCTTACTATTATAAAGCACTGAAAATATTGAAATTACTAAGATGAAAGTCGAATTCCAATAATGTGCTATTACTTTCAATATATGCGAAATTTATTATTTAAAGTAATATCGCATTATCGGAGTTCGACTTCCGGTGAAACATGAATCATGTAACTTCAAAATCATGTTAAATAAGTCCGCATAAAAAGAGACCCAGGTGTATGTTAAACAACTTTTAATTTTCAGTTTTTAAGTTAAGTTTTTTTTCTTTTTAATAAATCAATTTTTATTTACGACCTTTTTATTTTCATTTTAAAATAATGTAATGGCATATTTTATACCGTTACAATATATATATATAAATAAAAATAGAAATAAACACACAAAAATTATAGTAGATATTTTCTACATTTCCTGGAATAAAATAATAATAAGTAAAGAATTAAATAACTCAATTTAAAATATTTTATTATAAAATTAAATATTTAAACAAGGTCTGATAAATAAAAATTAATATTTTTATTCTGATTTTGAAAAATTAAAAAAAATAAGCATGTTTTCTGATAATTGTAAAAATGTCTATTTTTGAAATCTTTTAATTAATTTATAAATTTTTACTATCAAAGTAAAAACCTGTATGTAGATCACACCTTTAGTCAAATTCCAAAGAATTAAAGTTAATTGAAAACAGTCACTATGTTTTTATCACCTGATCCAACCAAGATTATAAAAAGATTGATAAAGAAATATCAGTTAGTTTTTGCTTGCAGTTTTGTAAGAGTTGGCCAGAAGAGTCTGGTTTTAATATTTTAAGCAGTGGCCCTAGGCCAACTGCAAAGTTTGGCTTTAATTTTCTGAGAAGTGGTTAGCAGAAGAGCTAACTGCAGAGTTGGCTGTAAAGTTGGCTAAAATATTTTGTGAAGAGTTGGTAACTGTAGCAGAAAATGGCAACAGTAAAGCTAGCTGCAAGGATGGCTAGTAGAATTATACAGAGAACAGCCATAAGGATGTAAGAATGCAAGGAAGTAGCTGTTCTTCAGTTCACTGGTGGAGTTTGAATTCACATGGAGGTAAAGGGTCAAGATTCTGTGTAATTCATAGCCTTAAAAGTGTTCTGGAAATCAGCTTGCTGACCTGAAGCTTACCACAAATCCAAGTCTAAGTGGAACCAACTGCAGAAGGGAGAAAGCCAACCATACCTGAATTATATACTTTTACCTGATGATGACAATTGTCTGTATTGACAAAAAACAGCTTGCCCAAGAGAAACACCAGCTGAATAAAGTAGTTATATGTATGCTGCTGTGTCTATATGCAGAGAAAAACAGATAAATGTGTATAAAAAGTGAGCTGTTTTTAAATAATTCATTTGGATGACATTTAAATTTAAAGCCATTTATAATTAGTTAAGGGGTAACCTAATAAAAAGCTTTCTAACCTCTTGAAAATTGACTATACTTTTTTTAAAGAATAAAAGAAAGCTGTAATAGAATTTGATAAACTTTTTTTAATATTGATACACACACATATATAAATTTTATGTATATTCAAATGGAATTATTAATTATAAAAATTATTATTTATTGTTTGACAAAATTAAATTTGATAATAATCTGTGCAATTTATTTAAAATATAATTTACAAGTTTGATCATGTATTATTATAGAACAAGCGATTTCATGCACATGTATGTATGTGTGTGTATATGTCAATTGTATTGCAAATATCAATTCAAGCATCACTTATATGTAAAATTTTAATCATTTTTTTATTATTAAATGTCTATTCAAAGACGTATTAATTGTATATTAGAAATCGCATGTCTGTGTGCACAAATATGTAAACCAATGTAACAATTTGAATTTTGAATAGTAATTATGTAAATAGCAATGTGATCATTTGAAATTTTGTATTGTAATTAAAATGAGAAAGCTTATATGTGTATAATCTTATTTTTATAACCTTAATTTCAATTTGTTATTTTTATTATTAATAAGCTTGTATTCAACTGTTAAAAATTGTATTGCATCATCTCTTGGTCACATACAGTAATAGAGCTTGTGTTCTCTAAACTAAATTCGAGCATGGGAAGAATATATAAATGGGGATGTGTACTTAGTGCTTTGGAGCATCCAGAGATAATCAATCATCATCATGGTTGGTGCAAAAAAGAATATTCTTTAAAGCCCATGCACTATATTTCATTTTAGTCTTATTAGAAGTTAAGTTTATAGTTAGCCATTACAAGAGGCCTGAGCATTGATGATGATCAGCATGTTTTGTGTCCCAGCATTAGTTTTGATTTCTGATTATTGTGTATTCTAATGGATGGGCACTAAGTTGATGCATCCAAGTTATGTTTAAATAATTGCCCAAGCTGGCAAAGGTTCAATAGGTAGCCTGGTCTACAGAAGACCCGCTTTCCAATCCAGTCACAAGGTTGACTTTGATTTATATTTTTTATTGTTCAAATCCAGCCACAAGATTGACTGTTGATTTTATATTTTATTGTTGATCATACATGATGATAAATGGTATTTTGAGTATTACTTACTGACTTATACTTTTTGATAATGCTGGTTGATATATGATTGATTTATAGTTAATTTTAGTTACTCCAAGGAGTGACTGGCTGATCTCTCAGAGATTGTCTAATCTTATCTATAAAATACTATCTTACTTATAGATAATTTTGTAAATTATTGATTTTGTATTTAATTTACGTGATGATGATATTCCATCACCAATTCAAATCCTTTTCGCAACCCCATCCCGTTACAATGTGTATATGATTTAGTTTGTTTCAATGTAAATGTTTTAGATATTTAAATATTTAAGCTCTGTGTAAATTAGCAAAGAATTTGCATTAAAAATATCTTAAAATATTGTAATAGTCATATTGATGACTCTGTTATTTCTATAGGATAAATGCAATATTCTTAATTAACTATTGGTTTACTTTCTTGTGTGCCGATTGTTTTTTTTTTTTAATATATAAAGCAATACGCCTTATTTACTAATCATGCTTTAAATACTTTATTTCTGCGTATCTGGGCACTGCTTATAGAGTGTGTGCGGGTGCGCGAGGAAGATAATTTGTGTTTGTATTACATGAATATATATTTATTTTATTGTTTGATAGTAATACCTTTTTTCAAGAGACTTTTTAGAGTTATAAAATGAATATTTAAAAGAACATTTATAAGAATTTATAAAGAGAATTAATAGGTATTGATCTTAAAATGAGAATTATTATATATTTGAACAAGCTTATAACGGTTTCAGATTTGTCCCAGCATTCTATCTTAAAGTAAGATTGACAGCTTTAAAGGCAACTGCTTGATGCAAAACGTCAGCAGCTTTATTTTTTAACTGCAGGTGGTTAGTTTTATTTATGATTTGTAATTTAAATAGTTTTAAAGTGTTACGTATAAGAGTAGGATTAAGAATAAAATAACCAAGTAGCATCTAGAGATGTTAGGTACAAAAAAATATATAGAGACATTTTTAGCTTTCAAAGTTCAAACAATCAATACATTGCTCTCTGAGATATACATTTGGTTTGAATTCTTTTCAATCTCCAGTACAGTTAGTTATTTTACCGTTAAAATGTCATTCATAATAAAGTCTTAGAATTTACTATTATGGCACCGAAAATAGTTAAGTAATACATTTAACACTTTAAATTTATATTAATATAAATATTTAAATTTTTATATTACAATATTTAAATATAACTATCATCATGTGTTTGAATAAGGTTTTAATGAATGTGTGTTACCTGTTCTTACCTACTGATATGAGACTTGCATACTTAATAGAAGAGCAATGCAGTGACTTCAGATTCTTAACGAAATATGGAGAGATGTGTATTAAGAGTAACAAGAAAAGATCGAAAACAAAATGCATGAGTAAGAGAACAAATAGATGTTACTGATATCATTGAAACAATTAAAAGTGCGAAATAGAGTTGGCTGGACATATTGCTAGAAGAGATAATAATACATGGACAGTTGAAATCTTAAACTGGATTCCAAGAGATTGTAAAAGACATAGAAAGAGACCACATGTGAAATGAATGGATGAAAGAAGGAAGTATCCTGGAGTGATGCGGAGAAAATGTTAGAAATCGGAGATGGATTAAACTTGGAGAAACTTTCATCCTACAGTAAATCGATAATGGTTGAAATAATGATCATCATCATTATCAAAAAAGAGAGAGAGAAATATTTAGCATAAAACAATTAAAGGAGACAGTCAATTGTTTTCTTAAAGACAATACAACGAAGATGTTTTATAGATTTAAAACTCTCTGTAAACTTTGTCAATTGTTGGCCAATTAATATTTTATTCCCCGCCTACACATATTTTTGTTCATATTTAGTGAATAAAGATCAGCTCACTTTATTTATTCAAACAAAATATATTTATTTTGTAATTTTTATTTATTTATTTATTAGCATTTCTATTTTAAATCATTATATATTTTATTTAGGGTTATTTTCGAAATTTTTTTCATTAATTACACGAATGTTTAATAAATTTTCTGCTAGTAAAATTTAAGGGGATTAAAAATATTTGACTTATTGTATTGTTTGTGATTATTAATTACTATTAGATGCCGTCAAGTCGGCATTGATTCCTGGTGATCATAGAATAGCATTTTTTACAGAATGACATTAATTTTTCAGGCCTTCAAAGTGCTTTCATTATTAATGATTGGAGTATATCAATTTTGATGCTGGTTGTCTTTTTTTTTTTTTTACCATTATATTTCATGATATGACAAAAATTGAATAACATGATAAGTTAACATTTATTTTTTTTTTTTTGCTATCTTGAAGTTCTCAAATCTTTTGCAAAAACATATACATCTTTCATAATATTTAAATCTTTTCTATTCTTCTTTTAGTGTCCAACTTTCACATTCACAGAAAGACCTAAAAATGATCAAAACATTGATAAATTATGCATATTTATATAAATTTAGTAAAATAAAATACGGTTTGAAAAGAAAATTATATATTAAAGTGTATTCTAAATTTTAAAAAGCTGAATTGTGTTTTAGAAAGAAAATTGAAGGGTTAGATTTTTGAAGTTTTAAATTTTAGTTTTAATATTTTTGATTCATTGCTTAATAAGCTATTATTGTTATTAATAAGTTCTGTTCTCAATTAATTCCCTTTACTGGATATGTATGTGTATCTTACCTCCATGATATGCATTTGATTGCTTATTATTGTTATAAATGTCTGCACTTAACATACAGCTGGAAAATGAAAATGCTAATTAAGTGGAAATTTTGGAGAAATAAAAGAGTTAAAAATATACGTCTGTAAGATATCTCATCAAAAATGAAAGTGGAGCTCTTCGAAGTAGAATTTACCTTATTTACCTATAAATTCTGCTACCTCTACTAGATAACTCTTTTGGATCCACTAGTATAGAATTGAACTACAAATAGGTGATGAATTCTGAAATGGTAAAAATGAGCATTTAACAATTTAATTGCATTATATGTGCAAATAAAATTTCTGGTTTGATCATTATAGGTATTCTATAGTTAGACTAATCCTGATGTAACATCACTATGGTGCAAAATAAGCTTGTACAAAATTAATATGAATGTTTCTGTTACATCAAACACCCCAAGTGTAAGATATAATCATATGTAGACTATATTTAGAAAAATAATGATCATTTATAGATTAAAATATGCAAAGTAATTACATATACCCATGGAGTGTGATGTGAAAATAGCAGAAAATATTTAAAGTGGTGGTTAAAATAGATAGAGAATATGATAAGTGAAATAGAGTAATAAGTCAAAAAATAATTAGCACTAAAAAAAGAAGAAAACAATGGACATAAGTTAAAATAGACTGCTTGATAGAGACAGTAAGCAGTATACAATCAAATGAAAGACGATAGCAATGCAAGATAAAAAGAAAAAAGAAAAACAATATAAAAGTTAGAAAATACTAGAAATAATGTAAAAAAAATGAAGGAAGAAATGGAATATTTAAATCAAAGGATTGAGACAGTGACTCAAGAAATGAAACATGATTTAAAAATGTAGAAAAAGAAAGTATAAAATATTACACCACATCCTAAAAATTGCACACACAATAAAAAAAATTCCAAAATGAAAAAAAAAAAGATTATTTAAAAAAAACATAGAAAATCAATTGAAAAGATAGACGAGCATATGCCAGAAAACTAAAATGGAAGTGAGAGGACAAATCTTAATAACTAAATGTTAAAGAATTCCATGAAAAAATGATAGGTCATATTAGAAAGCAAAAGGCTTTTCATTAGAGGGATGAACAAATGTCAAATAATTAAATATCATATTCAAACCAGAGTAACAACGTTGAACACATATTATTAAAAGTAAATAATTTCTATCTTGTTTACAATCCTACACATCTTCTTAAGCAATACAATTGAGAAAGTAAATATTAATTAATAATCACATGTACAGAAGTATATATAATTGTTTTGATTGAATTTTGGCATTTTTAAAAGACATGACATAAATTAATAAATGTTATTCAATATTAAAAAAAGTCTTTTATATTATATAATTATGTTATAAATAATATATATTCTTTTCAAGTAAGTTATAAATATGAACATATGTAATTAATGCCTAAAGGAGAATGCAGAAACTTGATTATAAAATATATTTGTGCATGTGATCATTAATTACATATTTAATTTCTTAATTTATGTTTGACAAACTATGTAAGATTGTAAATGGAGTAAAAATTCTCTCTTTAATAATATGCATTTGATGTTTTAAAAATGGTTAGAGTATTTAATTATGATTGCGTTTATAAAACTTATACTGTAAAATAAAAGTGATGCAAAATATTTGCTAATATAAAAAGCAATGTTGTTATTCCAATGTGGTCCCAAATATTCAAGTTTTCAGTATGTATTATGTGAAACATAATTACGTAATGTGAAAAAATTAGTCTGATTTTTGATTGAATAACATGAGAACACTGAAATTCACTCAAATAATTATATGTTTTTCAAAGTATGTAATTTATAATTACATGTGAATATATATATATATATAACTATTCAAAACAATACAATAATTAATACAGTAACAATATTTTAAACAAATATATACCAATTTAATAGAAGTACTTTCAACTATCTATGTAGTCGTTGTCAACTAGACTCAAATTGTATTAGAAAAAACCGTTACAAATGTAAACAAAAGCAATACGTTATACATCAATTTTCCCACAATTCATTAATTTTTATATTGGCTGTCTGTCTATTTATCAACTGTTGCTTTTCACTTTTTATTAACATAGCTTCTTTAATTTTGCGTTTATTATTATTTCTTTCAATACACAGAATTTTAACTTTATTAAAATCAAAATCAAAACCATAATTACATGTTACATTATGATCAAAAAATACTGATGGTGATACATCATCATTTCTAACATTCTCTTGTCTTGATTTTTGCACTCGTTTATATAATAACAAATGCTCCCTTGATCTTTTCTCCAATGTACATCGAGATTCCCCAATATAAGACTTTCCACAAAAACATAGCCATTTATATATTGTACAACTTTGATTTAAAATACCACACCTATTTTTTGAATTATTTATTAATCTATTTAAATTAGGAGTAGTATAAAATGCAACTCGACATATATTTTTATATATCTGTTCATTATTTGTAATGAACAGGTTAAATTTATAAAACAGATATATAAAATATATGTCGAGTTGCATTTTATACTACTCCTAATTTAAATAGATTAATAAATAATTCAAAAAATAGGTGTGGTATTTTAAATCAAAGTTGTACAATATATAAATGGCTATGTTTTTGTGGAAAGGCTTATATTGGGGAATCTCGATGTACATTGGAGAAAAGATCAAGGGAGCATTTGTTATTATATAAACGAGTGCAAAAATCAAGACAAGAGAATGTTAGAAATGATGATGTATCACCATCAGTATTTTTTGATCATAATGTAACATGTAATTATGGTTTTGATTTTGATTTTAATAAAGTTAAAATTCTGTGTATTGAAAGAAATAATAATAAACGCAAAATTAAAGAAGCTATGTTAATAAAAAGTGAAAAGCAACAGTTGATAAATAGACAGACAGCCAATATAAAAATTAATGAATTGTGGGAAAATTGATGTATGACGTATTGCTTTTGTTTACATTTGTAACGGTTTTTTCTAATACAATTTGAGTCTAGTTGACAACGACTACATAGATAGTTGAAAGTACTTCTATTAAATTGGTATATATTTGTTTAAAATATTGTTACTGTATTAATTATTGTATTGTTTTGAATAGTTATATATATTTTATTATAATTGGAATACAGACATTGATTAATAATTTACATATATATATATATATATATATATATATATATATATATATATATATATATATAATGTGTCAGGCATTTTCATTGTTTCATTAATAATGAAATAGCTTATTTTATAAAAGCTGACCAGATCTTTACATATTTTCAAATTTTTTAAAATTTGAATTTTTTGTCAGCTCACCTATGTTTCAAACTTCATTATATTACTCATTAGGTAAGCTAGAGACATTAAACTCCTGGATGTCTATACCCATATAGATAGGTATATTTATATAAATCAAATAATATATTTCTGTCATAGATTAATTAATGTAATAACAAAAAAAATTATTAATGATGATAATGAATCTTACAAATAATTAAATATAAAAAACTGAAAACCTTTCAGTTATTTCCATAATTATCAACTGGAAATCTTTTAAATTTGATGAAAGTAAATATCATCAAGTTGTATATCAAGATTCATGAATTTTAACATTCATCATATTTTGTCTATTAATTAAATTTTTTTTTTTTTTATAAAATTGTCTCCTTGATTTTTATTTTATTATGGTTTCTATCCTAATGAGAAATTCTAATATTTTCCAGGTTGAAACTAAAAGTAAAATATTTTTTATGATCAAATGAAACAGATGCTGTTTTGTAGATAATGTAATAACTCAAGAATAAATGTGAAGTTTATATTATACCATAGCTAATAAACAAACAATAACTAATGTTGCTCTGGTAGGTTGAATGATTGATAAGTTGGAACTAAATCATTAAAATTGGTTGAGAGATGAAGATCTTTTTCTGCTGCTGGAAGCAATTCAAAGTGGATGATATTATTGATGATAATGATAACCAGACATAATTGAGTTGTTACTCAAGTCTAGTAGTTGTACATTCTCAACAATTCTTTTGTCAAAGGAGCTAGTTGATATCTTTAAGTATATGTCATTATAATGATGACTGGATTTTATTATTGTAGCTACATTGACATCAACTTTCTCTTATGAATATGCATATAAATCATAATATATATAATACAAGTGATAATCTATAAATGTACATGGAAAAATATCTGGGCTTCAATATGAATTATTTCATCATTCTTACTTGTCACTTCACTTGGTTAAATGTGATCATTTATAAGATCCTTCTCCTTTTCTCATAACATTGATATATAAATCTCATCCAGTGAGAAAGCACATAAACTCTCTGGTTTAACATTATATCAATCAATCCTGATCACAAATAAAATTGATACTGGACATTATTGATATATAAAAAAAATGATTTATTGATAAAACATACTTTTGAATAAACAAAGATTTAACATGAACAAAATTTAAAAAAAGTTTCTTCTCTTCTTGATAGGAATTTAAATGCTCTACTAGATTATCAGTCAAAATTATATTTGAAGGCCAAATATTATTGCTTCTGCCATATGTTATTGTATTAATCTAATTCTATTTTATGTGAGAATTTTATATACCTATCTATTTATCTATTCTCTTTCTATATGATTATCTAATTTATCCATCTAATCATTCATCTATCTGCCTATCCATTTATCTATCTTCCCTATCTGTGTATCTATCTATTAATTTATATGCTCAACTATCCACAAATTCACCCATCTCTCTATCTATCCAACCACCTACTTAACTATTTAATATTTTATTCAATCAATTTATTCATATATCTACCTTCATTTCTATTTAACTATGCATTCATCAGTCTACTGAATCATCTATTTAACTACCTACTTACTTATTTTTCTATCTATATATCTATCTATCCATTCACCAATCTATTCATCTATCAATCTATTCATTTATCTATCCTTGTATATATCTATTCATCCATCAGTCTATTCAAGCATTTATTTATCCATCTATTTTCATCCAATCAATCAACCCATCCATTTATCTTTGTATCTATCCATTCATTGATCAGTTTTTCATCCATCCATTTATCTATTATTCATTTTTAAATCTATTCATCTAACAATCTTTGAACCTATCTATCTATCTATCTATCTATCTATCTATCTATCTATCTATCTATCTATCTATCTATCTATCTATCTATCTATCTATCTATCTATCTATCTATCTATCTATCTATCTATCTATCTATCTATCTATCTATCTATCTATCTATCTATCTATCTATCTATCTATCTATCTATCTATCTATCTATCTATCTATCTATCTATCTATCTATCTATCTATCTATCTATCTATCTATCTATCTATCTATCTATCTATCTATCTATCTATCTATCTATCTATCTATCTATCTATCTATCTATCTATCTATCTATCTATCTATCTATCTATCTATCTATCTATCTATCTATCTATTTGGTTTTCAATCAGTCTTTTATTTATCTATCCAACTATCCATCTACATAAATAGATTAAATGCAGAAAGGAGACAGTAAAATAGATATACAAGTAGATTGATAGAGAGATAAATGTATAGAGGCACAAGTAAATAGACAGACAGATAAGTAAATAAAATGGTATGTAAATCGATATATAGATAGACAGATAAATAGATATATAGGGGATGAGTGGGTCACTAGATAATTAAATGGGTGGTTAAATGTATAAATAAATAGATAGGTAGAAGCCAGATAAATAGATAGACAAATATATACAGAAACTGATAAATAGGTATGTAATTAGATAGGCAGATGGACAAATAAATAGATAGATAATGAATGAGTGGATGGCTAGATAGTTAAATGGATAATTGAACACATGAATAAATAAATGGGTAGAACACTAGATAGATAGATAGATAGATAGATAGATAGATAGATAGATAGATAGATAGATAGATAGATAGATAGATAGATAGGCATATAGAGGCAAGTAGATAGATAAAAATAAAAAGATAGAGAGATAGGTAAAAGATAAATAGATAAATATGTAGATAGATAACAGATAGAGAGACCATGAATAAATAGATAAACAGATAGGTAAAGGATAGATCAATATGTATATAAACAGATAGATAAACATATAAAGAGACAGTTAAAAATTAAATATATAAGTATGTAAGTAAGTAGATAGATAAACAGATAGAGACAAGTAAAAGATTGATAGATATGTGTAGGTAGATAGTTACTAGTTTAATAGATTGGTGTATGGCTAGATATATGGGTGAAGTTACTTTTCTCCATTTTACATTGTTTTAATCATCGTATTATCAAGTGTTTGCCCCAAACGTTTTTATGTTTTTTCCACGTGACATAAGAAGTCAAAGGTGACCCCTGCAAATGGCAAGGGTAGACTGACTTCTCTGTTTTTCCTTTTTTTCTGGCCATGTTCAAAAGTCGAACACAATCTTACATAGTTTGAAGTAAGAAAAAATTTCCATTATGTTGATAAAATATATTTTAAATATAATACTTGTCAATTGTTGTAAAAATGTTAATATTTAGTAAACTGATAAGTAGTTGTACATGTTTTTATATCCAAGTTTTAATGTTTTTATATTGGTTTAGCAATTTTTTGTTTTAACTTTTTAATCATGCGTAATATGTTTTTTTATAGTTTTATTTATTGATTTTAATACTTATTACACTTATGTTCATAAATAGATGCTTAAAAAATTTTTTTTCGAGAAATATTAATATTTGTTACAGTATTGTTTTTGAAATTTTTATTTTTTTAATTATGAGTAATATGTTTTTATTGTTTTATTTATTAGTTGTAAAATTAATTTTAATACTTATTATATATAGCTTATGTTCATATTTTCATATTTTTTTGTCATGCAAAAGTTTTTGATTTTTTTTTTTTTGCCTTTACAATCATCCATAATGTTTCAACTTTAATATCTGATAATTACAGGTAATATATATATATATATTCTCTGATGATTAACATAAAATAAATACCATTTAACAAAATATTTCTGATGAAGTATCACATTATATTCCACCATCATAAGCACATGTTGGTTTATTAATTAGCTTTATCATGTACTTTATGCTTTATTTTTTAAGCATTTTCGTTTAATTGCAAAAGTAATTTTAATGTGTTATTTATTTAATCAAATAATATTTGCTAAATTTTAAATGTTATTTTGAAATTATGTTTTTTTATTTAACATAATACCCATAGTATTTTGATTAATATTTCTCTTCTAATTTAACTTTTTACTTTATGTTAGTTCATGTACTTTTTTCTATATTCTGCCACCACATCTTAGGATTTTAATATTTTCCTCATAACTGATATTTGATGACAATTAAAATATGATGCCTGTTAACAGTAAAAATAAAATACTTTCATTTCAGTATGTTTTTCATTAATTGTTTTTTTTTCTTTTTGTATTCTGTTGTCATATTTTAGGATTTTAATATTCCTCTTGCAGTTGAACTGTTTTACTTTTTTCTGTATTTTACTGCCAAGTTAGTAGAATTAAAGTTCTTACATTTGACTATATAATTTTTATAGTACTTTGATTATGCTAGTAATTTTTTTAAACATGTTTTTATCTTGATTATTTTGCCGCCATGCATTTGATATGATACTTAAAAATAAAATAATTTAGTTTAAGCACAAAAAAATTGAAATTTTTTATGTGGATGTATTGTTTCTTTGTTAATTGTAATATTAAAATATTTTGATTTAAGTACATTAATTCTATATAGCTTGAACACAGGCATGTAATTATTTATATATACATAATTCAGAAAATTCTTCATTAAGAGAAATGTATTGTATTTTATATTTACTGTTACTTTGAATAACACACACACATATATATAAAAGACATTTTGCGGGTTCATCCGTGTTAAAAAATTTAAATATTGATATACTGACATTTCGATTTGATCTCACAAGTCACCCACTGGGTGATAAAACATAGAAAGACGGTTGTAGAGGCGCTACAATCACTGATTTGAAAAAAATGTTAAAGTTCCACCAAAAGCAAAAATGTAAAATTAGGAATGTTTTTTAAAAAAATCTTTCTAAATAGGAGGAAGTTTGCATGTATTTTCTCACTTATTGATAGAATCTGGCCTTTTAATTATCTCAATGGTGTTTCTAATTTTGCACTGGCAGAGATTATCACATCTGGATATGATCCTGGTACTAGAAAAATCAATTTTATGGCCTGAATCCATAGTATAGAGTGAGAGTGTTGATGATGATGAGTGTTGTTTAACTGCATTAGCATGCTCATCTCTCCTAACACTGATGACAATTACTCATACCTATGCAAGAAACTTTACAATTTTCACATGAGATTTGATAAACACCATGAGATTCAAGACGGATTGAATTTTTAGGCTTGGTTATTATATTGCTGATCTTTTGACGAGTGGAAAATGCTGTATCTATATTATAGCATTTTAATATATGTCCAATACTGTCTGTAGTTCCATTTACATATGGAACACAAATCCTAATAGGTGATTTATCATCTTTTTGTTTCCTATTTTGCCCATTTTGGGCTTGAAATAAGGCTTTTTTTATAAATTTATAATTGTAACTATTTGCTAACAAAATATATATAATATTATAAATCAATATCTGTATTTCTTCAAAATAATATACATAAATACAGTACTTAAAAGTTTATAAAAATATATCTATAACCATCACTTAGAAGCGCTCTCAACTATATTTGTAGTTTTTGTCAACTAATATTTTAAAATGTCAGCTTTTCCATAATTCTGTGATCTTAACATTTACTGCTTGCTTATTAATTAAATCCTGCTTGTATTTATATATTAACATCACTTTAATTTTTCTTTTATTATTATTTCTTTCAGTTACCAATAAATTAAAATCAAAACCATATATACATGATTTATTATAGTCATAAAAGACAGAATCTGATAAATTACCATTATTTTTATAATTTTGTTTTATATTTTGAACCCTTTTTAATAATAACAAGTGCTCTTTTGTTTATTTTCCAATGTGCACCTCGATTCACCTATATATCCACTTCCGCACCTACACATCCATTTGTAAATGATACAATTTTTATTTGTCAATAAAGTCTTATCTTTTGAATGCAATATCACATATACCTTTATAAATTTTCCATACCCTATATTTCAAATCAACAGGCAAATTTCATTAAGAAAATTTATAAAGGTATATGTAATATTTTATGCACCACCTACATTAAATAAATTAATAAATAATTCAAAAGATAAGACTTTATTGACAAATAAAAATTGTATCATTTATAAATGGATGTGTAGATGTGGAAGTGAATATATAGGTGAATTAAGGTGCACATTGGAAAAAAGAACAAAAGAGCACTTGTTATTATTAAAAAGGGTTCAAAATACAAAACAAAATTATAAAAATAATGATAATTTATCAGCTTCTGTCTTTTATGACCATAATAAATCATGTATATATGGTTTTGATTTTAATTATAGTAACATAAGAATATTGGAAATTGAAAGAAATAATAATAAAAGAAAAATTAAAGAAGCAATGTTAATATATAAATACAAGAGAGATTTAATTAATAGGCAAGCAGCAAACGTTAAAATCACGGAATTATGGGAAAGTTGACATCATGAAATTATGGGAAATCTGACATTTTAAAAGTATTAGTTGACAAAAACTGCAAAGATAGGTGAAAGCGCTTCTAAGTGACAGTTATAGATATATTTTTATAAACTTTTAAGTAATGTATTTTCTAATATTCTAAATTTACACACACACACACACACATATATATATATATAATATTTAAATCCAACTTAATGTAATTAAAAGGAATTTGAACTCAGACTTTTTAAGCTCACTACACCTACATGACTACATAAAAGTGAAAAAGATAAATGATCAATATATGTATTTCTTGCTGAACAAGCACTCATCACTTGATCCAGATCATCATCTTCCACACATAAATATAATTAGTGCTCAGTTTATATTAAGAAAGCCAATCTTCAAAATTTAATGGACAGGCTTCAATCTTTTCCACCCTCCAACTCTTCAGCTATCAATATCATTAAAAATCTGATGATAGAATGCTCAAAATTCTTGTTAATGCCAATGTTACTGTCATACCACTCTGTCCTCTCAGTACAGGATTTTAGTATATTCACTTAAATATGCAGAAGGATGGGCAGAATACAGACTGAATATGTAATATTTGTCATGCATTAATGGTCGAGAGGTCAGAAACAGCTGTTTTACAAGCAGTTGTCCTGTGTTAGTGGGTTCGCTTCCCGGCTGATGCTATGACACATGGGAAAAAAAGGTATATTGTCTATACTGAAGTTAATACAATTAGAAGGGATTTGAACTCAGATTTTCAAGCTCCCTATATCTATCTACTTTATCTTATACAACTGATACACATGATTACATAACTGTGAAAAAGGTAAATGATCTCCAATATATATATATATATATATATATATATATATATATATATATATATATATATATCATGCTGAACCAGCACCTATCAGTTAGTCCAGATCATCATCTCCCATATATATATATATTGTAATAATATATAAATATGTCATTACATTAAATTGAAATAAAAACTTTTAAGTTCGCAAATAAAAATAAATGTATTAAAAAAAAAAACTAAACACTAAAATTAAAATGTTTGTTAAACGTATAACGTATATATTATATTCGCACAGATGCAAAACTTTAAAAAAAAAATTTTATATAAATAAAAAAAGTATTTGAATGTACTTTTTTGATAAAAAAATAAAAGATTTAAATATAGAAATATTTTAATAAAGAAATAATGTAAGTTAAAATGAAAACAGGTATTAATTAATTCCTGTAATCTGTAAATGGAAATGATTGTTTATTAATTATCCAAAAGCTGTGTAATTAAAGAGTCAGATGAAAAGTTAGATAAGAGAATAAAGAGAAATTAGCTTGACCAATGGAAGCACCAAGCCTCAGCCCAGACCCAAATGAAAAGGATGGATTAGTGATGTTTTGTTGGTTGAATCTGTGTGGATACTATAAAAGGAGAAATACAGTTTTCCTGACAGTTTTTCTGGCTTGTTTTTGAGGGTCATGATAGAACGCACATATCACACTCTCTCTCCATTTTAAAAATGAACTGACTGTGATACCAAAATGAATCAGCTAATGCTACCTCTGGAACATCTGACTGGGTTTTCAAATAAAGACTCCGTGGAAATTTACATCAAGAGCAGTGATTCTTCTACTGTAAGCTATTGACATGAACTCTAAAATTTAAAAATAATTAAGAACTTTTGTTCAAGCTTATGAACTCCTATCTGACTTTTAAGTTTAAAATCAATTGAAAATGTTTAAATTTATATGTTTTGCGTTGATAAACATCATTTCCATTTTATTATTTTTTATTTGTATTAATACTTATCGTATAAATTATTTAAAGGCATGAAATTTAAAGTTGGGTATAGACGTTGCATAGATTCGTTAGCAGTTAATTATGTTGCTGTTTCATAGTTGATTGGAATATATAAGTCATCATGTAACTGCAGCATCTTATGATGAATGCTATTGGGTTTTTTTGTATTCCCTATGCAATTGACATTATCGATGACTTTGTATTTTGATCGGTTATGTTTATTTTGGAATGTTTTTGGCTGTGGAATCTGTGCAGCCGATCTATACTCGACATTATAAAACAAATTATATAAAATTCATCTTTGCGAATGTAATTAAATGTTAAATTTAAGTCAGGCGTGAATGGCTGTATAGATTTGTAAAGTTATATATATAGTTTAGGGGAGGGTAATCTTAGGTTATTCATTTTGTAGTTGAATTGGCTCAATGGATTGGATATATTTGTGTAATTAGTAGATGTAGTATGAGATCCACTGTGGGCAGGATTGCATATATATGCCACACACCTTCTGTTTGCCTATGGATGGGTTTGTAAGTTGGCAAAGGATCACAGTCCATTCCTATGGAGTTTTTTGTTTATTGTTCTACTCGCCAACAGATGTAGCATTCCTGTTGGTGGAGAGACAATGTCTTCTTTAACTCTACTTACTGTTCAGATGTACATTCCTGACAGTATAGTATTTTGTGTTGTTGTATTTTCATGTTACATTGAATGCATAAATGTATCAGATGGATTGGTGCTGGTTCAACTGTGAACTTTTTGACCTAAGGTTAAATAAGGGTAAGAATATTTTCTTGTCAAATGCAGATCTATGTAGTCTATTCATACTTGACTCACTAAATAAATATTAAACTCTTTATTGCAATCTATTTATTGTAAAATTAAAGATTAATATAAAAACCTAAAATGTTAAACTTATTCCTCAAATTAGAATGATTTTATATGTGTGTAAATAAATATTTTTGTGTTAATTTCTGGCAGTGGCTTTTATTTTTTTATATTTAAGATATAAAGTTATATTTCATAATCTCTGCTGTTCCACTGAGCTAGTGACTTGGGCTAATGATCTGAATATTTAAATAAAGTGGAATCTTAACAGCGCGTATCTGCCTACTTTATAAATTTTTCTAGGCTCAAATGCCTAGATGGCGCCCCTGTAGTGAAGATTGCAGTTAGATTCAATCTCCACTTCATTTCAATCGTTACAACTGGCTACCCAACTTAGGCTGATCTTTAATAAACATGAGTGCCCTGAGAATTTTAAAAGTGAATCATGCCCGTAATATCTTTTCTGAAATTAGTATAAATATATTTGTTGTATTGATGTGGAGTTACAGTTTGAAATTTTGTCTTAAAGGTACTGCCAGTAAGAAAAATTGCGCATATGTAAAGATAAATATGAGGAATAAAAAGTAATAAATAAAACGTAATTAATAAATATAAATCATATTTTTTTTTTAAAAAAAAAGTCTTGTTTAAAATCTAATCGTTTAACTTGCCTAAATAATACTTAAAAGTAAAAGAAAAGAAACTTGGAAGGGAGGGGGCAGAAATTTAGCTGGTAGTAAGAAATCATCAGTCAACATTTTTTTTTTATCATTGTATTTGTAATTACTGTTTTGTCTTTAAAAAAAAAAAGTTTTGTCCTTTTGAAATTTCATATATAACAAATTTGTGTAATTCCTTTTTTTTTTTTTTAGTGTTTTTATTTTTTTGAGGAAGTTTACAGATATGTAACGATATATAAATATGTCATTACATTAAATTGAAGTAAAAACTTTTAAGTTCACAAATAAAAATAAATGTATTAAAAAAAAAAAAACTAAACGCTAAAATTAAAATGTTTGTTAAACGTATAACATATATATTATATTCGCACAGATGCAAAACTTTAAAAAAAATTTTTTATAAATAAAAAAGTATTTGAACGTACTTTTTTGATAAAAAAATAAAAGATTTAAATATAGAAATATTTTAATAAAGAAATAACGTAAGTTAAAATAAAAACAGGTATTAATTAATTCCTGTAATCTGTAAATGGAAATAATTGTTTATTAATTATCCAAAAGCTGTGTAATTAAAGAGTCAGATGAAAAGTTAGATAAGAGAATAAAGAGAAATTAGCTTGACCAATGGAAGCACCAAGCCTCAGCCCAGACCCAAATAAAAAGTATGGATTAGTGATGTTTTGTTGTTTGAATCTGTGTGGATACTATAAAAGGAGAAATACAGTTTTCCTGAGTTTTTCCAGCTTGTTTTTGAGGGTTGTGATAGGACGCACATATCACACTTTCTCTCCATTTTTAAAAATGAATGGACTGTGATACCAAAATGAACCAGCTAATGTGACCTCCAGAACATCTGACCAGGTTTTCAAATAAAGACTCTGTAGAAATTTACATCAAGAGCAGTGATTCTTCTACTGTAAGCTATTGACATGAACTCTAAAATTTAAAAATAATTAAGAACTTTTATTCAAGCTTATGAACTCCTATCTGACTTTTAAGTTTAAAATCAATTGAAAATGTTTAAATTTATATGTTTTGCGTTGATAAACATCATTTCCATTTTATTATTTTTTATTTGTATTAATACTTATCGTATAAATTATTTAAAGGCATGAAATTTAAAGTTGGGTAAAGACGTTGCATAGATTCGTTAGCAGTTAATTATGTTGCTGTTTCATAGTTGATTGGAATATATAAGTCATCATGTCACAGCAGTGTCTTATGATGAACACCATTGGGTTTTTTGTATTCCCTATGCAATTGACATTATCGATGACTTTGTATTTTGATTGGTTATGTTTATTTTGGTATGTTTTTGCCCGTGGAATCTGTGCAGCCGATCTATACTCGACATTATAAAACAAATTGTATAAAATTCATCTGTGCGAATGTAATTAAATGTTAAATTTAAGTTGGGCATGAATGGCTGTATAGATTTGTAAAGTTATATATAGTTTAAGGGAGGGTAATCTTAGGTTATTCGTTTCATAGTTGAATTGGCTCAATGGATTGGATATATTTGTGTAATTAGATGTAGTATGAGATCCGCTATGGACAGGATTGCATATATACACCACACACCTTCTGTTTGCCTATGGATGGGTTTGTAAGTTGGCAAAGGACCACAGTCCATTCCTATGGAGTTTTTTGTTTATTGTTCTACTCGCCAACAGATGTAGCATTCCTGTTGGTGGAGAGACAATGTCTTCTCTAATTCTACTTACTGTTCAGATGTACATTCCTGACAGTATAGTATTTTGTGTTGTCATATTTTCATGCTACATTGAATGCATAAATGTATCAGATGGATTGTCACCGGTTCGACTGCGAACTTTTTGACCTAAGGTTAAATAAGGGAAAGAATATTTTCTTGTCAAATGCAGATCTATGTAGTCTATTCATACTTGACTTACTAAATAAATATTAAATTCCTTATTGCAATCTATTTATTGTAAAATTAAAGATTAATATAAAAAAATCTAAAATGTTAAACTTATTCCTCAAATTAGAATGATTTTATATCTGCGTAAATAAATATTTTTATGTGTTAATTTCTGGCAGTGGCTTTTATTTTTTTATATTTAAGATATAAAGTTATATTTTATAATCTCTGCTGTTCCACTGAGCTAGTGACTTGGGCTAACGATCTGAATATTTAAATAAAGTGGAATCTTAACAGTGCGTATCTGCTTTTCTAGGCTCAAATGCCTAGATGGCGCCCCTGTAGTGCAGATTGCAGTAAGATTCGATCTCCACTTCATTTCGATTGTTACAATATATATATACACACACATACAATCAGGGCTCAGTTTATATTAAGTTAGCTAATCTTCAACCATTAATAGACAGGCTTCAATCCACTCAACCCTCCAACTCTTCAGCCATCCATATCATTAAAAATCAGATGATGGAATTCTCAAAGGTCCATTATCAGATTTTCAATGATAAGGATAGATAAAATTGAAGCCTGTCCATTAAAGTTTGCAGATTGGCTATCTTAATTTAAACTGAGTGCTTACTATATGTGTGTGTGGGAGATGATGTTCTGAACTAGGTTCAGCACAAAATATGTATATTGGAGATCTTTTTCATGTGGTCATGTGTATCAGCTGTATAAGATGGACTGGATATATGTAGGGAGCTTGAAAGTCTGAGTTCAAATCTCTAATATATATATATATATATATATATATTGTGCCCTTTTGTATGGGTCTCCACAAATTGTTATATTAATTTGTTAAAAAATTTTAAATTTAAGATATATTATAGCTATATGATGTTGATTTTATTTATAATAATCTTTCAAAAGTTTAACTAAAGTAAACTATGAATATTTGATGTGTGAAATTGTGCTAATATTTGAGAGAGACGTTTCAGTAAAAAAAAAAAAAAATGATAATATTATATGGTTGGGAAAACTGGCCATGATCAATACTGCATTAGTAAGTTTTGTAAATAAATGTTTGAAGCTAAAAGTTTTTTAAAAAAAGACAAGTTAAAATTAAATGCATATGTATTTATTGTTGATAAAGATTAATATTTAGTAAGTGAATATAAATATTTTTGTTATTAAAAGTATATAATAGAAGATTAATATTTGATTTTATAATATCGAATTATTATTTTAAAGTTGTTATAGTATATTATTTGTTTTAAAAAAATATTTATTTTATAAAATTGAATTGTTAGTTTATTTTTAGATAATTACAAGCGTTTATATCTGTGTTGTAAATCAGGTGACAGATAGACATATGTACACATATGCTTGTAAGTTTTTTTAGTAAAGTTGCAAAACTGTTTTAAAATTCTATTATAAAATGTATAAATATTATATTGGCTATCACGAGATAAAAATAAAAATAATTAGCGTGAAATATTAAATCTGATTTTTAAAATACTGTTTAAAAAATATAATGAATAAAAATAGACTTAATTTGTTTAGAAAAATAGTCTTATAAAAGTTAAAAGTGAAATAAAGTAAAACATATATTTTTAAAAATGTTTAATGGATTTAAATAAATGATAAAAATTAATTTAAGAATTAAGTAATGTAATAAATAATAAATATTAAATAAGTCATTATTTATTTTTAATTTCATATTGTTGGTAAGATATGTAAATAGGCTAGCAAGGTGATTGTTTAATTTACCAATCAAGTGGGTAATTTCTTCCGATATAAAAACCGAGGTTCAATTGTTCAGAGGATGATTGTAATTTCTTTTAAGTGAAGTATGCTATTAAATATAGCTAAGTAAAAAATTATAGACGCTCTCATAATAGTTTCTTAATTTATAAGAGAGTAGTTTTAAATAATTTTATAAAAAGTTTACCATTTAATATGCAGTGCTAACTTATTTATAGTTCCCTATTGATCGTCTCTATCAAGGCTCAATTTTACTATCAAATAATCATGAAAATATCGTATAATGATAAAATATGTTGGAAACCTTATATTACAAATATAGTGAACGCTGGATTAACTAAGAGAATTACTAGTTGGATGAAAATAATATATTGGACATTATATGAATTTAAAAGTTGATTATAATTAATTTTTTATAAACAAATATTTTAAAGAAAGATAAATACTTCTTTATGAAGAAAGTATTTTTTTAAAATTATATATTTTAATATATCTTTTGGTAAAGATATGGAAGTTAATAATAATTGCAGAAATACTTGCCTTATTAAGTCTTTATTGTTTAAAAGACTAGATTTCGATAATTTTAAAAGGCAGATAAATCGGAAATTTAATTGGTAAACAAATACCTGTAAAAGAAAAAAAAAAATTATATAGTAAAGTCTGGACGCTGGTCGTACAGAAGAATTTGGAGATTGATTTTACCTAAATATTTGTTAAAGAATGCGCAAATAAGTATACGTGGATATCCAAGTCAATTTTTTATAAAACTTAGATTAAACATTTAAATATTGATTAATCCTAGGAAGATAATAACTTTTAAATAAATCCGGATCCTATAAACTGTTTTAATTATTATTTTGTTTCTTTATGGTGGAACTTATTTTATCTTATATTTTTTTTAAAAAAAAAAAACGTTTTCATTTATTTCATAAAAACTGTTTAAACACGTGATGTACCGGAAAAGGAAGTGATGTTGATAGAATTTTGTGCCTAGGAAAAAAAGAACAATTGTGGGTGGAAAGAAGACACCGTTGGATTTATGTAACATATTTTGTTTTCTTAACTAACATAGATATTTAATTATTTATCGATCTATTAAAGATAAAAGAGGTACATTTTAAAAGTAATTACACATTAATATAACACTTAATTTCATAAAGTTTATTTTTTTATATAATTTTATAACACGTAATATTTTAAGAATAATTGTTGAGTATAAATGTGATATTGTTTTTATAAAACTATAATCCTGGAGGACATCGTTTTGGCTGGTTATAAATTGGAGTATCATTTATGGTAATAATTATATAATATTAATAATTTAATGTATTTTGCTTTGTTTTCTTTAGATAAACCAAGTATTATTTGATTGTTGAGTGAATGGATAAATATTTAAAGAATATACACGCATAATACTATCAATAATAGTTTTATTTTAATATGCATACTTTATTTTACAATACAAATTTATTACAACGTAATAAGAGTTATCCAGAAATAATTATATGATTCTTTTATGAATACACTTTAATGTTTTCTGTTACAATATTAGGAATTTGATTTATTATATTAGTATGAGTCATTTATATTTATTTTCAAGTTAGTAAGAAGTAAAAAAAAAAAGAGAAATATATCTATATTTTTTTATATTTTTTTTTTTATTAGACAAGTTACATTAATTTTATATAGAAAGTTATATTTTGTTTGAAGGGTTTATCAGATATAGATGATGAGATATAATAGAGTTTGGATAGTCATTTTTTTTTATTTTTTTTTTAAAAATTGGTAAGCTGATACTGAAGTTAAATAAGATTAGAATGATATTTGAAGATAGGGTTTTATTAAGAGGAAATAGGAATAACAAGTAGAGAAGAATAATAGTTTAAATGGAAAAGAATCATAGAATTTTATTTTAATATAATAACTTTATAAATTGGTAATTTATAAATAAAAATTTCGTCTTCACAAAATTGTTGAATAATTTTAAAATATTATTTTAAGAAAAGAACATATATGTATTGCATATTTTGGTAAGACATATATTATGAAATTACATCAGAATGAAGTAAATAATTATGTAATCAATAAAAGTCACATAATATTATAAAGTTATATCAATCTATACATTAGTTGATCTTTAGTTAATGCTAATAATACATGTAATACATAATAGCTACATTATAATAGAAATAGCTAGAATACTTAAATGGAGTAGCATTTTAATTATTAAAGTTTGTTTATTTTACATGTGCTACATAAGTGGTATTTTACATAAAAGCCTTCTATTGTACTAAGTGATTATAAATGATATCTAGTAAAACATAAGTTCATAGACTCAATTACATGTTACTAATAAAACATTTAAGAAATGTATGGATTATTTATTTTGGATTATAGAAATAACAACAATGTAAGAATCTTGTATTATTATTATTTTTCTTATTTTATTTTTCTTGATTTCCACTTATAATGTAAATAATGTATATAAGTTGTTTATTAAAGTTGATGTAAATAAATTTGTTTAAGTTGTTTTAAAAGTGTGTCGAATTCATTATTTTGCACCACAGCATTTGACAACAGATAATTTGAATAAAACATAATATTTGCACAATATGAATTAAATTATTATTATTATTTTTTTAAAAAAAAAGAAATACAGTATTTTCTTAATATAATTTATAAAAATTCATTGATATTAACATATTATGTTATTATGGTCATGAAATAGTTAGAATGCATAATATAAAAGTATAATATTATTTATTGCCACATATTATTAGATTATAAGATTTTATTATATTCTTAATTAAGATACTATATGAAGATGAAAGACATGTAGATGATTTACTTGTTTTCTTAATGATTAGTAGTATAATAAAATAGATAAGGTTAACTTATACACTGGAGATTGTTATTATTAATTATTTATTATCATTATAAGTTAGGTGTAGTTAGGTTTGATATTAAATCCCTTATCATGCCTATCTGCAAGAAGTATTATTACTTTAAGATAATTAAAAGAACCTGAGATTATTTAATTATATTTCTTTGATAAAAGATTGAGATTTATTTATTGCTATTATTGAAGTTAGTTAATTTTATAAAAGACATAGGAGTGCTATAGATGTATTAGTGAGATAATAAAGAGGTGATAGTATTCTTATGCCATTGAGATTATGTCTTTGAAGACATGGGCTCAATGTAAATTCATATTACCACTTGTAACTTCACTTCATAGTCTCATGATTTAATAAATACTTATTTAATTAGTTCATGATATTGAACCATATTAATTTTCTGTTAGTTGTAATAAATCTGATAAGATAGAGTGTTATAAAAATATATTAATAATAGTTATACATATTTTAATCGAGCATAACAATTTAATTGAGCTAGTCATATTTTAAGTTATATTATATTTCTGGAAGTGAGGGTACAATATATATATATATATATATATATATATATATATATATATATATATATATATATATATATATATATATATATATATATATGGCTGCAGAAAGGTGTTTACTATTAACTGAAAGAAGACTCTTTGATTCTTCTTGGAGGCCTTAAAGGAACTGAGCAGAGCAAATTCATAATGTCCACTCCATACATTCTTGTCATTGCAGCTATTCTTACTATGTGATTAATTATATAGTATACAAACATGGTTGGGCTGCTCACCAATGTGCATTAGCCAGTGTGGTGAGTTTATTGGTGCTTTACTTCTGAGTTTAATATTAAAAAACACCACCGTCTTTCTTCTTAGTTGCCTGATAAGGCAGAATGATAATGTGAGTTTGAATGAATTTTTTTTCTAATAGATATGTACAATCACGACAGGCAAAAATGAATCATGGTCCTTATTGCCAGGAGGCTAAAGTCATTAGCCAAAGTAGTGATTGGTAGCTGAAGGCACAGGGTGCTAAGAATCCCTAATTGCAGATCCAGGCTACAATTTGATGATGACTTTTTATTTAAGTACTTACAACTACAGATAACTTTCCAGTGAAGGAAGATTGCAAGAATTGAAAGAAGAACTATCTTATATTGAATAGTACATTACTGGAATTTGTGAAGTTAGAAGAAAAGGTGAAGAGACAATTAATTTAAAAAGTGGACATACACTCTACTACAAAGGCACAAATATTGAAACCACAAGTGGAATAGGATTCATTATAAATAAAAAGTGGAAGAACAACATTGTGGAGACTGATGGTAAATCAGACCGAGTGACAAGATTATCTATTCGATTTAATAGAAGATACCAAATGCAGATAATTCAGGTTTATGCCCCAACAAGTTGTCATAGTGATGAAGTAATAAAAGATTTTTATATGGATGTATAAAAGGCTTTTGATCAGACTAAACAACATTTTAAAATTGTTATGGGAGACTTTAATGCTAGAATTGGTAAATAAATGAAAAGTGAAAGTGCTGTAGATAAATTGGGTTATGGGATTAGAAATGGGAGAGGATATAGACTTATGAAGTTTGCAAAAAAAAACAACAACTTTATATTATAAATTATTTTTTTGAAAAAATGTTAAAAGAAAATAGACATGGAAGCATCTAAATGAAGATGCAAAAGAATTGGATTATATTTTGACTAACAGAGAATACATATTTCAAGGTTGTAATGTTCTTAATAAATTCAATGCACGGAGTTATCATCGATTAGTAATATGTAAGACACGTGTTAATGCAAAACTAGAGTGACAAAAATTATTTAGAAAAACAATGTTTACAATTGATATTCCTAATCTTCAAAATCATTCTAATGAAATTAAATTAGAACTTGCAAATCGGTTTCAAGTATTAGTAGATTTTGAACATGATTCAGATTTGAATGAAATTAATAGGAAAATAACTGATACACTTTTAAAAACTGCCACATAGATTGTTGGTCGAAAAAAAACAGCAATTGACCAATAAAATTTCTAGTGAGACTAGAGAATTTATGGAAAAAAGAAGGAATATGAAGATACATAAAAATTATGCATTAAGAAGGATTGAATATCTCGAATATAATTAGGAAAACTGTAGAAGAGAATAAAAGTCTCAAGAGAGTAAAACAACATTTTAGTATTGGTAGGAAACTTATATCTGCAATAACAAAAAATGATCGAACTATTACTAAAAAGAGATATCAAATGAGTAGAAGAGTTCTATCAACAATTATATAATAATAAAGAACAAATACCTCATATATCTATTACATCTTCTGAATTGCAACAGAATTTTAAATGAACAAGTGAGACATGCAATTAAATGTATGACAAAGGGAAAATCTCCAAGTAATGATGGAATTATAATTGTTATATTAAAAGAAGCAGGTGAAGAAATAATTTTTTTTTTGGCAAAGTTATATATCAAATGTTTAAATGATAAAGATGTACCAGATTATTGGAAGAATGCGGTATTACTATTAATATTTTAAAAAGGTGATAAAGAAGATATTAGAAATTATAGACCTATCAGCCTTTTATCAGTTTTATAAAAATTTTTTATCTAGATACAAACAACCAAGTATTGAAAGAAGTTATAGAAAGAATCAATAAATTGGAGCTGCCATTATACTTTGGATTTGTAAATTACAAAAACCCATTTGATTCTATAAACATTTTTTCAGTGAATAAAGCATTGGATTATCAAAAATATTTATCAAAATGCAACAACAATAGTTATATTACATAATGATACTAGGAAGGTTAACATTGAGAAGGGTATAAGACAGGAGGACTCTATATCTCCAAAACTTTTTAAAGCAATGCTATAAGAAATATTTTGTGGATTAAACCAGGAAGCTAAAGAACTAAAGGTAAATGGAGATTATTTAAGCAATTTCAATTTTGCAGGTAATGTAATTATTTTTGCAAATAATGCTTTAGAGCTTCAAAAATGCTGCAAAAGTTATCAGATAAAAGTAAAAAAGTAGCACCAAAGGTAAATGTTAAAAAAGGCTAAAGTAATGTACAATGGATTTTCTCAAAAGATAAAAATAAAGATTGGTTATGATGAGTTAGGAAAAATTAACAATTACAATACCTTAGTGAGATTATTACTACAGATGGAAGCATAATGGATGAAATTAATCACAGAATTAAACATGGTTGGAGTGCTTTTGGTAAAAATAATTTAATATTAAAAAGAAAATGCTTATGTGTTTGAAAAGCTAGGTTTTTAGTAATTGTGTTTTACCAGTTTTAGAGCAATACAGAAACTTCAGACCACTCAAAGAATTCTGGAGAAATGCATGTTAGGAGTAACAAGAAGAGATTGAAAACACAATATATGGATAAGAGAACAAACAGATGTTACTGACATCATTGAAAGAATTAAAGTATTAAAGTGGAGTTGGGTTCGACATATTGCTAGAAGAGATGATAATAGATGGATGATTAAAATTTTAAACCAGATTCCAAGAGATTGTAAAACACCCAGAAAGCGACCATATGTGAGATGGATGAATAAAATAAGAAAGTGTGCAGGGATGATGTGGAGAAGAGAGGCTAGAGATCAGACAAGATGGATTGAATTTGGAAAGAACTTTATCTTGCAATGAATTGATAATGGTTGACAATGAATATGTATATTGTAACAGACCATGATAAATTAAACTAAAATATATACTTATAAAATAAAACTACTTATATATTCTTCTTACGAATAAAAATTCCGATAACTGTCAAAAAGAGAATTTACAAAAAGTTATAACAAACATAATATTCCTTAATGCCTATCTCTATAAGCTATCTCAGTCAATCTTTTACTGGCATTAGAAAAATACATAAAAGCATAACTATTACAATATTTTTCTCACAAGTAAAACCTACACACGCTCAAATAGTTATAGATTATGTATTTATAAGTCACCAATGAATTTATTCTTCTGGTCTTAAAATAATTGGACTGCACTCTTCTTTTATTATCCAAACTACCAACCTCATTTAATGACAAATAAATAGACAAATAAAATTTATATTAAACTACAGCTATCATATTTTGTTTTCACAAAGCAGCTATATAAACAAATGATCAAATAGATAGATGTAACCATAAATAAATGAATATGTAATCTAATAACGTAGGCGACTCAATAAACACATAATTCAATGGATAGATGAATCAGTACACCAGAATCAAGCGAGATGCTTATTGATGATTAAATATTATTTTATCAACATAAATAAAATTAATTATGACAAAACAAAAAGAAATTAAGTTACATTAATTATCACAAATTTAAAATTCCTTATCAACTATAATCCACTTTGTCTTTCTGCATTCTTCAAAAATATCCATATGGATTTTCCTTTTTTAAAAGACATTTTACTAAATATAATTTCAAAGTCATGCAAATCAATGGTTAATGAACATGTGATTTTGCATACCAACATAGGGTATGTATATCAGAAAATTTTTAAATGTATATGTTTCAAGGGACACTATATTATAAATGGGGAAAAAAAAATATTAGTTGCACGTCTATTTAGATAAAATAATGCTCTCCTATGCAAAAAACTTTATATGTTCAAAAAAAAAATTAAATATAAATATATACTTTAGATTATTTTATTATTTTCACATGCCTCAATTTACTGAAGTCTTATTTACTTAATCTAAATCTTAAGTTGTATTGAATAATATTAATAAATAAAAATAAAACTATTGTTTAAATTTTTAAAAGAGAAAGAAAAACATTTCTAACAGATATCTATAAGTTTTTTAATATTATATTGTAACTATATTAATTATCTCTTTTCTGTACAATTGTAATGATAAATATATGTTAGGAAATTGAAACCAGAAAAGGTCGGCATATGTTTATAAATTTTACCTTTTATTCATACTAAGCATGCTTTCAGTGCATTAAATATCTTACTCATAGCATGATAATGTATTGAAAGCATGCTTAATATAAATAATAGATAAAATTTATAAATACATGTCTAACTTTTCTGGCTTCAATGTCCTAACATTTATATATTTAATATTGTACTGTAATTAAAATAAAAGTTTAGTGAAAATTTTATGAGAGTTCATTTTGTTTCATCCAATATATTTAGCCAACATATTTTGATATTCTATTAGCAACAGTTCATTTTCTTTGTACTGTGCTATTCCAATAATAATGAAGATGGTGAAATGACACTGATCTGCCATCCACTGATGAACCTCAGTTTTTTTAACTTTATTATATTATTTTTCTTTGCAATAGATATAGTTTAATATTGATTAGTCTAGCACTGATGCTTATTACACAATGAAATGATTCTATTTTACTGTTATTTATTCCATTCATTTCATCAAAGATATCAGTCAATCTTCTTGTTTTCATCTTCATGAAATCTATTTCAATATTATTTTTATTTTGCCAATCATAAACTTTAAATTTATAGAATATGTATGACAATAATGAAGTTCTCTATTTGGTTGCTATGCAATGCCATTTTTTCTAAAAGAATTGCTCGTGAAGTTCTCTTTTTTAACTATAATAAAAATAAATATTATTATTTCAATATAATCATTTTTATTTCAATTTAAATAAAATATTTTCAAAATGAAGATTATATGTAGTATGATTTATGTAATATTTCATTCACACTTACATTTATTATTTCATTTATTCTGTGTTTGAATCTTTTCATTAACCTATGGGTATCTTAATCTATTTTAACATTAAATAAACTTTTCATAAACAAATGATTCATAATTGTTTTCTTTATTTGTAGCTTATTAAAATTGTATCCTATCTTTAAACTTAAAATAAACTTAATAAAATGAATGGAGATATGACAAGCCTTATGTTACAATATATATATATGCGTGTGTGTGTGTGCGAGGGTGTTAAAAATTTAATGAAATTTTTTTATGCATTTTATAAATAATTTTCAGCTTCAAATATAATGAAACAAAATATCAACTTAAAATGGTATTACAATCTGTTAAGTTTCTATTATCTTTGAGATATAATAGAGATTGTGACAAAATAAAATTATTTTCTTATGTATATTGCATTTCAAATAAGTAACTTAATGAAAGTATTTTAATAATAGATATAAAAAAATATTTAGTTATTGGGAGTTTTATGCATGGTGTATCTAGAAATTAATTAAGTCAAAGGGATTAACTTAATTCGTTTTTGGATACCCCATGCTTTTATTTCAAGTTAAATATAAAATTTCCAGTTGTAGTTACAATTATTTTTTTTAGTGCAAAGTAAATGAAAGTGTTTATTAAAAATATTTTTTATATCTATTATTATTTAGTTTTTACATTAAGATTGTAATCAAAGATTTGTTTTTATTTCAACTTTAAATGATCCGTAAAATATTTTTGAGGTTAAAAGTAAAATCATAAATATTAAATCAAGTTGTTTACAATATAATTTTGTTAAATATCTTTTTTTAAAACATCAACTTTTACAATCAAAATAAAAAAATTCATATACTTTTTAAAAAAGAATGTTTTTAAAAAAATCTTTTATAATCAAGATTTGTTTATTTCAATTTTAAAATATGATAAAATAAATGTGTGTTTTTTAAAAAAACAACAACAAATATATATATATACCATCTTCTAGCATATTTTGCTGAAAACTTATTGAAGTGATATAAACATTTTTTAAAATTTAATATCAAAATATTTAAATTTTTATCTCCCTATTGCTCTGTATTTAAAAAACTAGGGAAACTATCTAAAATATTTTAGTGACATATTGCATTGCTAATTATTTATATCAAATGTACCAAATTTTAACTAATTATATTAAATATAAATATATTAAACCTCCACTTTAACATTTTATTCTAACTTTGATAAAAGCATTTAATTGAAATAAACTACAAAACAATATATATATTGTAATGGTTTAGAGAAAGTGAAGACAAGAGAAGTAAAGTAAGAATGCATCTCACTATGGTCAGACATTGGGTTTTTGGGTAGGATGCTGGAGATAATGTGATGAAGTACTTAACCTATGATTGCACTCACTTCCAATAGACTAGCTCAATGTTTGTTTATTAAATCTAGATGCAATTTGGGTCAGTTCATCCACACCTCTTCTTCATTCTATTATGCCCCAGAGTTCAAACCCAGGGAGAATTTGCTTTTGACACTCTTATAAGCACTTATGCAGACTGATAGCTAAATGTATCTCTACATAAGTTATAGTTAAGGAGATGTATTCACCCAAATATGTTCCAATGTTATTGTCCTATAACAGTATGTGTGTGTAATATATATTTAAAATTATTGATTAATCAATGAATGTAGAGTTGATTTAAATAAACTATAGAGACCAATAACATTTAATTTCTGCAAAAATAAATAAATCCAAATATTTTACAATATATACATTGTAACGGTATACATATGCCATTACATTATTTTAAAGGGGAAAATAAATCTTAAATAAAAAGTGCTTTATTAAAAACTGAAAAAAATAAAATAAAAGTTATATTAACATGTATATATCGCACAGATGGAAAACTTTAAAACTATCTTTTAAAAAAAGTATTTAAAAGTACTTTTTGTAGAAAAAAATAAAGATCTTAAGATAAAGATTAATATTTTTGTTTAAAACCAATGAAAGAAAAAATGTTAATTAGATTCAATTTTTTTTAAAAAAAATCATGTTTTAATCTTAAAATAGAAATGATTGTTTTATTAATTAAACTCACAAACACACTAGCCCTTGTGGCACTTAAATAATTAAAAGATCAGATAGAAGGGGAAAAATAGATTGACCAATGCAAACATGAAGCCACAGCATGGACCAAAAAATGGAACATTAGAATCAGTGACACCATGTCCGATTGATCTGTGAAAATGCTGATAAGAGGCTAATAAAAATATAAAAGCCAAAATAATTGAATTCATGAGTAGTTGTTGTCTTAGAGCTGACTATTAATCTATATATGAACTATAGTGGTATTGCAGACTCCATGATGTAGGAGTCTTGCAATAGATTTAATTTCCCGACAACCAGCTGAGGCCTTCCGATGACAGTTCTTGACCAAAGAAATGGCAAACAGCAGCTTTCTTTCAAGAAGGACAAACAATCTACAGAAGTGATCATGAAGATGGACTTCTAAATCTGCAGAATCCATAAAGCATGAACTCTTGTGTTTATCTAATATGAACTTTTTCAAATTTGCAATTAGTAACTGAAAATAAGAACTCTTATCTAACATAAAAAGGAAAATTCCAAATCAATTAATAATAATAATTTTTAATGCATATGTTTAATTAATCATTTCCATTTTTTTGTGTTAATTAAAATGTATTAAGTTTAAGTTGGGTGTAGATAGCTGCATAGATTCATTAACATTTATATTAGTTATTTTTTTAAGATTTTCATTTGCGTAAAATATATATATATCAGTAAATATGACACTCATACTGAGTGTCTAAATGTATTTACTGGTATATATTTTAAGTTGTTGTTGTCAATGCAGCACCTTATGATGAGTGCTATTGGGTTTACTTTCTTGTAAATTTCTCTCGGCAATTTTCAATTAATAATTTTGTTACATTCGTTCATGTTTATTTTAAAGGGGCTTAAATTTCAGACTATTTGTCTCATAGTTAGGTCAATACTAGTAGAGATATATATGGGCATTTATATTAATGCAATGTGAAGTGTGTTCACATACAGGGCAAAGCCCAACTGAATGCATGACCTGAAGGTGTAGTCATTGCATGCAATGTACACAGATGTATTTCCTGCAACATTGACTTCCTTTAGCTCTATGGATAGGGACTATAAGTCATCAGATAGACAGCTCTCCCCCATATGTAGCACTTCTCTTTAAATATTTTATTGCATGCTTCCTTTGCCAGATAGATGCACATTCCTGTACTGGACAAGGATCATGTCCTTCAAATAATATCATGCTGGAGATGACAGCATGGTTTTATGTTAGTGTCTTTATATTGCATTGGTTGCATCTGTATATCAGGAAGCAAGCATTGGTCTGGTTACAAACTTTTAATTTGAGATTGAATGATTGTTTTGAAAAGTTTTTAATTGAGAAATCTATGTAGCGTATCTATACTCAACATTCTAAAGTAAAATTTATTAAAATGTCCATCTGTGTGGACTTTCTTAAATAATAATTTAAATTTAAAAAATAATAACCAATTTAAAATTAATAGTAAAGTCTAAATTTATTCCTCAATTTTAAATATTTATATATGTGCATTAATAAATCTTTTTTGTGTGTTATTACTGGCAGTGGCTTTAAGCCAATAAACAGTGACTTATTTTATTTTTTTAATATTAAAAATATATTTTTAAAAAGTTTTACATTAAATCTCTGCATCTCCTTGAGCTAGTGACATGGGCTAATGGTCAGTATAAAATGAAATTTGGATCTTAACAGTAAGTATCTGCCTACTATATAAATTTTCCAGATTTGATTGGCCTGGTGGTGCCCTTGTATGGCAGATATGGTAAAACCAAATACTCCCCGACCATTATAATATATACAAAAAATATGATAGTGTGTGTCAATAATGGATTTCTACCAAATTAATATTTAATAAATTCATGTTTCATTACCCCCTTGATAGAAATTTATATCCAAGATACTTAATATATACAAAGTTTTAAAGAAATATAAAAACAAAATTGATTTAGCATGTATGAATCTGATTATCTAATTTAGATCTTCCTTTTGACAATATTTAGATTAGCATTGTGGTTTGAATTCAGTTGTTGGTGCTTGATCTCTTTGAGGATCCACCCCCAATATATATATGTATAATCCCTATTGTCATAGAATAAACCATTCATTCAATGAATGTAGTCATTTACACAGAAATAACAAATAATGTAAACAATTGTTAATTAACACATAATGAGATAACATAAATTGTCCATTTTAGTAATTGTGTTTAATGTATGAAAATCAAAGATCTTACCTCTCATTCCATATTAGCATGATGATGATGATCAAACATCAAATCACTAAGAAAGAGGAGCATTAACCTAAATTTTATTTACAAAAAAAAAAATTCAACTGAACTTAAAACATTTTCCACTCCTCTTTCTGCTTTTTCTTAAAGTGAACTATTCCAAAAATCTAAATTATAGAAATCTATGCCTCTGAATGTGATGAATAAAATAATAATAAATAAATAAAATACAGAGATATTTACAAAATTAAAATATGTATTTAAAAAAATCAAACTTCATCAAATCAATGTAGTTAGAGCTCATGAGTTGATAATGTTGTTCATGCTTTACGGACACTCTTCCTTGATTAATGTATCCATTGCTTATTGATGCTTCTGTATTGCACACTAAAAACAGCTCCACATCGGTCATTTCCTAGTCTTTATGCTGGTCCACATTCAAGCATTTTATGTTGGACAAAATCTACTTTTACCAGGCAATTTATACATAGGTAAATATAGATATTAAGCTTCCATAGTTCGGTTTAGTCAATCCCACAACATCATGCTTTAGCCTAAGTGCATTGTGTATTAGTTTATCACATATATAAACTTTTAAAATAATTGCTGTTTATAATTAAATAATTCTTCATGCAATATATATATATATTTATTCATGTATTCCAAAAAAAATGTTCCTTTTTTAATATAAACTAAAACAATTTTTTAGTTTCATTAAAATGCACGGATTTTATTTCTTCTTTTATTACCATTATCTCTTGAAATTATAGTAGTTCTATATCAATAGTCACATCTGGAAAAGCAAATCTTTTTAGAAAGATATTGACTTCCTTTAGCATGTAAATAATTTCAAAGAAGAAGGAGTTAAAGTTACATTAATTTTTATACTCAGCGTGATTTCGGTTGTCTTGTATATATTAATCCTTTCATTTCCTTTTTTATTGCCATAGTTATTCATAGTTGTAAATTATATTAATGATAATCGATTTTTAAAAAAAATTATACAATAAAAATATTATTTCATTCTCACATTGGTTGCTTAGCAATAATTCCTTGACATAGGTCATCATCAAAGTTAAGCAATTCCAATCTACATCATTGTACTGTTTGAATAGTGATGTACAAGACAATGATGGCAAGTTTATTACTGTTTTTATATATATGTACTATTTTTTTTCTTTAGCGTTTAAACCTTATTTTCACTAATTGAGAATTTGTTTGTTTAAAAAAAAAATTAGTTTCTCACCATTTTATTAGTTTTATGTAACAAAAAACACATCGGTGTGTATATATAGTCCTAAAGTGAATATAAATAGTGCATATATATATAGTTTAACAAAACATAAATTAAGTTAAACTCAAGTTTTAAAAAGGGCATACCTTAGTAATATGAGTAGTTATAGGTTGTTTTGAGTTAGATTGTGAGTCACTCTCACAATATATATACCACCCTCTTGCATGCCTTACTAAAAACTCATTGAAGTTGTGTCAACTTATTTTAAATTTAATATAAAAATATTTGAAATTTTATCTACCCACCATTCTGGATTTAAAAAACTAAGTATCCTAACTAAGCTATTTTAGTATCATATTGCATTTCCAGAGATTTGTATGAAATGTACCAAATTTGAACAAATTCTATTGTATATAATAGTATTAAACCTCAATTTTAACATTTTTTTTTCTAAAAGTGTTTAAATGAAATAAATAGAGATGTAACTTAAATAAAAGTATTTAAAAAATGAATTTATTATATGAAAATAAAAAAGTTCACAATCTGATTTTACTACAAAAAACATTTTTTAAAAAAATATTATTTTCTAATGCATATTTTTGATATAATAAATGTTTCATTCTTTTAAATTATATTATATATCAGATTAATGAAAATTAATTTAAAATTGAAATAATAGCTATAGTAATAAATAAAAATACTTACCTTTTCCTCATACTATAAGGTAGTCACTGTCCAAGAAATTTCTAGAGCTGGAACCTGAGCTTTAATGCTTTTTTATTTTTTAATTACTCCTATCATCTAATGAAAAAAATCAAAGCTAAAATATAGAATATTAGTATTAAAATGAAATCCTTCAATACAAAATTACATCAGACTTTTTTGGAAATCAGGCAATCTAATATTTTGCTGTAATATTACATTGTAACTTTTGTTATGATAGGGGTATGATGTTAAATCCTGATAGTATTTATGATAAGGTTAAAATTCTAACATTTAAACCTACAAACCTGTAAAAATTCATATATATATATATATATGTGTGTGTGTGTGTGTAGCTAGTACATTATGAAATTCTTATAGATTTATTATTATGTGGCATATTGACTGATATCAAGCATATTATTCCAATTGATTATATGCTAAATAAGATTTAAGTATTATAATTATCAAATGTTAATGATGATTATTTAAATAAAATAAAATGTTTATATTTTAAAATAAATGTTGGCAAACATTATATCTGAATTTATTAATTATCGTAGTCTAACAAATTTTACTTATTAGTATTTCATGATGTAAAGTAGTTTCAAAATTTTCTTCCAGCATGTATTATAGAGATGCAAATACAGCTTATTAATGGCTTGCTTTTCATATATCTTATTTTTATATTCCAGTTTTAAACAGTTGGTTGTGTTATTGTACTAATGTCATGATATGATGAGTAGACACATTTAGGAAGTTAAAATAGTCTGCTGGTTTTATATATATTCTTCCAAATATTTTGATGATTAACAGCTGAATGGTAAATTTTTATATATTAACTGGACCCACTGACCTCTATTGCATGAGTAAACTGTTAACTCAATGATTATGAGGCCTGGTATCTAACATGACAGTTTTCTTTGTAGATGGCGTTGGTAGTTCTCCCACTTTAATCTATTCACTACCAACTTCTACTTCTTTTTATAAAAGATTAGAACTTTAGTTATATTTGTAATATATTATTTTTACAATTATACCTTTCTTCTAGTTCAAATGCTGATAATCTTTACATTATTTATTACAAATGTAAGCTTAAAAACAAAAGACATTCTAAAAGTTAATATTTGAACTTTGCAAAATAGAAAATTAAAATATTATAGTAAATTCTTAATTAAAACAATAATGATTTTTGTTATTAAATCATAATCCTATCTATTTATAAAAATTATAGAATGAAATATTTTTTTATTTGAACCCCATTTTAAAATAGAAATGAATTTTAGTTGAGACATTATGAAAGAATGAAAATATGTTTTAAAATAAAAATTATATTTACTTTTATTAAAATTTCATAAAAATTTCTTCACAAGTGTTTATGGAAGCAATTGTCAGTAGTCAATAAAAATAACTTCTGCTTTTATTGTAAATATGTTTTTACAACTTGTCTTTTTAAAATCAAACATTTTCAAATAAAATCTAACTGTAATCAAGTAATTTTTGATTTAAAATAAATATTTTACAAAATAAATTGAATAAATAAGCTTAAATATTAAATAAATTATTGAAAATTACATTTTTTTTGATATACTAAAATAATTACACTCAGAAATGTCTTGAGGCCAAATAATCTACTAATTAGTGATTCCCAGTCATTGTCAGATTGCTTTCATATTCAAATTTTGTATGAGGTCTGTACAATACGGACATTTTCAGATTTTTTACTGACAATTTTAATTAATGACTTCTAAGCAAAAAAATGTGTACCAAAAAGTTATATTATAGATACCTGAAAAATAGCAAAGAAAACTGAAAAAATAGAGCACAATCATAATGCTGCCAAATATTGATTTTATAGTGATAAGATTTTTAATTGCTCACCTATGGCTATCTTCTGGATATTTCCATGCTTTTTTTTAAAAAATAAAATGTTAAGACCATGAACTAATGCATATTGATTTATTAATTTAAAAAATCCAAAGAGGTTCAGTATTTATAATAGTTGGTAAAGATCGAAGTATATTTAGTTCAGCCTTGATACATTAAATCCTGTCTCCACATTTATTGTTTTGGGTTCTTTGTTCTCTAGCTTGTGAGATTATTCTAAGAAAATTTTTACATAACAAAAAATATAATTTTTTGTGTAGTTTATTAAATATTTCTGACTATTTTACACAAAAATAGTTTAATAATTATTTAATATCAAAGAATACATGAATACACTTTGATTTTATTTTATATCTTTTATTTTTAAAAATGGAAGCTAATAAATTTAGCCAAAATGTTAACAAAAAAAAATCATAGTCAGTAAATGATAACCATGTTTTGTGAAACTGAGCACTAAAAGCTTATCAATATTGTGATAGGATCTTTTGAGATATCCTAAAAATTATGAATGTCAAGTTTAATATTTTATAACAAAATTTTATAGATTATCAATACTTTAGATTTGTTCATTCCCATTTTAAATATCAATTTTAGACAATAAAAATTTGATTAATTTGTGCTTGATTTCTGGTGAAAAAAGCCCTTTGTTATCATTCAATTCTCATTTCATAATCATTTTTTCAATATTTGTAAACTTTGAATTTGATTTTTTTAGTATGTTTTTTGTTCTAAAAAATCAAGTTCAATTTACTGTTTTAATATAAAATAGATTTTTTATAATAAAATCAAAGATTGAACATTAGAAAAAACTGCCATCAGAAATTACAATAGAAAATGTCAACTTTTTGGAGGCTTTATAATATTCCATGGGAGAGCATCTTATAAAGCCTATACTAATATTCTTTTTTTTAAAATCATTCTTTAACATCTGATAGAATCTATATTAATATTCTCATTTCTCTTTTTTTGTATCTCTCTTTAGTGCTGTTTTTCATCATTTATTTTTATAATATTCATTTCACCACATATTCTTGATACACCTGAATATTTAAGACATCTTTTAAGGTATTATTATTTATTTGTTTCAAAAATATGTGGTAGAATAATGTTTATTAAGTACATCTATAAAAAATATCACACATGATAAAAGAAAAATGAAGTTGAATTATTTCATGTGTGTGTTTAATTGAAAACAAATATTGCAAGTTTATATCTTGGTTAGAGAATCTCCAGTTTAATAAATAATTAATGATAATCAATGTATTTATCTACAGTGAATCATGTCAATGAGTGGATGGAGTAAGTTTGACATTTTAAAAATCAAAACATAATAATTTAATTAAATATAATTTGCCAATTATCAACATATTTACAACTATACTATTTATTTATATATTAAACCTTTCCTGGCAGCCAATTGGATAATATTCCAAGCTTTTTATTTTAAGGACTAAATCTTTATTTTTTTTTATAGATATAAGTTTAAAAATAAAAAATACTCTCAGAAATACTATTTCAACTTTGCAAATACAGAAAAAAGTAATAAACATTAATCTATAATCACAATTACAAATTTTATTTCTTTGAGTGAGGGAAAGGGATATATTTGAAGTGAAATAAATTTATTCAAATTCCATTTCTATCATTAAGATAATTTTTTTTAAAAAATATATAAAGCAATGAAATTATATTTTAAAATGGAAAATTCCACTTATAATTTTAAGAAAGAAAATCACAAAATTTAACACTTGTGAGGTTATTGAAGTATTTTTTTGTTGTCAATGGCAGCTCTCTGTTTGACATAATTATACTTATCATGATTTAAATTCTTCAAAATTCCCAAATATATTCAAATAAAATATTTATCTAAATATCATATTGCATCATAAAACATTTTTAAACTTAATTTTATAAAACTAAAAATAAATACATACATAGATTATATCAACCATATGATTTTCAATTTTGATTTTTAAACAAAAATGCTCATAAAAGGACAATGACTATTTTGAAACCAAAGGTCTCTCACTTGAAAGCATGTTTACTGTCTTTGAAAATCCACACCTTGCCTTTTGTTAAGCTTTTATTCATATTATATTAACATCTAATATTTTAGTTGAAATTAATAAATTATTTTAATTGTTCAAGTTTTTGCCATCAAATAAACACAAATGAGCCATTTTCAGCTGAGCAATTATAGTGGCCAAAGCAACCTGCAAGAGTATGAAGCTTGTTAAAAAGAATTATTACCCTTATTATGACTTTTACTGTTTTATGTGGATGTAACAATATAGCCTTATAAAATATTTAACAAGCTGTTAATTTTATTTTGCTTTTTAATGTTTTGTTTATCTCTCATAGCACTTTCTTCTATTTCAAAAAAATAAAAAGAAATTGTTCTGATTTTATTAGTTTTAATTAATCAGTTATTTTACTAAAAAATAGTTCTATTTGTATTTTATTATTATTATTCTTATTTTTAATATTTTTTAACAATACTATCACCTGTGTATATCATTTCATAACATAAAGACTTTAACTCATTACTTTAAAAGCAAGAAATTATTCACTGTTCTGATTTTTAGAAAATGCCCATCATTTTTAAATGACAGCCATTTTATAATACTGCTGATGTGATAGTAGAAACTGTAATGAAAGCAATATGATTTTTTCATAAGATATAATGGAAAAATTCATACCAAATAAAAAAGTACAAGTTTAATTCAATAAATAATTTAAAAGAAACTTTGAAGATGTACAGTAAACAAGTCAAAAAATATATTCATGAGCTAAAATATGATCTGCTTACCTAATTTTTATTCACTACAGCACCCTCTCAATAAAAAAAAATTGCTGATTTGATCAAAACAAAAAAGTCTTTTATCATAAATGTAAAAAGTTTCAGAAAAATTATATTTCATAATTTAAAAATAAGCTTTGAACACATACTGTAATAAAGAGCATTAAACTAGATTGAAAATTATTTACATTAACTAAAGTACAACTTATCTACCTATTTTTTATTTTATATCATTGCAATAATAAAATTGAATCATCTAAATGTTTTTCAGCATAAATATAATTTTTCTAAATAAAAAATAGTTTTAATGAGTACATAATTTTGGAAAAAAACTTTGATGATATTAGTAATATATTGTCCTAAAAATAAATTGAAAAAGTACACATTATTAAAAAAATTATTTACTTACCTAATTTTTATTAAATAGTTTTGCAATAATAGAAATGATTTATTCAAATGTTTTTGATCTGAATGTAAATAATTTTACAAAAAAGCTAAAAACTTTCTTCCCTTGCTTATTACTAGACATTGATCACATACATCAATCAATTGCTCAAAACTAAATTGAAAAATGTCTACTGTATATTTCATTTATAAATCTAATTTTTACTTAATTATGATTCATCTTTATAATAAATAAAATGGTGATATTAGATAGAATATGACATCTCATTTCACAGTAAAAAAATATTCTTTGGGCAATTACAATAAAAATATTGATCACATAATATATAAAATGCACCAAAAATTAATTAGATAATATATTATGTTAGCTTATTTTTTACATACTTTAATATTTTATCTGATATTCTTGAAAACTTTATGTGCATACATGTACATACAATGTCTACTAACAGATAGAATCTAATAGTAGAAATTTTAATTAATAATGTAAATTTTATAAATTATTAATTTTAATTATAATAATCAAATGCCAAGATCTACCGAGGACAAAAAAAATTAAAGGATAAAGTATTTTCAACCAATAAAAATCAATAAACCATTATTACATTGGCTAAGTAGAAAAGATGGTAGTGCACTTGGACTACATTATATTCTGTTGATAATATGAAATAATAAGCTTAAAGTAGATTTATATTTTTTATTTTTATAACTTTATTAAATTTTTATTTTTAAATATGTAGGTATCATATATATTTTGATTTTATTAAAGTTTTGTAACTTTTTAGAAGAAATTAGTCAAGTAAAACTTTATTAATAGAGAATAAAGAAGATAAACACACCTAATGTCAATAGCTATCAAAAACATTGTTTTAATAATTTGTTGATTTTTTAAAAAATTTATAAGTTCAGTTTTAGTTTTTTAAAAGGAGTTTCAATTATTTAAAAAGTATGCTTTAGAAAGATACACATAAAAAATTGCAATAATCATTATTTACCCAATCCTAAACATTTTTATAGCCTACATGATAAAATAAAACTTTTTATTACTGTCAATTTACTTCTGTTTATGGGTCATTTTTGTTTATTTTTGAAAATTTTATTTTATTTTTTAGACTGACTTCATTTATTAACAACAGGTTGACATTTTCTATTGCAAGCCCTGATGGCAATATTTGTCAATATTCAACCTTTTATTTTAGTGTAAAGCTTTTACTTTATACTAAAACTCAATAAATTAAACTTGATTTCTTAGAAATTTAAATTTATAAATAAAAAACATTTTAAAAAAATCATATTTTAACTTTGCAAATATTAAAAAAAATAAGCATGCAATAAAAACAAAGTATTTTAAACCATTAAACATGACATGATCACCATTTCTTATACTTGCTCATAACTGTTATTTAAAATAGGCAAAACTATCCATACAGTAGTGCCACTTAATGCAAACCAGAGTAATCAATGGATGTCAGAAGGTGTGTGCATAAAATCCCCATCTACTGCCTACTCATCCAATATCCCCAGACTAGTTTCTAGCTTATGGCTTTCATCAGTGAGGATCCTTGTATCTAAGAGCACTTTACCTAGATCTTAGGATCTAATGCAACTTTCCAGCACCCACCTTTTATAAGTCTAAAATAGAAAACACAATAACATTTTCAATCCAGTGGCACTACTGTATGGAGAGTTTTGCCTGTTTTAAAGAAAAAAAGGATGTTTTCTTCATTCAATAGTGGATAGGAAAGCTGTCTAAGTGAACAACTTCAGAAAATCAATAAAATCTTCTTTGAGTAAAATGCTCATAGACCCTATATATTACATATATTAATACAGGTATATAATAAGCCTGTATTTCAGTTAAAACACTACCATATAAATATTAATCTCTCATAAATTTACAAAATTCTGCTTTAAAATATTAAAATTTCTTTATACTTTTTAAAATATTTCAAAAGATGCTAACATAGTATTAGTAATGATAATATGAAATTAGTATCACAAGGTACAGTCGTAGTACTAGCCATAGTTGTTAACATTACCATCAAATTTATTAACTTTTATTTTTAAAAATAAAACATAAATGAATAAATCAAAATATATACATGTATTTTTTTTTTTTTTGGTTTTAAATAATTATAGAATTATTGTGTAAAAATAATCAGAAATATTTAATAAACTACAAAAAAAAGTCATGTTTTTTGTTATTCCAAATGTTTTTTTAAAGTAAACTCACAAATGCTATGGAAACCATATTTCAAAGAACTAAAACTATCAAAGACATGAATGCAGGAACAAACACATGGAGACTGGATTAAATATACTTTGACTTTCACTGACTATATGAAAATTACTTTTTTTTTTCAGATTTTGTAAAACTAATTTGTTACTTCACAATTTTGGCATTTAAAAAAATATATATACAGAAATATCACTGAAGTTGATTGTAGAAGAGTTAATAGGAGAACTAATATGCCACTTCTGTAGTAAACAGTCACATTAGCTGTCAGATCTTGCATGTTCAGTTAAATTCATGTGAAAAATGAAAAGTGTAAAAATTAGAGATTGCAAGTAGAAAATAGAACTTTCTTTATTTCAACAATATAGCCAAGAAAAAAAATTGAATGTAAAATAGAATATACATACTCATGTGTTGATTTGTGGAAAAGGTTAATTTAATCAATTGTAATTCAACATGATGACAACTTAAAAATGTCACAAATTCAAAATTGTTAACACAACCATATAATGTGTAAATTTTACTTGCAAATGAACAGATTCTGCACTACATTTGCATACACATTTGTAAATTCTTATTAATAATATGCACTTACAAAATGTTTGTTTTTAATTATCTTTTTTAAACAAATTTAAATTTAAAAATATATTATGAATCTGTAATAATGAATCAATTTCTTTAATATAGAAAATCATTATAATTGCTTATTGTTGTGTGTGATTGTTTATTTATGATGTGTTTTTTCTTATTGTATGAGATGAAAGAGTGTATATTAAATTAACAATGCTAACAATTTATTATATAATTAAAACAATGTTTTGTTTATGGATTTTTTAATTATACATACATTAAAGTGAATATTTTTATGGGTAAAAGATGTCAATATGTGTTTGCGAAAAATATGTATAAATTTACTTGTTAATATAAGCAATACATGAGACATGTCAATTGTTTCAATAATTAGAGATCATTCAAAAACGTTACAGCAGTCTTGAAAGATCTTACGATTCTGACAATGGCTGATGAAATCCGACTGAAACAGGGGCCATAATGATAATTTTAACAAGCAAACTCATATACAGAAGACATATAATTTATATATATGACAGTCATCTCTAAATTTAAATATGCCCAAATCCTTTCTCTTGTTTCTAGACTATAGAAGATTATGTTGCATGTATTTTTTTCGATTAATATAAGTTTAACTTATGTTTGTGTTGTATAATGAATATATTTATTATAAATAAATAAATGATAATTAACTTTCTATGAAGCTGCAATTAGAATAATGCAAAACAATTTTTTTTGTTGCTAAAATCTGCCACCATTTTTATTATTAAATAGCTTTTAGTAGTCATATCTGGTAATCTTATACACAGCGTTTCTCAAAAATGTTAATATCGTTTGTTTGGATTTTCAGATTCCTCTAAGAAATATTTAAAATTATTGTGGTGGAGGGGTTGATCTTTTTTCAGCACAACTTTTTCAAGCATTGTATATCCTTTTTTTTAATAAATTGGATCATTTCATGAGATAACCAAAATTAACCAATTTCAATTCAATCTCTTATGCTTTAAGCAGAATTGAGGTCTAATGTGGTCAAGCACGCAATTACAGCTTTCTTTGCTATCCATAGAATATAGACATTACATTTAATTATCTATTCATTTTAATTAAGCTTTCATTAAATTCAAATTTTTAAAAAACATTTTTTTTTTTTAAAAAAAAAATAGTTTGTTGAAATTATTAACAGAAAATTATTTTGTTTTTAAACTGTGTGTGTGTGTATGTATGTTTTCTTTTTATTGGTCAGATCGTTGATTTATCAAATATAAATATATATGTATGTTTATAATAAATTTTTAATTCGGCGTTATATATTTATAATGTAGATTAAGAAGGCTAGTGAACGACAGGAGATAAATAATTATAATTGCAGAAAGGTAACTGTACACACATATTTTATTTTATTTTCACGTGTCATAGCATCGGTCGGGAAGCGAATCCGCTAACCCGGGACAACTGCTTGTAAGGCAGCTGTGCTGACCTCTCGACCACCAACGCTTGATACATATTTTATTTTTAATTTTTTTATTTTATTTTTAATACATTTTATATACTGTGCGTGCTTAACTACATATATATTATTTGTCTTAAAATCGTTATAATGCATTATGTTAATATACTAAAATATTTTCTAACAAAACTCATACAGAAATAATAATGCTATTTTTGACATTATCTTATGTTTAGGGCAATAATTGAATGATGGACCTTAGAGTTAAGGTTACGATTCAAAGCCCAACCTGATACTTCTAGTGCTTGAGCATAAAATGCTTTTCCGAACAATTAACCTTTTATTATTATTGACCCTGAAAACTTTTAAAAACACCAAAATTTAAGTATATTCTTATACTAATAAATAATTTAAATTTTATAATTAAATTGAAAGAAATTGAAAGAAACTTTTTTAAAAAAAAAAAAAACTCTAATCATTCATTACTGACTTTTCTTGTAAAAATAAAATAAATGATTAATAATAAAGATTTTGGTAATATTATTAAAAATATTGCACAGCGATGTTAACTTACCTGCACAAATAAATTTGCGCATTTTTTTTTTTTAAAAAACAGTCGGAAGTAAGTATATCTCAGAAATAATTATAATCCTTATAATTTTTAACTGTTGCATATATATATTAAAATATTATTTTATTAATTGTAGTTGTAAGCCAGTAAATGTTTAACGTAATAATTTACTTTTCGAAAAATATTTGCATTATATATATATATATAGTAAAACGTATATAAAGTTTATGTGTAATAGAAAAAAAAATCCAGCTATGATTTGATTAGCATATGTTTAATTAGTCACCTCTTTCATATATTTAACTATATCATTTTATTTACAAATAATATAATCCAAATTACCTATCTAAACAGGCGTTTAAACAGTAGTGATAAATTTATAAAATTGTAGGCGATAAGTGGAGAAAAAAATTGATTGATTTTGTTTTTCATTAGTATTTTAGTAGTAACAAATAGATTTATTGAATAAAGCTCAAATTGTAATAATGACAACAGGTTTTGCGTTAATAAAATAAAACCAATTGTTTGTTGACACAATATTTTTGACAGGTAATTAATTATTTATAAATGAATGAGTTAGTTTTTAAAAACATTTAAATAGTAATTAATCATTAATTAATAGAGATAACAAGATTGTAACTTATCAACATTTCAATTATAAATATTGATATTTAAATTTTTTTTTTTTAAAAATGAAAAAGAGACCACACAAGCGTTTTTAAAAATCTTTAATGTCGTTTTATTTTGATACTTAATCTCTCTTTGAGAATACAATATTTATATTTACATTTTTTTTTCTTTTTTTTTTTAAATTCTTAATCAACTCAATCGAACACATCTAGACAATTTTTAATTTTGAAGGTGTTTATTTCTTCAGGCAGAATTAAGAAACAAAAAAAAATTAATCATTTTTTGCTATTAAAAAAACAAATAGATAGTTTTTTAATTAACGCATTATTGCCATTTTTTCTTTTATAGAGACAAAAATAGCATTTATTATCAACTTTTAAAATTAACTGAAGTTTTTTTTTTTATATTTACAAAGAATTAATTGATATTGCAATGAAGAAAAGTTTAAATATTCCGTATATAACTTTCTAGTAAAACATTTCAGTTACTATATTTAATTGAAATGATTAAATTTCTTTTTTAAACATAAAACAAAGAAGTAATCAAGTTGAAGAGTTTGTCCATGTGTGCTTTCAGACGGTTCCTTTAATGCGTATGTAAGCCTGACTTTTGCTGGCGAGCAAAAGATATTACTACGGTTCAGCGAACCGTAACTTTAACAACAAACTCAATTTGAAAAGAGAAATGAAACAAAAAATCTCAGCCAAACAAATTAAAACTTCAAGTGCTCAATAAAAGTTGATAATATTTGCTTATTTTAGATGGCATCGGTACAGCGCTTTGAGCATTAGCCGTGCGTGTGATCCTGTTAGGTTAGCAACTCCGAGCCAAATATGAAACGCTAGTATTTCATTATATGATTTATCCAATAACAGCACACTGTACTTGCCATGCCTCCAGCGACGTTGTACCGCACTACCATAAATCAGCCAATTAAATCATTATAATATTAACTCTTTGATACACGAGTGATGAATAAAACTTATTTATTTGCACTTATTGACATAGAAAAATAATAATAAAATGAAATAAAACATTTTCTTTTTTTTTGGATAGACAATAGACATTTTTTTCATCTGGCAATATGCTCTTTTTTTTTTTTAATGTTTTCTTTTGACTAGAGTATTTTTTATTCTTAATAAATGTACACAATTTTAAAATAATTTAATCTTTTTTTTACAATATTCATTTTTGATTTACAAAATAAATATACACAAATACTTATTTATTAAGGCGTTCATAAACTTTATATGCCTGTTTAAAAGTCCACTCACGAATTAACACTGTCTTAAGAACTACAGTTCCGTTAAAAGTTTAAATCCGAAATTATTTTCCCTCCCAAAATGCAAAATTAATTTATTGTAGCTAAAAAAAATTTTTATTTTCTTTTAATGAATTTTTTTTTCCTAATACAAAATGATAAATATTAATAGCCTAATAATTATTTCAGAATCCTAATATAGGATTTGAATATCAAATAACATTGTTAATTTATAACAAGAAATATTATTTTAAATTAATTTGATAATAATGATTTGTATTAGGAAAAGAAAATTATGCGGATATTGCAATTCGTTAAAATGATTTCGTATTTTAAACAATAATTATGTTATTATAAATATACGTAGTTGCTATTTTTTTTTATCAAAGAGAGAAGCAAAATTGTTTTGTTGCTGTTGTTTGGTTTTTCTTTTTTTTTTTTTAATGTTGAGACAATAATAATAAACATAGACATTTTTGCCTTAAATAATGTATACATTTTTAAAAAAAAAAGATGAATTGCTTTTCATTCAGAAAATATAATTTAATTTGAACAAATAAAACCTTGAATTGCCTTCTCTTTTATATATATACATACATACAAACAGCCATTATACACAATATTGCACATTATTTGGGCAGTGTAATTCGAAATGGTGTCATCACATACATATTGTATTGATCACAATCTTTTAGAGACCCAAGCCTTAATATTGCATTTAAAGTGTAAAAGTCCTAAAATGTCTTTAGTTAAATTGATTCAGGGCTATAATCAATTGTCGCTAAACTGTACATGTCTCCATTAACCGAACTTGAATGATGTACTATGTGATTGCGTTCATTCATTGCGGATTTCCTCCCTGAGCTTGTATTGTTATTACTGATATGGTGTTTTTTTTGCCGAGCTCTGGAATTTTGAAACCAAACTTGTGTTACACGTTTACTTAGTCCTGTTATTTGAGCTATTCTTTCTAAATCTTGGCCATCTGGATTACTGTCCAATGAAAAGTTGGCTTGCAGTACTTGTAGTTGTTCATCAGTAAATGTTGTCCTCACCCGCTTCGTTTTTTGCCTTGGTTGGTTTTCATTTTCTTCACTCTCTGGAAGAAAAAGTTGTTGATTTTCGTAAATACTGGAATACACAAAGGACTAAACCCTTCGACTTCAGGAACTTTGCAAAGGAGAGGATTAAAAATTAAAATTCTGCCGGTAGGTGGCTTGTGTGCATCAGTTTCGCAGTAAACTTGACAGCTGGGCATCTTTTTGGATCTATTCATTTCAATATGGTGTAACTCCAGTCCTCATTAGCCAGCTAACAATAAAAAGATAGTAAATAACCTGTTTGAGCTGCGCCAAAAGAATCAAAATACTACCTAGTTTATTTATGTTTATCATATAAAATTTGGCTAGATTGCCTCAAACATCAAATTTGTAATTGATTTTTTTTTTCCAACAGAGATATTAGCTCCTGCCTATTATTTTAGTAATTTGATTGCTCTCTGCAATTTGACTTCTTTATAAAAGTGGCTGCTGACCAAAAAAATCTTGAATCGTTTTCCGACTAAGGAAAACGTTAGAAACAAAATCTTAATTATTATGATCAAATGATTAGAACTAAATGATCAGCCTGCCTCCTTAAGTCTGATCTTTAGACAAAACTGATTCTATAATAATAAATTAATAATTAAAATATTTTATTTTAGAATGACGTCAGCTCTAAGAGTTACTTTTTAGTAATATTCTAATTATGAATTAATATTCCATAGATGCAAATTTTTACACGTAATTTTTTATATTTGATTTGAAGTCAGGCCAACTTAATTTGATGTAGCAAACATTTTAATTTTTATCTATAAATTTCCTATAATTTTTTTTTGTCATAATAGGAAATATATTTTGTCAAATATCAATTAGTTAGTAAATAATATAGCTATTAAACAATTAAAAGTATTTTTCATCATTAGGCAATCATATTAAATTTAGCCAAATCATCTAGCATGCAGCTACGGGACTGTAGAACCAAGTCGAATAAGTAGGAACAAATAATTGTTATATTTAATCATTTACAATAGATAGACTAAATGAATCAATAAAAAAGGAAAAGAAAACAATTTGAATAAATTTGAATCCTGATGCACAGCCACTTCGTTTGAAATATTATAGATTAACTAAAGAATAACATTCATGTTTAGGCAAGAAGTTGAGCTTTTTTATATAAAAAAAGTGCCAATGAGTCTAAAATATATATATACATACATACACAATTTGAACAATATAAAAGTAAATATGCATAATATAAATCTCCATAAAACATGTACAATTACTGTTTAAGATTTATTAATAAAACATTTTGCAAATATTTAATTTTGAAACTTCTCGCCTAAACATAAATAATAAAATAAGCATGCAAAAACAAATAGAATATAAATGATAATTAATCGTAACATAAATTAAATATATATATTTCATATAAAGATATTTATAAAATTATAAAAATAAACAAAACGTTGATATACATAAATAAGCATTAAAAATAAAACATTCTATAAAAATCTATCTATCTATCTATCTATCTATCTATCTATCTATCTATCTATCTATCTATCTATCTATCTATCTATCTATCTATCTATCTATCTATCTATCTATCTATCTATCTATCTACCTACCTACCTACCTACCTACCTACCTGTCTGTCTGTCTGTCTGTCTGTCTGTCTATCTATCTATCTATCTATCTATCTATCTATCTATCTATCTATCTGCCTGTCTGTCTATCTATCTATCTATCTATCTATCTATCTATCTATCTATCTATCTATCTATCTATCTATCTATCTATCTATCTATCTATCTATCTATCTATCTATCTATCTATCTATGTCTGTTTACCTATCTATGCAGCTACCTACCTAAATAACTACCTATCTAATTATATATTTATCTACCTACCTATCTAATTATTTATCTATTAGTCTATCTACTTATTTATTTCTCTATCTATAATCTATGTTTCTATCTATCTATTTCAACTATTTATCTACTTATTTATCTATTTATCTACTGTATATACAGTTAAAGTTTGGCTAAATATCATAATTACATAATTTAAATAAATATATGTATAGTAAATAAATAATATATTTTTGCGTGTGTGCATTAGTGTGCTTGACCATGTAATAAAGTTTGCTTAAATATTATGTATAAGTACATGTATTTGTCTTTAAATATGTGTATTAGTATGCATAGGTGAAATTATGTGTGTATAGAATATGAGGGCATGCATTTGTGGAAATATATTAAGATTTTAATTTGATATACCAGTATGTTTCCAAAAAGTTCACATTTTGAAAAGACTTTTCAATATATAATTTGTATACAAGTATAATTTGTATACATGTGTGTGCCAAAATTTTTTCCAACAAAAACGAAATTATAAACATTGTTTATAAATGGGTTTAACTTGATAAAAAAAATCTAAAATTTGTGCACTTATATATACACCCATACTCATTTATATATATATATAATGATTAACGGTTAGCATTGTAAAACAAAAGAATGAAACAGAGGATAAAGTTATGGCCAACTCCTCTTCACACAACTCTTATAAAAGATTAGGAAAAGCAGTATGATAAGATATGGGCAATAAGTTTCCCTTTTGCTTGATTCTTTCCTTCTACAACACTATATATAATTCTTACCGAAAGCTATTATATATATATATATGTTATAAAAACTACCTCTCAATTCAGTATAATCAAAAAAGATTGTCTTGAGTAGTCTGAGTAGCAATAGATTAGAGAGCTCACGATCCATAATTCATGGATTGCAGCTTAGTTCTGTTTTTTAAGGTGTTCGATTTTCTTATGAATTCCATAAACCATTCGATTATTTATAAAAGATTTTGTCCATATTAAAACGTTTCTTTAGCGTTTAAAATAAAATTTAAAAAATAATTTATTTTTTAACATGCACTAGAAAAATGTACCCTTACAACTGTATATTATACTAAGAGATTTGTGTCGTTTAGATTTCTTAATTCTAAAAATCCTTGATGATAATGATAAGATAAGATATTGGATGTTATACATAACCTTTAAAAAAATTACAGTAGTATCTAATAATGAAGCAATAATTCACTAAATGCAAAATGTACAAATTCATTATAAGAAAAGTATCTTTACGATAAAATCAGCTTTTTGAACACAGGTTGAAATATGTATTAGATTATTTGTATATAAATTATTATCTTCAATTTTTTAAATTATTTTTTATGAAATGCAAACTCTACTTGTGCAATAAATTTATATTTATAAATTTTGTAATGTCTAACACTGAAATTAAACAAAATTTAACCCTATTTTATAGAATCATTTTTTTTTTAAAGAGCTATACGTTCAAATGTATTAATTATAAAATACAAGTGGAGTAGGATTCATGATAAATAAAAAGTGGAAGAACAACATTGTGGAGATTGATGGTGTATCGGACAGAGTGGCAAGATTAGTTATACAACTTAATAGCAGATACCAAATGCAGATAATTCAGGTTTATGCCCCAACAAGTTCTTATAGTGATGAAGTAGTAGAAGATTTTTATATGGATGTACAAAAAGCTTTTGATCAGAATAAACAACATTTTAAAATTGTTGTGGGAGATTGTCTGGTAAACAAATAAAAGATAAAAATGCTGTAGTTAATTTTGGTTATGGTAATAGAAAAGGAAATGGACATGGAAGCATCCAAATGAAGGTATAGCAGAATTGGATTATAAAGAAAATACATATTTCAAAAGTGTAATGTTCTTAATAAATTTAACACAGGAAGTGATCATCTATTAGTAAGATGTAAGATACATGTTAATGATAAACTAGAGAGACAAAAAGAAAAACAATATTTACAGTGGATATTCCTAATCTTCAGAAACATTCTAATGAATTTAAATTAGAACTTACAAATCGGTTTCAAGTATTAATAGATTTTGAATATGATTCAGATTTGAATGAAATTAATATGAAAATAACTGATACACTTTTAAAAACTGCAACAAAGATAGCTGGTAGAAAAAAGCAGCAATTGACCAATAAAATTTCTACTGAGACTAGAGAATTTATGAACAAAAGAAGGAATATGAAGATATACAAAAATGATGCATTAAAAAGAATTGAATATTTCGAAAAAGTATAATTGTGAACTAGCCAGAGAAGCTGTAGAAGAGAATAAGTCTCAAGAGTGTAAAACAACATTTTGATATTGGTAGGAAATTTATATCAGCAATAAGAAAAAAGATGGAATTATTATTAAAAAGAGAGATGACATCATGAAATGGGTAGAAGACTTCTATCAAGAATTATAGAGTAATAAAGAACAATTACCTCCTATATATATATATATATATATTATATTTTCCGAATTGCCCAGAATTTTAAATGAAGAAGGGGGCATGCAATTAAATTTATATAAAAAAGGAAAATCTCCAGGTAATAATGGAATTATAATTGATATATTAAAAGAAGCATATGAAGAAATATATTTTTTTTTAGCAAAGTTATATACCAAATGTCTAAATGATAAAGATGTACCAGATGATTGAAAGAATGCAGTATTAATATTAATATTTTAAAAAGGTGATAAAGAAGATATTTCAAATTATAGACATATCAACCTTTTATCAGTTTTAGAGAACATTGGATTTCCACTAACCAAGAGAACAAGCTAGATTTAAAAGTGGTTTTAATACAGTAGATCATACCCAGGTATTGAGAGAAGTTATAAAAATGATGAATGAATATGAGTTGCCATTATGCTTTGGATTTGTAGATTATGAAAAGGCATTTGATTGTATAAACATTTTTTCAGTGATTAAAGCTTTGGATCATAAAGGTATAGATCCAGGATATTGTCATATTTTAAAGAATATTTATAAAAATGCAACAGCAACAATTAGATTACATAATAATACTAGGAAAGTCAACATTGAGAAGAGTGTAAGACAGGATGACTCCATATCTCCAAAACGTTTTATAGCAGTGCTGCAAGAAGTATTTTGTGAATTAAAATGGAAAACTAAAGGAGTGAAAGTAAATGGAGATTATTTAGGTCATTTAGATTTTTCAGATGATATAGTTGTTTTTGCAAATAATGCTTTAGAGCTGCAGGAAATGTTGCAGGAGTTATCAGATGAAAATAGGAAAGTAGGATTAAAGATAAATGTTAAAAAGACTAAAATAATGTTTAATGGATTTTCTCAAAATATGAAAATAAAGATTGATTATGATGAGTTAGAAGAAGTTAAGTTACAAATACCTTGGTCAGATTATTAATACTGATGGAAACATAATGGATAAAAATAAGCATAGAATTAAATTTGGTTGGAATGCTTTTGATAGAAATAACTTGATACTAAAAGGAAATATCCCTATATGTTGAAAAGGAAGGTTTTTAATAAGTGTGTTTTACCAGTTCTTACTTATGGATCTGATATTTGGTCACTTAATACAAGAGCAATACAGAGACTTCAGGCCACTCAAAGAAGTATGGAGAAATGCATGTTGGGAGTAACAAGAAGAGATCGAAAACATAATATATGGGTAAGAGAACAAACAGGTGTTACTAACCTCATTAAAAAAATTAAAAGACTGAAGTGGAGTTGGGTTGGACATATTTCTAAAAGAGATGATAGTAGATGGACAATTGAAATCTTAAACTGGATTCCAAAAGATTGTAAAAGACCCAGAAAGAGACCGCATGTGAGATGGATGGATGAAATAAGAAAGGGTGCAGGGGTGATGTGTAGAAGAGAAGTTAAAATAGGAGAAAATGGATTGAACTTGGAGAGACCTTCATCCTGCAGTGATTTGATAATGGTTAATGATGATGATCCCAGTATAAAAAAATTATAAGAATTTAATCCCCCACCACACATCTTATTGCTTTATGCTAATATTTGTTGAGAAATGTGTTCATTTAGGATGCAAAGTACAAGAAAAAAATAGGATGGAGGTACTTTCAATCCAAAAGAATATTTATTAGAAATATAATGCTTTAATTAGTATTCAAAGATAATTATTTAAACTAGAATGTTTAGCAAATTAAAATTATATTTATAAAATAAAACGATAATACTGTAAAATGATAATTTCAACTAAATATGCCAGAATTACAAAACACATTAACTAGACAAAATTTCAGAAATGATATTTGATTGAAAGAATATCAAATTTTTATATGATATAATTTATTCTTACTGATAGATTCAAAAAGTTATTAGAATGCATTTAAATTTAATAGGAAAAATTTGACAAAAAGTAACAGGCTTTTAACTAAGATCGAAAAAGATTGAATGTATAAATTGAAAATTTTATGAACAATAATTGAGTTTTTTAAAAAATAAATAAAGAAGTGGGAGGGATATCATGTGTACATTTATAATTCTTGAAATAATAATAATGGGAAAAACCAACTTTTGTTATACCAAATTGAAAACATAATTCTGAATATATTTTATGATTATTATATAATGATATATACATATTACACCCAGGTCTCATTTTATGCGGATTTATTTAATGCGATTTTGAAGTTATGCGATTCATGTTTCTTCTTAATATCTTTGTATGCAGTTTTCTTTTATCCAGTAAAAATTATTAGATCAAAAGTCAAGCTCCAGTAATGCGCTATTACTTTAAATATTATAAATTGTGTGCACTCACGTCATATTTAAAGTAATAATGCATTATTGGAGTTCGACTTCCATCTAATAATTTCAATATTTTCAGCACTTTATAATAGTACTGTAATAGATTTTATGCAATAAAGAAGTTCATAATTCACTTAAAATCAAAATTTTCCCATTTTATATACACACATTAAATTTTATAAGACTATAATGTAAATCTGTTCAAACGTTATAGATGAAAAATACTATGTATGTTATTATTTTTGCATTTTAAATCATGTTCTATTTTTGCTTTTTATAAAAAGAGTATGTAATCAATTAATCATTTAGTGTCCACAAATTTATTTTTAAAAGTTGAGTAACAGCGGTGGGCACAATTAAATTTGACAATTAAAATCTGATTTTTAATTGTAATTAACAATTTAAAAATTACGTAACATGAGCTGAAATTAAGGTGATGTGAAACAATGAAATTTGATTTTTAAATGGAATTGAAAATCAAAAAATTAAAGACAAAAATAAGAATTTAATTTTTAATTGTTAGTTTTAATTAAATTTTGCCCAACAGTGGTGAATCAGTGTCTTTTTATTACTGTAAGTCTAAGTTCTTATTTTTATTTTAAACTTTTAGTTTACTCTAACAGAGAGAAAAAAAAAATACCCAAGAAAATGAATTTCTTTGGAAACAAAAATTTCAATTTTAGATTGCTTAGCAAAATGGGAAGGATCAACAGTGATTGGAAAATGTTTTAGTTGTATTTCCTCTTGACTTCATTTAAGGAGAAGCTACACTACCTCACATCACATCATATCATAGTGAATCTGATGTCTCAAATAGTGATAATGATTAAAATACCATACATGTATGAAAAAAATGTAAATTACGCATAAAAATATATTGTTTTGAATAAAATTAAATTGTAGTTAATAAAAAAAGTAAAAAAAGTTTGTCTTGTATCAATTTTTTTTCAAATTTGAAATTTTTTATTAGTCATATTTTATTTATTTTTTTTTTTATGCGAATTTTAAAGTAATTTTACCTTGTTGCTTTGCTTTTATGTGATTTTCAAAAATTACAGCCACCTATCCCCCATTTTTCAAGGTAAGTTAAGTCTATTTTTGTGTGATTTCTTTTGTGCATGTTTTCTGAGGAACCTATCTACTGCATAAAATGAGACCCAGGTGTATATATAAAATATATTCATAGATATAAGAATGCAAAAAAGTTTATCAACATTAGTTTATGCTATAATGATTATTCATAAGCAAAAACAAAAAACAAAACAAATAAAATAGGAAAAACAGCAGTAGAAAGTATATTGTGATGAATGATAACAATAGACCTTGATATATATATTTATTTAAAATCAAAATGTATAAGGTAATCTGAAAGACCCAAAATCTTGGGATGCAATGATAATAGATAGAGCAAGTTGTCAGCCGAATGGACCCCAATGGATAAAAAATGAAAGACAGAGAAAATAACAAATTTAATTGTATAAAACTGATAATTAAAAGTTTAGGATTTACCTAATAAAAGTCGCATCAAAACAAGATAAAAAATAAACTAAATGAAAATACTCAGCTTATTACTTTTATACCTTTTTATAATGATTTTTACTGTTAATTATTATTAGAGCCAAAAATCAACTGAGAATCCATTAAAAAGATAAAAAACTAGAAAGTTACTATCAGCTATTAGGTAATATATATTAAAGCTATAACCTTAAGACTATGCACCTAGATGCGACAGTAGGGACCTCTACAAATCTTAACACGATTAAACTTTAAAAGACAAGAGCAGCCATTCTTATCTTCGACCTACTTTTTAATTATATAGGTAAATCTAAAGCATTTTGATTTGAGAAAGTGAAGCTATTAACTACTTCACTGATTAAGATAAGTTAAAAAATTTTATGTTTTAAAATCATCTTTTTTACCTAGCATCATTGATGAGAAAAACTTAAAAATTGTAAAAATAATACTATTTATTTACTGCAGTATTATGCAAAATGTCTGTAACTAGATAATGCATGGTCTTTCAAGTCCACATAGTTTAACTTCTATTTTTTCAATCAAAAAAAATTTAGTCATTAATTTACTTCTAGAATTTCAAAAAAAATATTTTGAAAAAATATATTGTTAAATGGCTTAGCAATAATTTAGGATATACCATTTCTAATATCAGAAACTCATCAAAAATGATAATATAATTAAAAGAAATTTGAACTCAGACTTTCAAGCTTTTTACAGCTATCCATTTCATCTTAATGATACATTTGACCACACAATGTGAAAAAGATAAGTGATTTCCAATATACATATTTCTTGCTGAACCATTACTCATTAGTTGGTCCAGATTATCATCTCTCTCTCTCTCTCTCTCTCTCTCTCACACACACACACACACACATATATATATATATATATAATTAGTTTCCAACCAGTAACCACCTAAACATTCAGTAATATAGCAACAATATTTTAACTGCTGTCAAGGCAACCTTCACACCTTTTAATAGCAAGAATATATATATATATATATATATAACTAGTGCTTAGTTTATATTGAGATAGCAAATCTTCAAAAACTTTAAGGGACAGGTTTCAATCTTCTCCACCTCCAACTCTTCAGCCATCCATACCATTGAAAATTGGATGATGGAATGCTTGAGCCCTTGTTGATACCAATATTATTATCATATTTATGTTGACTTTAAGTCACTCTGATGCTTCATGCATATTTCCATTTAAATACAAAGAAGAGGGAATGGGCATAATACAGGCTGAATATGTAATAGTTAAATACAAGTATCTTGTCTATACTAAACTTAATGTAATTAGAAGGGATTTGAACTCAGACCTTAAAACTCCCTACAGCTATCCACTCCATCTTATAGCATTGATTATGTGTGTAAGAGATGATGACCTGATCCAAATGATGAGTGTTGGTTCAGCAATAAATAGGTATATTGGAAATCATTTATCTTTTTCATATGTGTTCATATGTATCAGTTGTATAAGTTGGAGAGTATAGCTGTAGGAAGTTTGAAAGTCTGAGTTCAAATCCCTTCTAATTACATTAAGTTCAGTATAGATAAGACACTTGTATTTAAATATTACATATCCAGCCTTTATTCTGCTATCCCTCGTCTGTGTTTTCAAATGGACATATTAAGATCCTCTATACAAGGAGTCAGAGTGACTTAAAGTCAACATAGATATAACAATAATACTGGCATCAACAAAGGCTTTGAGCATTCAATCATCATATTTTTAATGATGTGGATGACTGAAGAGTTGGAGGATGGAGAAGATTGAAGCCTGTCCATTAAAGTTTGAAGATTTTCTATCATTATAAACTGATCATTGATTATATATATATATTTCATGTGATGGAATTAGAATATATATATATATGTGTGTGTGTGTGGGTGGTGATGATCTGGACCAATTGATGAGTACTGATTCAGCACGAAATATGTATATTGAGATCGTTTATCTTTTTCATGTATATGGTCATATGTATTGGCTGTAAAAGAAATGAATAGTTATAGGGAGCTTGAAAATCTGAATTCAAATTCTTTTTAATTACATTAAGTTCAGTTGAGACAAAATATTTGTATTTAAAAAGAGTAATAGTAAATATTTTTTTTTTAAATATTGAAAGAAAATGATATAATCAATCTATAATAAAATAATGATGTGTTCACCTTTCTGATAATGAATTTTATCTCTTATTATATTCTCTATACTTGATTGTAGGACAAATGATAAGCAACAAAAATGGTTAATGACTATTTCTGACCTTTTCATTTCATGAGATATCAATCATAGTGTTGGTTAAAAACGAGCCTTTAACCCTTAAACCGCTAATTTTATCATTGGTTGTAACAGATAAAAATCAAATCTTTTAATTGGCCAACTCACAAACTGAAGACAAAGCCTATTGTTAAAACATATTCGCCTATAATATTAAATTCAACTCAGATACGTTTATAAAAAGTATATAATTAATTTTTCAGGTCATGAAGAAAACGAAAGTTCTTTCAAAAATAAATTGCTATTTATTTATTCTAAGATATTCTATATCGGCAACATAAAAGTTATAATGTAAACAAAAAGATCGACTTTTACGTTATAGAAAAGTAAATATTTCTTTTTACTACATCTTCAATATATTTACTTAAATCTTCAATATTTTTCAAAAATAATTTTGTTTTTTTATTATTCTCTCTGAAAATTATGTTTAATTTCCATAAATATTATTTAATAATAATTTAAATCGTATTGAAATGAAAATCTCAGCGTTTTTCTTTATTTTCTTTGATCAGGCAGTTTCTTTGTTCTTTCCAGCCAATCAGAATGTCTTTTTCGGCTGAGAGCATGCTAAGAACCAATCACAAATAATGTTCCTTCTTTGTTTAGGTTTAAATGCGTTTTTTTTTATTTTTTACTTCTAAAATAAATCGGAAGATGTCACCATCGTACAGAACTTTTAAAAACGAATTCAATACGTATTTAACGAATTTTATCGTATAAAAACGAACTGAGTTAGAGTGATTTTAGATGTCGACGAGGAGTCTCGTCGAGCGCGGGAAAAGGGTTAACCACAATTTTTTTACTAAATAGTATTCATATAAGCCTGACAAACAACTTATACATTCTAAATTATCAATACTTTTATTCCTTTTAACAAAATAATGCATCAAATATCAACAGCTGTAATAGAAATTAATAATTGCTGCTACAAAGTCGTATAGAAAAAAGTTGAATTCAATATGTTTTAATGTTTTTGAGAGTATATCAATTTTTATCATTATATAAAGATAAATAAACAGAATGATCAGATTATATATTTTAGAACAAATCTAGCTATTTGCTCAAACAAATTAATGCATTAAATCCACATATATAATAACGTTTGATTGTGGTTTTTATTAGCATAAAAATAAAAAAGATTGCAAAAAGAAAAAATTTAGAAACTTCAATGAAAGTCAAGTATCACCCTTACTTACTTATCCTGCTCCTCTTGATAAAATACTATATATTGTAACGATATATAAATATGTCGTTACATTTATTTAAAATAAAAACTTAAAAGTTCGCAAATAAAAGGAAAAAACTAAACGCTAAAATTAAAATGTTTGTTAAACATATATATATTCGCACAGATGCTAAACTTTAAAAATATTTTTTTTTCATAAACAAAAAAAAAAGTATTTGAACGTATTTTTTTTAATAAAAAAATACAAGATTGAAATATAAAAATATTTTAATAAAAAAATAACGTAAGTTAAAATAAAAACAGGTATTAATTAATTCCTGTAATCTGTAAATGGAAATGATTGTTTATTAATTATCTAAAAGCTGTTTAATTAAAAAGTCAGATGAAAAGTTAGATAAGAGAAGAAAGAGAAATTAGCTTGACCAATGGAAGCACTAGGCCTTGGCTCGGACACTAACGAAAGTGATGGATTAGTGACGTTTTGTTGATTGAATCCATGTGGATAATATAAAAAGGGAAATAGTTTTTTCGGACAGTTCCAGCGTTGTGTGCTTGAGAGATGTGGTATGACGCACATACCACACTCTCTATAAAAAAAAAAAAAAATGAAAAGACTGTGATACCTTGAACCAGCTATTGCCATCTCCAGAACATTACCTTCCAACGGAGGCGTCGCGGGAATTGAAAGCAGAGGCCGGGACTCTTCTACCATAAGCTATATGAAATGAACAATTGTTAAAATCAATTAAGAACTTTCGTCAAGTTTTACAAATTGATAAACAAGCCAACTGAAATGTTAAAACGGACTCTTATCTGACTTTTGTAAGTTTTAAATCAAATTAATAATGTTTAATTTTATATGTTTTCCGATTGATAAACATCATTTCCATTTTTTTTTTCTTATTGTAAAGATTATTTAAACATATGAAATTTAAGTTGTTTATAGATGCTTGCATGGATTCGTTTGCAGTTAATTATATTTTGGTTTTCATATTTGATCAAAATATATATACATTCGATAAATAATGATACCTTATGGTGAGTATCTAAAATGTATTTATTCGGATGTCTTTTAAGTTATAGGTGACAACGCAAGTATCTTATGGTAAATACTATTGGGTTACTTATAAGTTTCCCTCTGCGATTGTCGGTATCAATAATTTTGTATTTTGATCGTTTATGTTTATTTTGAAATGTTTTTGACCGTGGAATCTATGTAATCGATCTATACCCAACATTTTTAAACAAATCTGTGCGAACGTATTTAAATGTTAAAATTAAGTCGGGCGTGAATGGCTATATAGTTTTGTAAAGTTGTATTAAGGGAGGGTAATCTTAGGTTATTCATTTCGTAGTTGAATTGGTTCAATGGATTGGATATATTTGTGTAATTAGTAGATGTAGTATGAGGTCCGCTATGGGCAGGATTATAGATATACGCCACACACCCTCTGTTTGCCTATGGATGGGTTTGTAAGTTGGCAGAAGACTGCAGTCCATTCCTATGGAGTTTTTTGTTTATTGTTCTACTTGCCAACAGATGTCACATTCCTGTTGGTGGAGAGTCAATGTCTTCTCTATTTCTACTTATTGTTCAGATGTACATTCCTGACAATATAGTATTTTGTGTTGTCGTATCATGCTACATTGAATACATGAATGTATCAGATGGATTGGCGCCAATTTGGTTGCGAAATTTGTTGCCTAAGGTTAAATCAGGGAAGAATATTTTCTTTTCAAATGCAGATCTATGTAGTCTATTCATATTTGACTATCTAAATAATAATTAAACTCATTGAAACTTAGTTAAATGTAAAATTAAAAGTTAATATAAAAATCTAAAATGTTAAACTTATTCCTCAAAATTTAAATATTATTTTATAGTGTGTAAATAAATATTTTTATATGTTAATCTGGCAGTGGCTTTTACTCTTTGATATTTAAGATATAAATTAAGATAGATTTTTATCTCTGCGTCTCCACTGAGCTAGTGACTTGGGCTAACGATCGGAATATTTAAATAAAGTGGAATCTTAACAGCACGTATCTGCCTACTTTATAAATTTTTCTAGGCTCAAATGCCTAGATGGCGCCCTTGTAGTGCAGATATTGTTTTTGCGGTTAGATTCGATCTTCACTTTCATTCCGATTGGTACAAACTGGCTACCCAACTTGGGACGATCTTTAATAAACACGAGTGCCCTGAGAATTTTAAAAGTGAATCATGCCCGTAAATTTTTTTTCTGAAATAGTATAAATAGATTTGTTGTATTGACGTGGAGTTACACTTTGAAATTTTGTCTTAAAGGTACTGCCAGTCGAAAAATTGCGCATATGTAGAGATAAATTCGAGGAATAAAAAGTAATAAATAAAACGTAATTAATAAATATAAATATAATTTTTTTTAAAAAAGTCTTGTTAAAATCTAATTGTTTAACTTCCTAAATAATACTTAAAGGTAGGAGAAATGAAACTTGGAAGGGAGGGGCAGAAATTTAGCTGGTAATAAGGAAGCAACAGTCAACATTTTTTTTAATCATTATATTTGTGTGTAATTACTGTTTTGTCTTGTAAAAAAAAAAGTTTTGTCCTTTTGAAATTTCATATATAACAAATTTGTGTAACGTAATTACTAACACTAAGTAAATTCTTTTTTTTTTTTTTTAATGTTTTTGTTTTTTGAGGAAGTTTACTGATATGTAACGATATATAAATATGTCGTTACATTTATTTAAAATAAAAACTTAAAAGTTCGCAAATAAAAGGAAAAAACTAAACGCTAAAATTAAAATGTTTGTTAAACATATATATATTCGCACAGATGCTAAACTTTAAAAATATTTTTTTTCATAAACAAAAAAAAAAGTATTTGAACGTATTTTTTTTAATAAAAAAATACAAGATTGAAATATAAAAATATTTTAATAAAAAAATAACGTAAGTTAAAATAAAAACAGGTATTAATTAATTCCTGTAATCTGTAAATGGAAATGATTGTTTATTAATTATCTAAAAGCTGTTTAATTAAAAAGTCAGATGAAAAGTTAGATAAGAGAAGAAAGAGAAATTAGCTTGACCAATGGAAGCACTAGGCCTTGGCTCGGACCCTAACGAAAGTGATGGATTAGTGACGTTTTGTTGATTGAATCCATGTGGATAATATAAAAAGGGAAATACAGTTTTTTCGGACAGTTCCAGCGTTGTGTGTTTGAGAGATGTGGTATGACGCACATACCACACTCTCTATAAAAAAAAAAAAATGAAAAGACTGTGATACCTTGAACCAGCTATTGCCATCTCCAGAACATTACCTTCCAACGGAGGCGTCGTGGGAATTGAAAGCAGAGGCCGGGACTCTTCTACCATAAGCTATATGAAATGAACAATTGTTAAAATCAATTAAGAACTTTCGTCAAGTTTTACAAATTGATAAACAAGCCAACTGAAATGTTAAAACGGACTCTTATCTGACTTTTGTAAGTTTTAAATCAAATTAATAATGTTTAATTTTATATGTTTTCCGATTGATAAACATCATTTCCATTTTTTTTTTTTTTCTTATTGTAAAGATTATTTAAACGTATGAAATTTAAGTTGTTTATAGACGCTTGCATGGATTCGTTTGCGGTTAATTATATTTTGGTTTTCATATTTGATCAAAATATATATACATTCGATAAATAATGATACCTTACGGATGTCTTTTAAGTTATTGGTGACAACGCAAGTATCTTATGGTGAACACTATTGGGTTACTTATAAGTTTCCCTCTGCGATTGTCGGTATCAATAATTTTGTATTTTGATCGTTTATGTTTATTTTGAAATGTTTTTGACCGTGGAATCTATGTAATCGATCTATACCCAACATTTTTAAACAAATCTGTGCGAACGTATTTAAATGTTAAAATTAAGTCGGGCGTGAATGGCTATATAGTTTTGTAAAGTTGTATTAAGGGAGGGTAATCTTAGGTTATTCATTTCGTAGTTGAATTGGTTCAATGGATTGGATATATTTGTGTAATTAGTAGATGTAGTATGAGGTCCCCTATGGGCAGGATTATAGATATACGCCACACACCCTCTGTTTGCCTATGGATGGGTTTGTAAGTCGGCAGAAGACCGCAGTCCATTCCTATGGAGTTTTTTGTTTATTGTTCTACTTGCCAACAGATGTCACATTCCTGTTGGTGGAGAGTCAATGTCTTCTCTATTTCTACTTATTGTTCAGATGTACATTCCTGACAATATAGTATTTTGTGTTGTCGTATCATGCTACATTGAATACATGAATGTATCAGATGGATTGGCGCCAATTTGGTTGCGAAATTTGTTGCCTAAGGTTAAATCAGGGAAGAATATTTTCTTTTCAAATGCAGATCTATGTAGTCTATTCATATTTGACTATCTAAATAAAAATTAAACTCATTGAAACTTAGTTAAATGTAAAATTAAAATTTTAATATAAAAATCTAAAATGTTAAACTTATTCCTCAAAATTTAAATATTATTTTATATGTGCGTAAATAAATATTTTTATATGTTAATTTCTGGCAGTGGCTTTTACTCTTTGATATTTAAGATATAAATTAAGATAGATTTTTATCTCTGCGTCTCCACTGAGCTAGTGACTTGGGCTAACGATCGGAATATTTAAATAAAGTGGAATCTTAACAGCGCGTATCTGCCTACTTTATAAATTTTTCTAGGCTCAAATGCCTAGATGGCGCCCTTGTAGTGCAGATATTGTTTTTGCGGTTAGATTCGATCTTCACTTTCTTTCCGATTGGTACAAACTGCCCAGTTTTACTGTACCGGACCATACTCCCTGCGGAATTCTTTTCCTAATCTTGCACTGAGCATGAAGTGACCAAGATTTAACAGGTAAAGAAATGGATATCAATTTAGCCGATTTCTATACTCATACATATCAGTACTTCCAGCTAAACTGATAGAAAGAGTGGATTGACAGGAATCTTCCAGTTAAAACACCCTTTAGTTGATATCTTATTTTAATGCCCGAATATTTAGAACAATGGCAAGTACACACCTTTGAAAAATCTATTTACAAAATAGACTTTTGCGCGCCACTTCTAGAAAAGAATCAAAAAATGAATTTTTCACCCTCCTAGAAGGGTGTGCAATACCATATGTTCAGCGGAGCATAAGAATAAGATTTAACACCCCGGTAGAGCGATATCCCGTGTGGCTAGCTCAAGTCACTCTACATCTAGGGTCTTCAAATGGGTAAGTTAAATGATTATTACAGGTATGTGGTTGATAAGGAAAGAACACATTTTTATCAATATAAATAATGATACGAAAACGAAAAAAGTTTAATATTATGATTAAATATTTATTTAATCCCTAAGACCCACCACCGTTTCATACTAATGATAATATAATAACAAAATACTAAATAATTAATTACACCAAACTATATATATATTCGAGGCGTTGAAATAGATAAAATACAATTTTAAATAAGAAAAATAATAAATCCCTAAAGCTATTTACAATGTTTATAAGTAATGGAAGTGGTCTGAGCTCTTTTTACCCAATAGAAATAAATTTTAATTTGTGTGATTTGATATACAGATATGAGATTTTCGGTCATACAGGCATACGCTTTTACTGATAACTTTAAAACCTTTTTATTGATAGGAAATATAATAATGAAAACTATGCATATTTGCACAATGAAATATATCACTAATTTCATATTTTCAACAAGTCAATCTGTTGCATTGGCTCAGATACCATATCGTACTCACCATAAGGTACTGTATCTATTTCCGTTTTGCCAAAGATAAATTTCTATACATGTATATACGTGCAGCCAAATTATACACTTACTATTATTTTAAATATAAAGTTATTAGAGTACTTGCTTCCAGGGAACCTATAATAAATCAATCCCTTCTTACACTCATCGTGAGGTGTAGCAGTCACAAAAAAAATAACTTAAAAAGGATATCCGGTTAAATACATTTTTAGATATTCAGCATGAGATATCATATTTACCGAATATAATAAGCGTATGTACGCATACATATATCTACATGCATATTTATATTTGACGAATTTCAGGAATAACAACAACAGCAAAATGAATAGCAACAACAACAACAAAAAAAAATCTCATTGCGATCTTTGCTGAAAATACTAATTTGAAATAGAAAAATTCACTCAAAGGATTTAAGTAAAAGCTTTACCATTTATGACCGCAATAACCGTAAATTTATACATATGCGAGAGACTCTCTCATTTTTAAATGATAAATAATAATAACAAAAAAAATATATCTAATCGGAAATAGAAAAGTTAATTATTTCAATGTTAATAAATATCTTAAAATAAACTTATATCTGCGTCTTCATTCTTCTCCTCTGGGCTGAGTGGGCTTCAAGTTAACTGGATGTGTGGTGACGATTTCTTCCATTTAGTAAGGTGGCACTGGCCATCCTCCTGGGCGGTTGGAATTGGCGTGGTCACATCTGGGCGGCTTAGGACAGAGAAAGGGCGGTGCACTGGCTAGTTGTCTACCCCACGGTCATTTTGCCGGAATCTCTAGTATATTGCTTCATATCCTCTTTTTTTTATATATCTAAATAGTAACGAGGATTATTTAATAAATTTTCATAGGCTGTCTCCAATAGTTATTCGAATCCACAAAGATAAGAGTTCTTAAAAGAACTGTATAAAGGATTTGTTCTAACGAATGTCACTAATAGTACTATTCATAAATGACTCTCTAAGTAGCTGATCGCTTGGAGAATTCTGGAGCAACGAAAAGAATGACTTGCCCAGAATGGCTGCCAACGAAAGACTGAATCCCACAGCACTATCCATCCCACTAATAAGAACCAATTCAGATATCCCTCTGAGAAAAATGAATCAGCCAATCCTTTTAATCTAGCTTATCACTTAGATTGCAAACATTCCTTTATATTTTTCCGATTAAATTCTACATTTTAAGTTTGACATCCATCTTGAATGCTCAGACCACTTGATTACAGCTATTCATTTCAAAAGAATTTCTATTTAAAAAAAAATAATAACATTTTAATTATAGCATTATCAAACATTTTGCTTTTGGTCAGATTTTTGCAAAAGCAATTAACATTCTTTGTTTATAGAATAAAATTAGTTTTTAGAGGCAGTAATTAAAAAAGTGAAAAATATACAAGTATGTTGGAACAATTGCTTTAATTATTTATTTTACTACTATGTTCCAACATTTGATTCATTTGTTTAATAAGTTTGCCTTTCTCTATTTGAATTTTTCAGAGAAAAGCCCAATACATAAAGTGATATAAAAAATATACAAAATAGAAAAATAAAAAAAATACATGAGCTTATTTTACAATATTTTCCATGTCAATTTCATATTATTTAAATTGGTGTGTGTGGGTATTTTAATGCTCAGACCACTCCATTATCAATATAGCACATTTATGTATTTGTTGTGCTTAATCCATACTTTGTTCAAGGCCATTTGATAATGCCTGGCACAATATATATATATATAATAACAAGTCAGATGTCACATGACTTATATATAGCTTGCACTTACAAATATGTAAAATTAAGAGCGTGCTAATAACTCTAAACAAGCTTTTTTTTTTTTTTATTTATGATAAATGCTACTACAAGAGAAGGCATTCAAATCATTTTTATCTTGGATTGTCCCCATCCCCAGACCGGTTTCGACCTATGGGTCTCTTCAGTGAGGAGTTGGGACATTAGATCTAAAAAACCAACTCAAGCAAAGCATTTATCTAAAAGATAATTGTTAGAAGAAGATCTGAAACTTTAGACATCTACATGTCTTTAAAGTCAGCTCTCCAACTGACAAAATCATATGGACCTGAACTTAATTTAGATACTATATAGCACGCTCTTAATTTTACATATATATATATATATATATAAATTATTAATCAATGTCTGTATTCCAATTATAATAAAATATGTATAATTATTCAAAACAATACAATAATTAATACAGTAAAAATATTTTAAAATATTTTAAATTATGGTATATATTTGTTTTTAAAATATTTTTTACTGTATTAATTATTGTATTGTTTTGAATAATTATATATATATATATAAACATTATCATAAATATAACTACTTAATACTTTCATAAATACTTAGAAGTATAAAATAAATTTTAAGACACAATTTTTTTCTGCCATAATTCAACATTAAATATCTATGCAATTTTTCTACATGGAGAAGACTAAATGTGTTTCAGATATATCTGTTTATTGTACAATTATTCAAAATATTTCATAGAAGATTGTTTTAAGTGTAATAAATCTGATATGTTGTATTAATTTTAAACTGTAGATATTACTGTAAAACTCGCAAATTAATTTCTCAAAACCTGCTTCCAGACAATCATGATTCCGCCTTAGCCTAAATATCTTAAAATTTTAACAGCCTAAAATAGATGGTGAAACAAGATTATTTTCAGTATTTTACACTTACATAAATAAATATCACTCAATTCAAAACTTGTATCAGCATAGATTTAACTTCTCTAAACTCACTGTCATCAATGATACTACCGATAATTTTATTTAAATATTTGCTACAAAGCATTCACAATTCACCTTAAGGTAGTCATTTTCAAACACAATTACGGAAGCTGATTTTCATTTTTTTTAAATACGATCACATACAATTTTTTCATTCTCCAACTTAGAAATATTGTTAGGCATATTAGTGTGGTTAAGTCTCAATCTTACGCAGAAAAAAAGACATTCAAAAATTTTAACCATTAGCTGTCAATTATCAACTTAAAACAGCAATCCTGAACCATGAAAAAATTTATATGCAAAACAAATTAACTCTTCATTTCATCCACTTTTATAAAAATATTTAAGCAGTTAAATTATGTCTGTAAAGGTTTAGATAAATTATGCAATATTATGATCAAACAGTAATATTTGATCATGGCAGGTGGTAATTTTCCATTGCTTATCAACTTTAATAGAAGTTATTATTTTAGCATTTTAGATTAGAGTTAATAAAACATTCAATGTTAAATATCTAACTTCATGCATAAACTATTTTGACTGACCTCAATCAATTCATGGATAAGTGATTAGATTGCTAATATTTTTGAAAACTGCATAATGAATCTTACTACTCATAATTTAGCCTAAGTAACAGAAAAAGTATGCAACACATACAATATGGCTATAATCTACTGAATCAATTTAATAATAGTAAGATATTTTTATATATATTTTGCTCTTGAACCTAAATTTATATTCTAGCAGCCTAAAAATAAATTATTTTTTTAAAAAAAATCTTTTATTATGATCCTCAATAATTTTTAATTTTTGAAAAAATTTAATTAATCTCGCTATAAATGGAATTACATCACAGTAAAAAAATCTAGTCAACAACAAAAAAAATAAAAATAGAACTATTTAATTTAATTAGTAATCATTATGCATTATATATTATAATATATCTGTTTATTTTTGTTGGTTTTAACTATTTTCAGAAACTTAAATTTAAAACAAAAAAAATATTTCATTGAGAAAAGCTTTTTATTTTGCAAAGTCCATCATAATTTCTGATTAGTTAACTTTCCTAGTAATATCACTAATGGAATGGTATGTAGTTGAGGTAATCTATTCAGTTTTTTTTTAAAATATTAAAATGAGAATTTTTTAGTTTCTGATTAAAATCTGCCTATGAAAGAAAGCAGATAAACTTAAATATTCTATGTTTAATACATAGATATGATTCACAAAAAAATATACTTTCTGATACATGAAGTAAAAAAAAACCTAGGAAATTATTATATACAGCTTACTCTGTAGCCTATATGAATATAAAATTATGGGCCTATATAAAATATTATGTGATAATTCAATGGAAAAATAAAGATTCAAAATACTATCATGACAGCCACTAAAAGAATAATAGGCTCATTGCAGAAAGTTTATACATCATTATATGACAAGACAACACTCCTAAACATTCTATTGTTCACCAGGATTGCCTATTTTATGCTGTTTGTCAAGTTTACATGGAAATTCATTTGTGGTATCAACTCCATTTGTTCTAGGATCCTGTGGGGGGGAACAAGACTGTGGCAATCAGCCTCAGGAAGTGCAGAGACCTACTAAATTAAATGGCCTGAGGCTGCATTTGCTACAGGTCATTTGGATCCAGCATTCTTTCAACCTTTATTTCAAACTTAATAACCTGTGCCTACAAAATTTGCATCCAGCGGTTGTGCATCCCACTGACACTCCACCTCCTAGTAGGAATTGTTGGCTATTTGAACTGCTATTAGACATCATGGGAAGAAACTTAATCCTGGGTTATCACAATCCCCCCCCCAAAAAAAAAATTCGTTGCTGGGATGCATATTACCTCTGTTTTGATAACATAGTACCCAACAGTACCACACTCAATATAACTATCTATAATTTCTTGAAAAAATTCAAATGGTGGAGCCTGGAGCTGAAGTTCTTCAACTTCTTGGTGAAAGTTAACTTCAATGCTCTACCCACAGGAGTTTCCTGACATCTTATAGGGGTTATAAATCTATTAGTAGCATATGTGGTTTGTGTCAAAGAGAGGATGAGACAATAGAACACATCTTTTATAGGTGTGTTGGTTTGCAATGCTGTAGAAGGCTAATTTCTACAATTTATATATAAAAAAAAACTTTAATATTGACTCTAATGCAGGGCATCAAATCAGACATATTTGCGGTAATAAGGAGTGCTACATTTTTGATGTTCAGTGTTTGGTTGACAAGATGTACACTTCTTTTTGACATGAGTAACTCAGACCCACTGCAGATATTCCTCAAGAATATCAGTGCAATAAAGAAAAGAGGCAAGAGACTCGCTCCTCAATTGTCATTTAGCAGCACTTGAAGAATGATTGACATTAAAATGTTTGCGATGAACTAATTAAATATCTTTACCTGGTAAGATCATGGATCCATGGAGGATATTTATCAAGAACATCAGAGTGATAAAGGAAAAAGACAATAGACTAGCTCTTCAATGAGCATTCAGGAGCATGTCAGAGATGAGTGGCACTGAGACATCCACAATGAAATAATTAAATATATGGACCTGGTGTGTATCTATGCTTATTTTAAATCTATGTACATATTTTTTTAATGATAAATGTAAAATAATATTATTCACTGTATACCCATGTTTAAGTTAAATATATTAGTTTATATGGTTGGATTTGTTAACATAAAGCTCTCTTGCTCATAGTGAATGTCATTAAATTATATACTTTTGTAACAATAAACTTTCCTTGTAACCTTTATAACAATAAATCTTCCTTTGAAAAAAATAAAAAAATAAAAATTTTATGAGTCCTTTAGATTACACAGACCAAAACAATTACTAGTTAGCCATCCTCTATAGTGCAATGGATAATATTAATTTTATGGTTCAAATCACTGTCAGAGTCTAAAAAAAAAGTTTTTAGACAGCCCACTTCAGGAAAAAGATTTCTCTAATAATTACTAGTAAAGAAATATTTAAATGCATTATTTCCCAGATTTATCAATTGCTGGATAGTAAGGGGATTTTAACAGTTTTTCATCTTTGTTTTATTTTTCAATTAAAAATACCTAGATATCAATTAAATGTAAAAGTCCAAACTATTTTTCAAAAATAGCTTTCAGTAAAAATGATTTTTAATAACTTTATTGTAGAAACAATAAAATTATAAAATCATAACGCCTGTTTTTCCATAAAAGTACTATTTTGATGCTAAAAAATTAATATGCAGTATTCTAAGATTCTTAAAGACTTAGTGATTAGGTATTTCAGATTGATGTCTAAAAGTCAAAGTGATGACATTTAAATCAAACTAATAAATACAATAAATTATTATGAGAGTTTATATATAATTTAGCAAATGTTGCTTAGAAATTTAAATGGAATATCTTCCATTAATATACTTTATATTCAATATTTTTTTGAATTAAAGAAAAGCTTTTTATATCTTGTTAATTGGTAAACTTGAAAGAAAATATAGATTAGACAAGCTTTCCCAAAAGAACAAATGCAAGTTTTTCATTACCCAAAATATATTTGTATTATTTTGTCTTAAATAAACTATGTACTGATAATATTTTTTTTTTAATTGTTGCAAGTACTTAATATATAGTTTTTGAAAATTGTTAAAATAGTTTCTTTATAAATTTAATTAGTTTAGATATTGGTGTTTGTGATGTGATTAGAAGATTCGAATATTAAATATTAATAGTTTATCAATCTCTAGAACCTGCTGATAATAGTAATCTAATATGTTTCCTACTAATACAAAACAGTAGACTAATTTCTGTTATCATAAATAGATATTGATTTATTTGAGACACATATACTCATCCATATATCATTAAGTTGTATTTTTTTTTCTAATTCAATCTCACACTTATAACACCATTTTGTCAAGTCAGTGTAGATGCAAGTTTTCTATTTTTCTTTGTTAACAAATTTGAATATATATTTGCAATCTGATTCATTTCTGAATCACTATAGAAGTCATTATAAAATCCATATGTCTCTCCCCCCACACAAGAAAAATCAGTATTTCTACTTTTGATAATATCTTTTAATTTCTGATGTAAGCTTTATTTATTTTCCCTAATATATATTTTTCTTTAGATCATAAACCCAGTTGTATTTTTCTTTCTTTCAAATACAATAATAGATTCTTTTTTCTTTTTTTTTGCAATATTTTTCATTTTGTTCACTTTAGATAAATTTAGAAAATAATATAATAAAACTTTATTTGATATTACTCCTAAGATTTAAAGTCTGTTTACAAAGTTAGAATTAATTTTATTTAGGGTTTAAAGTTTACCGTTAATAAAAAAAAATTGATCCTTTTAAATTTTCAAACTAAAAGATGACATTAGAGATGGGTTGATAATAATATCAATAAAATTTAAAAATATGCAGACCGTTAAGTTTATAATATTGTAAAATATATTACAAATGAATGCATTTAAGTGCACTGAATTAACTCATTATTTAACTAAAACATAAAATGTTATATAATAGCCAAATCTGAATAGTGAACTATGATAAAAGAAGACTCACAAAATGAGTTTCAGAGGAATCTCCTATATCAGACGTGTTCAAAGTGTCGATCGCCAAAAAATTTTAAGTCAATCGTGCAAGCAAAAATAAAATTTTATATAGAAAAGATTTTATCTTCAAAAACTAAAATTTCCAAAAAAATTTTTTGAAAAGCAACTATTGAAATTTGGGAATTTTTTATTTGATTACAAAATCCAATTTAAAACTAAAATTTTAAAAACTATAAGCTTGTAAAAAACAATGAAATAATAAAAAATTGAAGAAAACAATCGATAAATTTACTATCGTTTCGTTTCTTCATGTTTATTTTGGTTACAGCAATCCAAAAAAAAAAAAACGTTTATTTTTGAATTTTCATTTAAGTTGGCAGACTAGTTTTGACTTTTTTTGCGAAAAGTAGTTTAGGTATTTAAATTGTATTAATTTAAAATTATACAAGTATTTTTATTGATAATTCTTATTTTGTGGCAAAAATTAAATTATTTGATTTTTTTCCCATAATGAGAAATAAAAAAGCAAGAATATATCATTTCAATAATGATTGGGAAGAAGAGTTTTTATTCATCATGTATAAAGAAAAGTGTTTATATTTATTGTATAATTCTACAATAGCTTTACCGAAAAGAATTATTCTAAACAGACATTTTACTACTATTCATCCAAGTTTTGATCGAGACTATCTCCAAAATATATAATAAGAAAATCTGAAATACAAAGATTAAAAAAATCTGTAAATTCACAGCAATCTTCATTCAAAAAAAGTTGTTGTAAATCAACAATGGCTACAGTGGTGGCATCTCTCCATGTATGTGGAATTTTTATAAAGCGCAAAAAGCTTTTACAGATGATGAGATATTCAAAGAAGGTTTTTAGCTGCAGCAGATAGCTTATTTCACAATTTTAAAAATAAAATGGAGATTGTTGATGCTATTCAAGAAATATAACTTTTCAGACAACTGTAACAAGAGTTGAAACCATGGCAATGGATTTAAGATCACAACTTAAATGGGATTTTGAAAATTGTAACAACTTCCATGAATTTTAAATTATATGAATTGGATGAACAGTGATTCGATGGCTTTGCTCCAATTTGATTCATTTCAATTTGATGAGTCAACTGACAGTTGCAATATGACCCTATTTCCTGATTTCATTGTAAAGGAAGAATTTCTCAAAATCCTATCTTTAAAAGAGCAAACCAGAGGAAAGAACATCTACAATATTTTTAAAGCTTTTATAATATCAGAAAATCTTCCTCTTAAAAAGCTCATTTCCATTACTACAGATGGCACTCTTTCTATGACTGGTTGTGAAAATGGATTTTTAGCATTTTGTAAGAGAGATATTGATTTTCCTAATTTTATTTCATACCACTGCATAATTCATCAACAATGGTAAAATGCTGAACCTTATTGATGTTATGAAAACAACTATTAAAATAATCAATTCGATTAGGGCAAAAGCACTATAAAGAAGATTGTTTCAATTATTTGATGCAGATTATACTGACTTAGTTTTCCATAATTCAGTCAGATGGTTGAGCAAAGCTAATGTTTTAAAAAGATTCTGCAACATGTTGCCACATATAAAAGATTTTCTGGATGAAAAAAAAGACCCTTGTGCTGTTTTACTTCACAACAAAGTGTGGCTGCAAAAGCTAGTATTTTTAACATATCTAACAACTAAATTAAATGAATTAAATTTAGAATTGCAAGGACAAAACAAAACAATAACTGACATGATTAGCTCCATTGATACACTTAAAATGAAATTGGAAATGTGGATTTCTCAAATTAATAAAAAAGATTTGAAACATTTTGCAAATTTAAAAGAAGAAATCGGGTCAAACATAGAAACATGTGATTACCAAGAATTTGGAAATATTTTGCAAACCATTCATCTGCAATTTCTACAATGATTTCAAGACTTTGAAAAACTTCAACCAATCACTTCATTTTTCACATCACCATTTTCTAAAATAAAATAGAAAATCAAGTTGTACTAATTGCGGAAGTATTTAATATGGACATAGGTAGCTTGGAAATGCAATTAATTAAACTACAAAATGATATCAGATTGAAATCACATGATTAATTTGATATATGGAAGTATATTACCATAGAAAATTTATCTATTATCGAAAGATGCATATCTTAGACTTCATTCATGTTTTGCATCCAGATATTTAGGTGAATCATTTTCTTATATAAAATCTAAATATCTACTTTTATGGCAGAAAATCATCTTAATGACTGTTTATGCTTAACTGTTTCTAATTATCAATCAAATTACTCAAAAATAGCAAATAATATTCAATGTTAATCATTACATTAAATAAATTTGTTTAAAATTTTAACTATATTTGTTTATTTCATTTATAAATTGATTCATTTTGCTTTTTCACCCCATTTAGTCGATCGCCATTTATTTGAAAAATAAAAAATAGCTCTTGGGTTCTAAAAGATTGGGCACACCTGTCCTACATCAATTAGGACAATTCTCAACATCATTAGTCACAAATATGAACAAGGCTGAATCTTATTTATATTAAGTAGATTTCACTAAACATTATGGTTCTTTATATAAAGTTAACAAGCACACATTTTATTTGTGTTTAGTAATATTGAGGCTTGGCACAGCTGATAAAATGGGATTTCTGAAACTGATATTGCCATAATTCAAACTCAGAATCTGGCTATTACATAATCTTATATCTTAGTTAAACAATGAGCTAATAGAAGGTTCTCTGATGTACCCATTTATAACTTTATAAGTTATAGTTCTGCTATGTATTAATTATATAAATAGATATAATATATATTCCTAAACCGGATGTATTACATCCCACTAAAGCTATTATTTTTTGTCAATAATGTTGTATTGAAAGAGCACTGCTAGAGTATTATAAACAGTTTAAATTCATTAAAAATAATATAAGCTAAAATCAAATGTGATCAAAACAATAAGCATTGCAACGCACATAATTTAAAAGCAGAACTTTTGAAATATTAAAAAACCGATAAATAAATGAATAATCCACATATATCTTCTTTATAAAACTTGATTTATTACATGAACTATTATTTCATAACATAAAATATTCCACCAATGTTTCACTGGTATTTTGATATTACTTTTGCTATGATGTGATGTTGATAATATTTATTCAAAATTTATAGTTCATGATGTCATGACAATCAAATCCTGGCATGACTAATCCATGTCAATTTTTCACATATATAAACATCAGCATGTTGTAAAACATGCATACCTGAAAGATTTGGTGCACTCACAAAATATAGAAAGGTTTTGGGGTTGGTCAAATGGTAGAATAAAAAAGAGGAACAGCACATCAACATCTCCATTCTTATTTGACCAAATTCATGTCGAAAGAGTATTTAACAGAAGACCCTTTCCTTTCCATTTTGGATCATATTATTCTCTACAGTCAGATATAGTGACTTTTTAAAAAATGCAATATAAATGTCTCACATTATTAGTAAGCAATAATTTATTTATTTTAATTGAAAAATATAATTAGGGGTGAAATTTGTTATATTTGTGTTTTTTTTTATATTTTTTTTGTTAAATGTTTATATACATTTCCAAATAAAACTTTTATTTGTGGGTTGTTTTTTGTTAAAAAAAAGATATTTAAACTATAAGATTAAATTTATCATTCACCATTTTTCAGGTTGAAAACAAACAAACAGAAATCTAAAACTTTGTTATCATCTAAAAAATGTTTCAGTGTTCTTTTTCATATTTTTTTCTTTTTGGGTAATGAATATATCTGTTTATCATTGGAGATTACATGTTTTTTTATTATTTGAAATTTGGTATTACATGTGGGATATGATAGTGCAAAGTGCCATAGTATACCAGGATAGGGAAGGGGAGCTTTAATGACAAGAATGTCATAGTAAAATGGCACAACTCAGAAGTACCTGTTTTATTTAGTATAGTAAGAATTGAATGTTTGCTAGTATTTCACATGCGTGATTGTCTCTCAGACAGCCAATCAGAATTTAAACAGCTGTCTTAAGAATGACCAGGCTTCAACACATGACAGAGATTTTAATAAGAAAAGGATGATCCCAACCTTTTCTCAACTTAACTTTATATATAAGCCAGTCTTAAGCATCTTGGTCTGCAAACATATACACTTATCATTCATTGTGTTATTAATTTAAGATATTATGGCGTGAAATCTCAGATTTACTACACTGCAATTTTCTAGATGTTAATATAATTTATCAGCAACATATGTAAATAATATTTTAAATTAATAACACAATGAATGATAAGTGTATATGTTTATATATTCAAGCTTTCAGGCCAAGATGCTTAAGACTGGCTTATATATATATAAAGTTAAGTTGAGAAAAGATTGGTACCATCCTTTTCTTATCAAAATCTCTGTCATGTGTCGAAGCCTGATTGTTCTTAAGACAGCTGTTTAAAATCTGATTGGTTGTCTGAGAGACAATTGCGCATGTGAAAGACTAGCAAATTTTCAATTACTACCAATTTATTAACAACATGCAATTTAGACAAATATTGTTTAGTATAGTAAGGTTTTTTTTTCCTTTTTGTATAATGAATATGTGTCCTTTTTTTTTACATTTAATGTTGGTAATACATGTGGTATGAAATAATATTCCTAGTGACATATCATTTTAAGTTTGCAATAGGTTTAAAAATAACATGTCAGTAAGATGAACAAATTTTATTAATTAAGTTTGTCTATACATTCCTTGGAGGCATTATTTTAAACTTATTGCTAACTTAGAGTAATAAATCATAGCAGGAATAATACCAAAGTATTTTTTGATTATATTCTATTGTAGTCTTTTTAACCTTTTGACTGCTAATTATATTACTGGTCATCTGAGGTAAAAATCAAAGCTTTTAATTGGCCAACTCACAAACTGAAGACAGTCAATTGTTAAAATATATTTATCTTTTAATATAATATTTATTTTAGTTTCGTTTGTAAAAAGTATATTAATAATTTGTCAGGTTATGAAAGTGAACGAAAATGTTTTCAAAAATAAATTTCTATTTATTTATTGTAGAAATATTTTGTAGTGGCAAATGTAAAGTGAAATATAGTAATCCAATTAAAAAGAGTTGCTGATGTAAATTGTTTTTTTTTTTCACTTTTACGTTACGGAAAAGTAAATATTTTTTTTGCTAAAATCTTAAATATTTTTACTAAAATCTTAAATATTTTTACTAAAATCTTAAATATTTTTCTCAAATAGTTGTATTTTTAGCCTGTTTTATCAAAATTGTTTATAATTCATTAAAATTACTCAAAAAAACATTCATTTATCATTTTCAAAATAAAACAAAATACGAACGTAACTCTTTACTTTTTGGCAGCCATTTCCTTTGCTGTCAAAATTTACACAGCCAATAAGATTCAAGAGAAGGTGGAGCTTTGCTATTCTTTGACATATTTGGGCATTTATATTGATTTTTTACTTGTAAAATAATTCAAAAGAAGGCAGCATCTTACAAAACTTTTAAAAATCTAACTATTGACTATAAAATGACTATCCTAGCATTAAAAATAACGGAATTAGAGTGACATCAATCATCGACAAAAGGTCTCGTAAGCTTCATCACAAAGGTTATGGCAAAAAAAAAAATCAAGTCAGATGTAACATGACTTAATTTAATAAGCTTGTGTTTACAAATGTTATATATAACAAAAATATATTCTACAAAGCTTGTTAAGAGTTTGTTTTGTGAGCTCTATATATAATCTTTTTAAGCAAAACTAAAAAATATATAAAAATAATAACACATATAAATATTTTATATTTATCCAATAAATAAAAAAATATAAATATATATATATATATATAAAATTCATAATAACAATATAAAATACTAATAAATATATATAAAATAAAACTCAAAAATTTATATTACCTTTCACCTCTTCCCACTACAACTTTAAATTTTTTTTAAAAAAATCATTCCTTAAATAGCTATCTAATTAATTCCCTTTATAATTATTTAATTACACATTCCACACTAACTATATCATTAAACAAAAATCAATATTTTCTTTTTTAATTTTAAAAATCTATTCATTAATGGCTTCATTTTATTTATATAAATATCCTCTTCTATAATTCTCTCATAATATGACTTAATACATTTCAATAATTCTATTTTAAAATTTTTATGTTCCAACTGATTCATATGCTCATAAATTGCAGAATTCCTATCTCAAATGTTGCTTTAATCTTGTTGTTAATTTATTCTTGGTCATTCCAATATATTATTAATTTATATAATTATTTTTATTTTTTTTACATATTTTTTATTTATTGGATAAATATGGAATATTTGTATTTATATATTTATGTGTTATTATTTTTATATATATTTTTAAGTTTTGCCTTGAAATAGCATGTAATAGAATATAGTCAAAACATTGGTGGAACATTTTATTATGAAATAATAGTTCATATAATAAATGAAGCTTTATGTGTTTAATATTTTTTGCACTCTCTATAGCTTTTCTTTTAATTTTATGTAAAGAAAATATATGTGTGTGGATTATTTATTTATTTATTGAAATTAATGGACTATTTTTTAAAATAAAAATTTGAGTTTATGTATTATAAGTTTTTTTAAAAAAAAAACAATATCTAAAAAATAAGTCATAGATAAGCATTATATAAGTTAGACTTGACCAGTATTTTTAATTCACAATTTAATTTTAAAGAAGATCTTTAGTTTGAAGGCTGCAAAGTAACAAAATAAATAAATAAATAAAAATTTCTTCTTTTTTTGATTATTTAATTTAATAAAATAGGCATTGGGTAAGTTTTTTTTTTAATAATGAGGGTTATTTCAATAATAAACTCAAACAATTTTTTTCTAATTGTGATATATTTTTCTTTTTCTAATAGGTTACTTTGCATTGCATTTTTTTTAATTCTGAATATTTAGGGATGGACTAAACTGATACTTGTTTTAGATTTTAACCAAATAATTATTTGTTAAAAAATATATCATTTACTTTGAACTATTTTCATTACATAAAGATAATAAAAACTATGAAATAACAAAATAAATAGTATATTTTTTCAGAATGTACATTTTAAAATTAAAAATATTAAATTATATACTTTTAATTATATATGAGACTATATTTTTTTTCGTTTTTTAATAAACACCTTAAAATAAAAGATGCTGATTTAGATAGTACTCACTACCATTAGAATTCTAAGGACTACCACTAACACATCCAAACAATAAATAACATTGAATGATCCATACGGGGCTGCTTGGATGTGTCAGTAGAGGTTTTGGGCGGTCTTTATAATTCAAAATGGCAGTGAGCACAGTCTAAATAAAGCTTATAACTTCTACAATACAAATTTTATTACAATAATGACACTATGAAGTGTCAAGGTATGCAGGAAGGGGACAGAATGTTTTCCATGATATAAAGCAAAAAAAATGCAGGTGTGATCTTTCAAAATATTAAAAGTTCATAACTTTTAAAATATAAATTTTATTACAATATATGCCTATAGCCATATGTTAAAATAAAGTATATTAATTTTATAATTGGATTTTTTCTTATCAGAAAGAAACTGTGTTGTTGCAGCTTCCTTTATTACATGTAGTTAGAAAAAAAATAGAGATAAGAAAAAATAACACTGTTCACATTTGATCTTTTGACATGAATATCAGATCTATACTTGATTCATGAGGTCCATATGATGTTTGCACTTTAATTTTTTAATTATTGATGGAATTTGTGATTTTGTAACAAATGGTTATTTCACTATGATGTGTGGATTATTCAATGTAATTTATTGATCAGATGTGTCAGTAGTGTTTTTTTGTGGTCATTAGAATTCAAAATGGCTATGAGCACACTCTAAATAAGTACCACATAAAATTATATTTCTTTTTTTAAATAATATAATCCACTGGCAGACTTTGTCTTTGAGAAGCTCTAGGCAGAAATAATACTTAGAGCCATATCTAAAATCATTTAAAAAAAAAACAATTGAGCATTTACAATTCAAAATTATCTATTAGTTAATATTATAATTTTTTTTTACATATTACTTCCTTGAGTATTTTTTGGAATAGAGTCCATGCTAAAATAATTTAAATATGTGCAGCACACAGATCTTTATTACTAAAAAAAATAAAATTTGCTGCATTTTTTTACTCATGATAATAAAGTGCTTTTTTTTTTTTTTAAATATTGTGCTCATATATATACATTGAGTTTGTATATCCTATTTGCTCTGCTTTTCTTTTAAATTAAAAGTAACTGAAGGAATGGCTGAAGTTAAAATGATTGTTTTATAAAATGAATAATTGGATTAATGTATCTTTAATCAATAGATGAATGAAAAGTCTTGCCTTAACGTAGGACTAGGACTGTTCAATTTTTACTACTTAAAGTGGTAAAAGTTGTAAACAACTATGCAAACATTCACAAACAATACAGTCTGCTAGAGGGAGCCAGGTATTCCCGTTTACTCTGTACATCACAACACATGTTACTGGCTTCCCATTTTAGTTACCTAAATTATATTTTAGAATTTTTTTTTTTCTAAAAAGTCTCCAATTGACCAGAATAACATTTTAGGTTCCTTTGTATATAAGAATTATGGTACCAATAGACAACAAGTAAAAGTGATTAAAACTTTCCTTTGAAGAGCTGTTAAAAGTAACTGACACCATGTAAATTTCTAGAGATTTCTATTGAAAGACTTAATTTTCAGGGAAGATTTTGATTCAGGTAGCTTTGCTGACTCAGTGAGAGAATCTGATTGTTGGGAGAATCCCTGGGGATCAGGAGCTGGGAAGAAGGTGCTCTGGGGATCATTACCAGAATTGGATAGCTCATTTATTTGTTAGCAATAGTAGCATTATTCATTTTGACTTCAATGCTTGCTTTTTAAACCGGAGATATTACTTTTAAAGAAAGAATTTTTCCACAATAGTAAATTATTTTCCACTGTATCTAATCATTTATTTCAAGTGTTGCTTTATCTTTTATCCATGCATTTGATATTGGATCACTGGCTATGTTTCTTAAAACGTTTTTACCAGATTTGGATGGCTCTTTCATTTGTTAAAAATGAAAACGTTATTATTGTGGTTTTGTGCTTGCATTTTAGACCTGAGATTTGACTTGTGAAAAGGAATTTTTTCTACTATAGTGAATTGTGTTAGACTATATCTGAACAATTTGATTTCAAGTTTTGCTTGATTATTCAACCATACATTCTATATTAAATGTTTTTTTCTATTTTGAATGTTAAACTGTACAAATTATCAATAATTTTAACATTTGATTATATCGATTAGTACTTCTGATTTTCATAGGTTATCAGGGTGCTGAAACATGATGGATACTATTCAATATGCAATTTTAATGGATACATTACTCTATGTACATCTTTGATTGCTCTATAGATCTAGAACTAGATTGTGGTATAACACATAATGCAAGCATCTGGTTACTACATATATATTAAAGTTTTTGATTTTGGAAAGTAATAAAAAAATTTTTGTTCAAGGCATTGGTTTTGAATTTAGCAATTATTATGACATTCGATTGTTAACAGTTGTTGCTCATTGTATGAATTATGCTTTTATTTTTATCATTTGATTTCTACCAATAGTTAAGGACCTCATGAATTAAGGCTTCTAGTTTTTTATAAGTTATCTGGAAGCTGAAACATGATGGACAAAACCCAAGTTCCCAAAGAGTTCAACTGTGATTTGAACATTGGATTAGGGCTACTGTGTCATTCATATTTGCAGTCTTGAGGACTGAGTCTGTGGCTTGGAGAGCTCCCAGGGCTTGCATCCTGGTCTTAGAGGGGGGCTGTGATGTGGGTGTATTAGGTTCTAGTATGGGCTTTAGATGAGAAAGTCTGGAATCCAAGAAGGTTCCTGGGGCCTGGATTCTGGTTCTTACAGTGGGGCTGGGAAGTGAGTGCACAGGGATTAGTACGGGTTTTGTCTTTCTCATCTTAGAGGCAGTGGAGATGATGTGATGCATTGTGGTTGTGACCTCTTTGTTTTCTATATGATTTAAGGATTGCTTATTAGATTGTGTGATAATCTGTAGATGGCATATGATGTAAGCATGTAAGATTTAAATTTTTGATTAGTGCTACAGCCTTGCTTGTCTTCACTGTGAAGACAAGAGAATCTCATGCTTTGGTGACTCAGACCAAAAAGTTCTACTATGATTTAAACTTCAAATTTGGGCTGCTGTGTCACTCATATTTGCCATCTGGATGGCAAGGTCTGGTGTTTTGAAGGTCTCGCAGGTCTGGATTTGGTGTGGATCTGGGTGCTGTGGGGATTAGTTAGAGTATAGAATGAGAGAGTCTGAGCTTTGGGGGTACCCTGAGGCCTGGTTTCTAGTCCTTAGTGGGGGCTAGGACATGGGTTCTATGGGATTAGTATGGGTTTTCATTTCTTGTCTTCTGAATGGTGGAGATAATGTGATTCTTAGTAGTTGTGATCTATCTAGTTGCCATTAAGGTCAGGGGTTACCGAGTAGACTATGAAAGAAGCTAGGAATAGTAAGATATATGCATATATAATTTAAGGTTTTTCTGTTCACTTAGTAAAATCAAGTTCTGCATTGTAAATCATAGTTTGAATCTTGTATATCACTAGATATAACATGTAAATTCAAAAAATAATATTATGTTAATAAATCTTATTTTGAAAGTCTTAAAAAAAACAATATCTTTTGAAATACTATTTCAAAGACCAGTTGTAATAAAATATATTTATTGCACTTTAATTCATTCAAATATATACCACAAATGAATATCACAAACACAGAATGTTGATATATGAAATGTGATTCTTAGCTGCATGCAAAAATGAAAGCACTCTGTGCTATTTTATTTTGAATTCAGATTATATAGATAGGAAAATGTTGCTAATCTCACATTGGAATAAAAACTTCCAACAGAGAACTCATATCGGAATAAAAATCTTTAATAGAAATAAATCACATCACAACTTAAATAATAGGTTATAATAGAGGAAACAATGAAAAGAATGGAAAGAATGAAGATTAAGGCATAAATAGTACAGTATTTGTTTTCAGATATAGAATTTTAAAAATATTATGAACTTTAAAAAATGAATTCTTAAAATATTTTGTCAAAGTTTTGATAAGTTTTGTCATATTTTTATTTATTTATCAAAAGTAAAGTAAAACATGTTTATCCTAGTTTACATTTAACGTTAGTGCTTCTGATAATAATATATCATCGCTTTTTTTTCTAGAGTCACCTAAGAAAGCATAAACTTGTAACTACCACTGATTATCATTTATTATTTAAGCTTACATAAATAGCTTTATAGTAATGTAGAGAGCATTGTGCTAGTTATGTAATTTTTTTAAATTAATCAATATATTTTAAAAACATTCTAAAATTTTATTTCAAAATTTAAACTCCCAGAATGTAGTTTTCTTTCTCTCTCTCTCTCTCTCTCTTTTTTTTTTTTTAGGCTTCAGTATATTTAATTATATCTGCAAGTTTTTATTGATTTTTTTTTCTTTGTATAAAAAGTAAATACTTAGCTTTTATATAAATAAATAATATCAGCAAAAATGAAGTCCATTAAGTATTTGTTATTATTAATTTCAGGATATTGGACTTTTTTTTTTATTAAAAAAAATAGTATACATTTGGAAAAATAATGTTCTGTTTAATACACAGTTGTATCAACTTAAGATTTTAACATATATTGTTAATTTAAATTTACAACTAATGAGCGACCTTTCTTAAAGACATCTGAAAAAATATAACATTGGCTCCAACTGATGCTTTTGACTAATAATTTTAATTAAGATCTATTTTATTTTATTTTTTTGCAATTTTTTTTCTAGCTTCACTTAAAAAATGTAACAAGTTTATTTTAATGCATGAGTTATTTATATAATTTGACAACAAAAAAATTTCTATAGAGACTAATACAGTTTAAATTCACACAATAAGACCTATAAAAGTAAGTAACAGAATACCATTTTTGTCACAGTATACATATAATGACATATATGTAATGATATTCAATTACAAGATATATATATAACTTTTCTGGAAAGAAGACATTCTTTATTTAATGACGTTAAATATAAAAATGAAAAAAGGGCTTCAATCAAAGAGTTACCAAAAATAATTAAAACAAAATATATGTAATTATACTTGTAAAAAAGTAATCGTTAGTTGTTTTATATATATACTGTACCCAAATGTTAAGCATAACTTATCTATTGAGATTTTTTGTTATCACTTCCTAATTTGCAAGACATAGAAGTAAGTTGTGCAAAATATTTAAATAGATTATAACGTGTATTATTTCAAAACTTTATTTAATTAATAATAATAAAAAAATAAAAAACAGATTGCATCAAAAGATTTTATTTACATACTGCAGATGCCAAGTGAATTACTCAGTTAAAGTTTCTGAAATATGCTTATTGCAGTTTTAAATTAAGTTTATGTATTTGTAAGCTTATAACAATTAAATATATTGTGCAGAGGATACTAAAGAACCAAAATACAGAAAAAAATGTCTGTACTGACTTTTTCTAAGTTATTCAGTAATGATAACAGATTGAAAGGCTTATTTATCATCTATTTAACTATATTAATAAAATATTTTGTGGACTCAATTTCTCTGAAAAGAATCTTGAGAATTTATCTTTCTCTTCTGTTTTCTGCTAATTTAAATGGAATAGTCTTTGATTCTCCAAAAACTTAGTTTGTAAACAATAAAAAGACAATGAGAGAAAAAAGATGATTCAAATGACTGCAAATAAAATAATCACATTTCTGGATATAAAATACATGTATATTAATTAACAGCTTAAGAAAAACCTCTACTGTAATTTTAAGTTTTCCAAGTATTATACACTTCTATAAATTTTATTTAATATTACATTTGGAGTCAAAATAACCTGCAGAACTTTCAAATACAACATTGACCAATAATATTAAATGGCACACAAATGTATGGTCGATTTCAAGAATTCAGGTTGCATCTCTTTAGAAAAGTAGATTTTTTTTATCATCCATTGTTTTAATTATCTCATCTTAAAATCTTGCTATACCATTTATATGACACTATTTAAAAACTCATAACTGAGATTAAAATAATGCCTACTATCTAACAAATTAATGTCATTCAATAAAACTAAGAATTATGAGCATATAGTCCTAGATAGTTTCAAATTGATGACTCACATCCCATAAATTATATTAAAGATATTTTTCTTATCAAACTCCTGACTATTAGGAAAATGTTACTATCAAAATACAAAAAATTTTTGTATACTAATATTTTAAAGTATTTTTGCAAATGTTTTTGTTATTGGGTATGTTCTGTTATTATAATCTTGATTAATATTATTTTTTCAATCTTTAATTGTTTAACTAATTGCCAGTATTAATTATTCTCTGCTCTAGTCACTACCAGATATTTTCTATTTATGTTAACTTATTCTCATTGTTGACCATTGACAGTCTTATATGATCTATCTTACATATTTTAAAAACTTTTTGTGGTCTAAATAAATAATCTCCCCCCCCCCCCCACATTCTCAAATTTGGCTACATATTCAGTTGCATTATTAGCTTTTTTTTTTTTTTTTGTTAATAACAAATTGAGTTATTTTATTATTCACATTAACATTCTTTCTGTGTAATATTTTAATTTTTATCTTAAATTTATATGTTCAGATGACCAAAACTATAAAGGGGGTAGTTTCTCTGAACTTATATTTTACAATTTTTATCTAAAAATATTTTCGTTCTAAAAAATATTTCAAATAAATGATTGAAAATTTAATTTTAAATACTTCAATGAATGGACCTCATAACTATAGCTCTATCTTAATTATTTATAATAATAATAGTAAGAAAAATAAATGTATTTTTTTTTTGTAACGAACTTAGTAGTATCATGTGTTCTAACAAAATTGGATCTGCATATTTGTTCAAGTTTTCTGCTTAAAAATAGATTTAAGATTTAGGCTTAATGTATTATGACAAAGCAATAAAATATATTTATCTCTGATTTAATTTTTTTTTTAATGATCTCTTTCATGAATTTTGAAAAGCAGGTAACTAGGTAATAAATTCCAAGACCAAGTGATAACAATTGATCATTGTCGATGGTTTGCTATTGTCCTGCTATACTTTTATTATAATTTATTTAGCATATAAATCCCAGCAATATTTAAGAATTCTAGTCAATTTCCCATCCAAATACTAATTGAGTCTAATCTTCCTTAACTCATTTGACCAGTTAAGAATCAATGTTTACAATTCAATGCGATCATGTAAAATAATGAAATGTTTACGTCATTAAAATGCATACCTACAAAAATAAATTTCATTATTCTGTTTTGCTTTGTTATTACAGGTGGCCACTCGGCATGATCCACCATAAGTTTATTATTTTAAATTCATATGCTACGATTTATTAAATTATATATTTTTACATTTTTATTAATTATTTATTTAACCGTCTTTGTTTAAAGCAATATTAAACAGTTTGTTGTTTATTTGTTTTTTTACAAAAATTTCTAGATTCATTCCTGATTATGAAGAACGTAAGATTCATTCAGATTTTATAATAAATAAGTGAAAACGTCATTTTCTAGCAATGTAATTAATGCTATTTAATCATTGGCAGCAAAATTGAGATGTTTGTTGTCTAATTTATCAAAGATAACATAAATCAATTTCGGAGTAAATAATTAAATGAATTAAAAAAATACATGTCAGACGATATCACCCCGCTTTAATTACAATAAATAAATTGATTGCTTAAAAACCTTACTCCTCCTTCTTCATTAAAAGTTAAATAATAAAAATTATTAATTTCATAACCAATTTTTATATCGATTAATATAAAAAATAATAAATTAATATATATATCTAAAGGCAAAATAAGATTAAAATAAAAACTATTATATTGTAAACACTCATATACATATTTAAAAAAATACATGAGTACAAATGGATACGTATGTGCGTGCATTAGTATTTATCACTGCGTACGGTTTAAAAAAGAAAGAGAAAAAATTGCTTAAATAGAATCGTTTCATTAAATAGCAACACGCAAAAACGATGCATAAGGATTGGCATAACTCAATTTTCACAACATTCAGAGACATGCACCTTTTGTAGAATTGGCAAATAATTTGCCAATTAATTTTAAATCAAAGTTGCGCATTTTTAAAGTCACGAGGTGAAGAATCAAATCGCTCCACATACATCTCAATCCACCAAGCTGTGACTCTAGCAACCTTTGTGCGAATCCACAGAGACATTCTCGATCAATGAGACGAGTTGTGCATTAAAATGAGTTACACCGACGAGAAAGCCAAAATATTTGCTTCTCAAATTGAAAAAGTAAACGAGCATTACTAAAGCTTGACTAGAAAACACTTGAGTATTGTAAATATGCAATATGCTGTCAAATACTCATATAAAAACATGAAATCTGTAAATTGAATCAATGTTTATTAGCAATTTATTCTTACGAAGAGAAAAAAAAGTAACTCTGTTCCCTTAACACTATAAATTTTGTCGAAAAATTATTTATGCTTTCTATTTTGCGGCTTTATGTAAGAGTGGAGAACTCTAAGTAATAACGTTCAGTAATTGGAACTTGATGGAGAGTTGTGCAATGGAACAATGACTGTCAGATCCCTTTGGACTGCTCGGTAACTCATTGATTGTCTGTTTAGAAGAACTGCTACATCGCTGCTAAATGTAATACAGTTAATTTTTTTTTTTTGCATTAATCCACCTCATTTTTTGATATTTTAATATGTATATATATAAATTATTGCAAAAAAAATTGAATAAAGATAATATTTAAAAAATAAAAATTAAATTTGAGTATAAACAAATAGTATTTTTTAAACATTCTCAGCATAATAAAAATTTAAATATTACCGCATTTAATATCATTTTATTTTGTGTTTTGCTTGAAGGAAAAATTAAACAAAAAAGGAAAACAAATAATAATTCAAATTGATTCGCTGCTCTTTATTACCCAGCAAATATAAGTATACAAATTTAAGCTTTTTAATCATTCTATTTCAGGTCAATAGGAGTTAGGTCAATATTCTGCTATGCAAATTATGTACGTTTAGGAAGACTTACACATTCTTATGCTATATATGCGTGTGTGTTGTAATCTTACGAGAATCACATTTATTAAGACTGAAATGTCTTTTGGCAAAAAACGCTACAATTTGCAGAGAATAAATATTTGACCATTTTATTCAAAGATTGTTATAATAATAAAAAGGTGATGATGAGCAATGGGAAAATACTATCGATGATGATTAAATGTTATAACTTGGTCATTGTTGTCTGTTAACGTTATAACTAGGCCATTTTGCCCTCTATAATAAATTTGCAATTTATATAGTACTCAAGATTTATTTATTCTATTGGAAATTTCCAGATTAAATATTTATAGTTAAATGGTTCACATTTTTTGATAATGTTTACATAAAAGTTTCCAATATTTAAGAGCTAAATCATTATCTACGCTAGTTTCGAAAAGCACTAATTTAGAAATATTTACAATTATATACGTTGGCAATAAATTGTATTTTTAAAAACAACTAATAATTATATATATTTTGCTTTATTTTTTCTCGCTGGTGGATAACGTTACATTAAGTTATTTTCAAAACGAGTGTGTCAATAAAATGTTCAACATATTTTTTGGTTTAATACAATTTATTGTAGCATCTTATATGATCTAAGATTTTTAATGAGTGCAAATTGTTAAGATAGATTTTAAATAAAATTAAAAATATTTACTTTTTAAATATTTTAGAATTAATTTAAATTAATAGAAAAATAAAACATTTGCTGTTTAAAGATTTTTAAAATGAAATACTTTTGAGTTATTTCTAACAAAAAAAAAAGGGTGAATATATAGAATATTTTTAAAATATAGATTAATTTTTATTCTAAAAATAGTTGCTCCATTAAAAGTCATCCATAAGATTCTACTATTTTGATCGTTTGAATCAGTGCCTTCTTTTCAATATTTTTTCTTTTTTACATTAATAAAATCTACTAATACAAATTTATTATCAGCATTACAGTATTTAGACTAGAAATTCTGATTTAAATCACTTTAAAATCTTTGATAAATTGTATTCAGTGAATTGTAATTCATGTATACAAGGGAAGCAATGCTTCTACCTACTAATCACATTTTTTTTGTGCGTAATATTTTCATATTTATAATGTTATATGATAAATTAGAAATTATATTTATAATGTTTTATACGTTTCCCAACATTTTTCACAAAAAAGTAAAACCAGTCTTATATATTAACATTTTTACAATAACAAACTCTTCACACAGTAGTACCATCCAGTGCAAGTTTTATTAATCAATCGATGCAGGAAGGTTTGTTCATAAAGATCCCATCTAGTGCTTTCTTATCCAATAGCAGTGAAGTGCCTTGTATCTAATGCAACCCAGTTCGGCATCTATAAATTTTCGCTCTTTGGCTTGGAGAGTTTGTTTGTGAAAGATAGGAAATGGTAATAAGATGTTTTTGGTTGTTTTATATCAGTCCTGCCCATGGGATAATGGTGACTGTGATTTTTTTAAAAAAAACCCAAAGAACCAAAATGTATAGATGCTGAACTGGGTTCAGATCTATATGACTATACAAGTAAATGAGCTTGGATTGAAAATATTATTGGGTTTTCATTTTGGACTAGATTTAAAGTTAATTAAAAAGGTAAAAGATGGCAGCTGGTGGCTTGCATTAGATCTTAAGATCTAGATGCACTGCTCTCAGATCTAAAGCCCTTCACTGATGAAAGCCACAAGCTAAAAACTAGTCTGGGGATATTAAATTAGTAGAGACTAGATAGAAAGTTTTATGCATAAAACTTCTTGCATTCATTGATTACTAGAACTGGCATTGGGCCACACTATTGTATGGAGAATTTGCTATTGTATTAACAGCTTGTGTCCACATAGAATTTTATACTAATCATGCATATAGGATGATAGTGGCTGTAGTTTTTAAAACCAAAGAACCAAAATTTATAGATACTGAACTAGGTTCAGATCTACATAACTCTATTAGAAAATGGGCTTGTATTGAAAACATTGTGTTTTTATTTTGGGATCAGTTTTATAATTAACTAAATAGATAAAAGATGGCTGCTGCAGGACTGCATTAGATACAAAGATCTAGGTGTGATGCTCTCAGATCCAAGACTCCTCACTGATAAAAGCTAGAAACTAGCCTAGGGATATTGGATAAATAGGCACTAAATAGGGATTTTATATACAAACCTTCTTACATCCATGAATTACTGGTGAGTGCACTGGGTGGTACTACTGTATGGAGAGTTTGTTATTGTACTAACAATCTGTGTAAGCATATGAAATGGTGATTATTAACTTTTATATATATATATAAGCGAAATCCGGGTTGGTGAAGTTTATTAAACATAATATTTTTTTAAAAAGTTGTCTTATTAAATAATTTTTGATTGAATTATTTTTAATATATATATATGATAAAAACAAGCATTTATTTAATATTTTCTCACACTATCACATTTTTGTTCGCATTTTTACTCACAGTTTTTAAATTAAATCCATAAAGTAATATATTATAAAAGTTATGCTAATTGTGCTTGATAGGAGTTCAAGATATCAATAACAGTTTATACAACATATTTGTCTAAAGATTTGCAATGATGGCATTTTAGTATTAATTATATATTGAACTATTTCCACCAGCTAATATTAAATATTAAATGTCTAGAAAAAAGTCAAACTTTACTTAAACTTTTCAAATATGTTCAACTGTTAGTAATATCACACAGATTAGTATATAACACAATATTTCAGATGGTATTATTCTCCTCTTTTCTTTTGACCACTGATAGTACTAGCATGGACATGGAAACCAGACTTTTAGATTAATGAATATTCAATTTAAGCTAATGGTCTAACCAAATGAGCATTACATTAAATTCAATATTCATGAATCTAAAGGTCCAGATTTGATTCCCATATTAGTACTGTCATTGGTCAGTCCAGTAATACCTGAAGAAAAGAAGAGAATAATACTACTCAAAACACACCTATGATGTTTTTCTATACTAACCTGTGTGATATTATTAACAGTTGAATGTATTTAGAAAGCTTAAATGAAGTTTAATATTTAATAAAGACATTCAATATTTAATATTAGATGATGGAAAACATCTTTTTTTTTTCTAGTATAGCTCAATACATTTGCTAACATTATTAAAAATATTTTTATTAAAATTATAGCAGTAAGACAAGAATAATACTTCACTCTGCTCTTTGCTTCTTATTATGTATATTTTATTAATATATACAAACATAGTTTAACAGTCTACCCGTGATCCTATTCTAATAATTTAAGTGAGAACAGGTTACTAACCCTTGCTTCGAGTAGGTATATTTTTATGAGCATCGCATGTCCGATCTCAAGCACCAATCTTACTAATTAATAAAAATTATACCCTCAAAAATTAAAAAAAAGGTTCAGTGAACCTTACCGGGTGCCTTAGCCTGACTAGCTCAATCTCAAGATCTGGGAGACAATGTCTATTGGGAGAATGAAGCCAATGTTATCTTACAAAGAAATGTCATTTATATACCTTTATAATTTTCCTATCTGCCCTATGAATCTTATTATTATTATTTTTTTTTTAAATATACGGTCATGAATATCGGTAAGATTTTAAAAATAATAACCCAGAAGTTATAAGAATCTCGTAATTCAAATAAATACATAAGTTATAGTTTAAATTCTAAGATTTATTAATTCACTTATATATTAATATCTCAAACACATGACTCATTCATTCCGATACATATATATAATATCAATATACACATTCACGAAAGAGTGCAACTATACGTCAGAGTTGTATTTATTAAATGATTTAATCTATTTCTATAATTACTTTCTTTAAGTTGGGACAAAGCACATATTTCTTAATTTATTATTATATGTTCACTTAATATATACAGAGAAAGTCAAAGTTACCTCATTTGAGAGTGAACGTTCGCATGTTTAAGGCTGATGATCTGTAAGTTTACAATATTAAAATGGCGATTGTCCTAGCAAGAATTGTTGGTCTGGAAGATGATGAAAGATTCCATAACATTTTCACATAAGATAATCCATCCTAGAGGTTAGGTAGATGATTCTAAAATTGATTGCATGAAAGTTCTTGCTGTTTGGAGTTCCGTGATCATTTCACTTGCTTGAAATAGACGGCTAAAATCTCCATAGATAAAGGTCAGGCAGGTCACAAAATAGCTGTACACCGGGACAGTTTAATGAATCCACATGATCCTTCTATCCCAGCATTTCGATGGAATCCAGTCTTATTAATTTTTATTAATGAACCAAATCATTTTATGAAAATTTACTTTCCCTGCTTCTTTCTCTGTGACAGTCACTTTTCTGTAACAGTCACTTTTCTGAATCACTCTTAAATCAAATATATATATAGTTCTTTTCTTTTAACTCTCTTTCACCTCACCTTTTTTTTATCTATCCATATGCCGATGACCATTATTGCAGGAATACTTTTAACAGAATCAGGTTCCATTGTCCCAAAATACTTAGTGGCCAATTCTTGGAATTCTGACAAGTGTAATTAACAGAAATCACCTGTGGCACAACTTGCAATCCCTTTTATTACTCTCCAGCTTTATATTTTAATTTGGTTTCATAAAGAAACATGCGCTACAAATGCCATTATTTCAATAACTATAACTCATGGTAGTATATAACAAAATTATATAAAACAAAAATATAAAAATACAACTCCGCACATAACCGCTCCTCTTCATCTTCACATACAAATCTATCTGTTAGTAATTAATTCTATGCAACAATCACAACAAAACGTGTAATAAATATATATATATATATATGTATATGTTCACGCCTTTAAATGGTTTATGTATTTCACTCACACTCTTTTGTAATAGGGTTCGAACATATATCTATAAATTTTCTCGCATCTATTAATTCAATCTCTAATAACAATCACAATAAACACACTTTTGTACTCATTATTACCTTTTACTTCCTTTAGTAACCATATTCAAACTCAGCTACTGTTACATACCCCCTGGTGCAATAGCCTTCAAATACCATCTGTGTATTTGAATGGCTTCTTAACCGCCTCTTATCTATCCTTTATCTGTACCACCCTTTTGCTTAGGCGGCCATGGCCCTTTTCCTTGACCGTAATTTGGCTTGTCTGGTGGATGCCAAGCTTCTGGATCATACTGCTATCTCGGTTCATAACTATCATCACCTCTTTTTTTATATATCACATCCCCATCAGATCATCCTTCTTCCACCCAAGCCTAGCACTTTGCTGACCTCAGACTTCCTTTCCTCATTCCAATGGGACGCAATGGTCATATGCGCTCATGTCCAGCACATTAAATTGTTCTGCCACCTCTCTGATAGATGCCTTTTTCACCCCCAACATCATTCTTTCTACATCCATAGGCATATTGTGCTTTACGATGTGAATGATGTGACCTTCTGACAAATTACATGCGTCCAGGGTTCTCAGTCTCGCCACCTTGCAATGAAAGAATTGAGAGAAATTTTCTTGCTTCCCTTCCTCATATTTCTCTCACATAACTTGGTATTGGACAAGCTCCTAGTGGTCATCCAACCAGAAAGTCTCCTCTATCGTCTTTTGGTACTCCTCAAAGGTTGTGGATTGTTGGGACAATGAGTCCTACCATGCTTGGGCATTCCCGCTTAGATTACTACATGCTATCACTAATTTACTTTCCTCTGGCATGGGATTCATACCAAAGTATCTTCGTAATGACAGCTTTGTTATAGAAAGATGCATCTTCACTGATTTAGTTTAATATTTTTAAGTCTATATGGTTTCAGAATCTACACAGTCATCCCCTATTTGAAGTGAATAGTTTGGAATTGTATAATACATATTCTTGACTAAATCTTTCATAAGAAATTTAAGGCTTTCTGACACAATATAGAATTAACAACCAGAACATTCTTATAATTCATATCATTTAATCATACATTTAATGCTTTTTCCATTTTTAAGTAAAAAATTATCTCTTACTTTAGTTATAACTTAAGCTCTTTCAGGGAACAAGTGATATGGGGACAAATCTGCTACTGTCTTTTTATATTTTCACTGACCAATGTCTCATTTTTTTGGAACAATTGGCCTATTACTGAATATGACTTCTTACTTTTGCTTATTAAATCAATTTTTTTTTTCATTTAATAAAAGTACTTTAGAAATTTTTTTGGAATTTATCAGTCATTGTACTAGAATAATTTTTGTTGAAAATATGTTAATATGTACTGCATAAAAAATTGGGGGAGACAACTACAAAGAAAAAAGTCACATTTGAGAATTTTTAACAAGAAAAAAAATGGTTGCCACAATAAATGAGATTTGTAAAATTTAATAAGTTTTATCAATCTCAATTTATTTTATTTGTTTATATTTATTTAGTTTATTTACTTTTTTTAATAGCATATAACTAAAATAATATAAACAGCTACATCATAGTTTGTTGCTTCAGTGAATAACTATAAATATTTTAACTATACAGTTTGTATAATTGTAAATATTTTAAACTCTATACAGTTACAAAGCGATTGAATAATAGTGGTACTGCTTGAACCCAAATTGTTATGTTTTTCAATCCACTCATCAAGAACAATCCTAAGGACTCACAATAAACTTCCTCATCCAGAAGTAGTTTATTTTGAATAAACTAATGATAAAAACATGTGCACATAATTTTTTTTAAAAATATATTTCTTTGTGAAAAAAATTCTTCTGAATAAATTGGCCCTGGTCCTACAATCTCTATGAACATTTTGGCATTTTATCACTTTCAAGCAATTTCTTCAGTTTTATGCAAACACAACAATTATAAGTGCTATTGTTAGAATTTGGAACAAAATATGTGATATAAGAAAAGACATTGACAACTTGAACTTACAAACTAAAAGCACTTTATTTTCATTATCATTAAATCACACAAAATAAAATAATCCTAGAATTAAAAAGTGAAATTAAGTATACATACTAATAATAACAAAAAAAAAAACAACTATGAATCGTATACAATATAAAATAAATGAAACAGAATAATTATATAAATACAGAATTGATTAAATCTTTTCTTAAGTTTAAAAAGGAAGCATCTCACCATCGTAGCTACCGTTCAATTAATCATGTAAACTTGTGACTGATCAATCTGGATACTTATAATATTTATTATCAACTATAGGTGCAATTTTTTAATTTTTACTTTAATCTTTTTTTCTTCATTATTTTTCCAAATATTTAAATTGTAAATGATATTGAAGCACATCTCTCTCATAGACATGGGAAAGCTCTAGATTATCAAAATGTTATGGCACTTAAAGTTAAAATTTCAAAAAGTTGGTAATTAATCAAGATAGCTACATGTTCCTGACTTGATTTGATACAATTTTTGGTTACCTTAACAGCATATATAATGCATCTGCTTTACAAAAACAAATGGTCATGAATAAAAAAAATTTTTTCTTCTTGGTACAATTTATAATTAAAGGCACAATCTTTTTTCAAAACTGACTTAATGAGAATTACAGTTCAAAAATAACTTTTGCTAGATCTAGATATGGAGAACTGACTTTTTATGGGTCTGGACAATTGGCTCAAATTGGATAGTTCTCTAAGCTAGTAGCTTCTAGACTCTTCTCTATTTATTATAGTAGTGTGGTTTCAAACTAAAAAAAACCTCCACTCATCCTCTGACTTAATCTTTCAAAGAATATGTAACATTTTAAATATCCTTCTCTTGTTTTTTTATTCCAATTAATAGCTAATAATAGAGTTTTAGATTCTTGATTATTTATTAATATTTTTCAATTTTGGGATTATTCTGACAATAAAATCTAATTGAATTGTTTATTTTTATTACATGTACTAAGTTTATTTTCAGTAAGTTTATTTTAAAAGGTTTTATTTTTTCATCTTTCCCCCTTTATATATATATATATATGTGTGTGTGTGTGTGTGTGTGTGTGTGTGAAGATTCTGAAAAATTACAATTAATTCATTCATCTGATGAATTCAAAGTTACTCAGTAAAAAATAAGTGCATCCACATACACATGTATACATTGTTTTATTTTATTTAATTAATCTTCCTTTTAATATTAACAATTTTTGTTATATTAATGGATGATTATCATACATTGTTTTTCTTTATTTACCCCATTCAGCAGCAAAATCTATCTTTCTATTTTGAATGGGACCTAGAATATCTTTCATTAATATTCCTTCATATTTAAATATTTTATTTTTACAATTAAACCTTTTTTATATATAATATAATGATAATCTTAACATTATTTATTACAAATGTAAGCCTTCAAGTGACAGATATTTTAAAAGTTAATCTATGACATTTTAGAAGTATGAAAATGAATGTCGAAATGAAGATCTTATTTCTAGCAATAGTGCTTAGCATTACTGGATAATATTTATCTATTCAAAAAGTTAATTGAACAAAATATTTGAATTTTATGTTAGAAGATAAAATTAGTTAGTCATCATCAAATTAAAAAAATAAATTAGTATATTATTCATTGTTATTAAAATTTTGAATAATATTGTCTTTACCATTTTGATAAAAATGATTTTATTTTACCTAATAGAAACTACTTCTCTTTGCCATAACAAACTTTTTAAGTTATTTTTTAAAATAATTTGTTTTCAAGGACAATTTCCTACTAGTGAGATAATTTTTGGTTTAAAAATAAGTCTTTTACAAAAATATTGCATCATAACCTTTAATTTGTAAACAAATTACTAAAAATTACAATTTTTCTTTAAAAATTTAAATTATTCAGTTATTTGCCCTGGGCTAAAACACTTAGCCAATCAGAAATTCTCATTTCTACTGACTTATAGGTGACCTCCCTCATGGCAATACTCTGCTAATAGGTTACTGTCAATCATGCAAAATGTTCCACGTAACACTGACATCTTCCAATTTTTTAAAATTAATGTTTAAATTATTATAGTGTAAACAAGGAGCTGCAGATCATAAAGTAAGATTATAAGAAGACCTAAAACAATATAGAAAAAATATAGCAATAGTAACACCATTGAATACCCAAAACTGAAAATCAGCATATCTAATTGCTATTGTTTACTTCAAACCATTAATTACTACTCTTTTTCTAATAATTACAATTTTTGTTATTTCAATAGATATTTATTACTTCACATCAATTCTGTCTAATAAATGCAAGGATCAAATGTTTTTCCAAATGACTATCTTTCAAGTCCTGTTTGTATCCCCCTCCCCATTTAAAGGATGATACAATAATTTTATTTCTTATTTTAAAATTTCCATAAATTATTATTTTATGGCAATGTTTTATACATTCAGGTTTATATTATTTACAGAAACAATATTTATATACAAATATTGTGATTAGCTAATGTTATATTATTTAATTCATAAAATTGCACCTACTTCTGTTCATATTAGTCAATAACATGCATGATTATGCTATTATAAGACCAGAGATCCAGAAAAAGTCATATCTAATCAATTATAAATTTAAATGTAGAGACTATATTGAATGCCATATACCGAAACTAATGTCACAAGTGTACCAATGAAAACATCTCTATATAAGTACTGACAAAGTTACATTGAGTATATACAGATACACTCATGATATATATATATATATATATATATATAACCATTAGAAACCAGTAACCACTTATTATATATATATATATATATATAACCATTAGAAACCATTAACCACTTAAACATACCAATATATATATATATATGGGGAATTAAGTATGATATCTTATGCTTTACATTTACATTATGGCCCTGAAAATCTGATAAAATGACTATCATCTGCTTGCAAGACCATATAACATTTTAAACCATAAAAAATGAATCACTTTGATGGTGGGTACTTTATTAGAATATGTTTTTAAACAAAAAAACCATTTAATAAAAATTAGAAATATCTTATGAACCATTTTATAATAGATATATTTGTACTTTTATTAATTGTTAATCTAGAAATATCTCAAGTGAAGAAATATTCACATGTAATATCTTAATCTATTCTGTGTTTGATAGCTTTCATTTTAACTTCTTTAAATCTTTTAAAGCATATTCACAACTCTATAATTGAAACTAAAAATTTTACTTTCCACCAATTATCACAATTTTCCTTTATCAAATTCCTTCCAATGTTTGATCACATAATATCAACATTTGAATCAAACAAAGAACGAATTACAACTTTTTAAAGGAGCTGTTTTTATCTTTATTAAACGATTATAAATTTAAATGAACTTATTGTCAGAATAAATATATAATTTTTAAATAAAGCAAATATAGGTTTAACACTAATTCAGCAACTATCAAGTAATCTCAACTATATGTTAAACTATGATAATATAACTATACAAGCAAATTAGCTAGAGTTCAAAACATTAGGGCGTTTGAAACTTTTAATTCATTAGATTGATTAGTACAAAAAGAATGAAGTGACTTCTGCATTGATTTGCATAATTTCAAGCTTTTTATTGATGGAGGCCAATAGCCAAAAACTTATTTAAGGAATGCACTGGTAATATTATTTGATATTTATTATTAGTGATAGAATGAATTATTATTGATAGTATAAATGTATATTGTAAACTGTAAAAAATGATGCATGCTTTGTTTGTATAAGAGAGTGAGAAAAAATTTTCAGATTACACAAATTTACTTATATGTGCTAAGATTGTTTAATACTCATGCAATTATTTTTAGCATAACATCATATTTAATTTGATTTTACTAATTTCCAGCATAATTTTAACAAATATAAATATTATTAATTTATTAAATATAGATCAATATTAATTTATTATAACTTTTATCACATAATTTTTAAATAAATAACTATTTTAATATACCTTTTAAAATGTCATCTTTTAGCAATGCTTTAAATATAGACAGATTTTAATTTGTTATAATTTTTAAATACATTTTTACATTAAACAATTAGTTTATTAATAGCTAAAAAACATGGTATATCCCACAAGTTTTTAAGGCACATAGTTCATCTTTTTATAAACATTTTTTTTTTTGGTAGAGGGTTATGCCTATATGGCACACCTTAAAGAATAAAAATGCAGTTAAAATTTTGAAACTACGGTTAACATTTAACTTTATTTTTAAAATTCAGTTAATAACCTAATTGTGATCAAACTTTTGTTTTGGAATTAAATTCCTTAATACAGAAAAGATTTTTACCAAACTAGCTTTATAATAATAATGCCCCCCCCCCCCAGATAAGAATAATTCTAATTTTTAATAAATTAAAAAAAAAAAACTATTTTTTTTTAAAGTCAAATAATTTTTTTAACATATTACTGAAAAGTGTCATCTTAATCGTCTGAGTAAATTTGTTTCAAATTCAAATAAGTGAAACAAAATCTGTGATTTCTCTTAAAGGTTTTAAAAGAACTGAGTAAAGTTTTTAATGTTCATTCCATACGTATTGGTCAATGAAACTGTCATTACTACGTGATTAATTATTTAGCAAATGAGCATACTTATTAATATTTATCAGCAAGTGTATAAGTTTACAGGTTTTATGAGTGGTTTACAGTGAAAGAATCTATGAATTCTAGAATAATATTCAGCTAGTCTTATTGGAGACAATGTTTGTCTTAGTAGGGTAGGTTCCTTTAGTAATAACTGGTGCTAAAGTTATTACCCATAAAAACAGTTTTTCTTGAAAACTGGATTAATATGTGCACCTGTAAATGGATTGTATGTATTTCTTTTTAAAAATAAAATTAAAGCTTAAATCACTTCAGTTACGTTAATAATTTGAAAAAGGAGAAAACAACTTTTAATTAAATAACTATTTGTTTTATTAATCCACCTTATACTAAATATTAAATTACTTTTTAAAAAATCCTCTAGGTCATTAACAGACAAAAATAAATAGTTAAGTATAGTTTAAATGACATCTTTCATTATTTTGATTTGCTAGATAACTGCTACTGAGAATATACAAAACAAACGTAATTTTTTGACTTCTATTTAACTTGCACTTAACAGTAGTGATTTATTTTAAATCACTCTGTTCGTGATCTTTCACTATAAGCATGAATAATTAATAGATACCTAAGGATAGTGCCAAAAACATCCCAAGACAAGTTTCTGGCTTTAATGCAAAAGAAAAACTTGTCTGGAGATCTGTTTGACGTTTTTTGATTTCAGAAATTGAGTGATATCAAAGTTTTGAGGGCAAAAAATTTGACATTTATAAATCATATTACAATAAGTTGAATAAAATGATTTTATTATCAAATGCAGAATAAATTAAAAGAAATGATGTGCTAATTTGTTTTGATACATAAAAATTATCTCTACCTATCACATTTTTCATTCATCACAATTTCATAAGATCATTTGTTGTGCAATTATAAAACATCAGGGTAGAAGTTTATAAAATAAAACTTTTTCATAATATCAAACTCATAAAAAATGTGTGAGTCAATTTAAAAGTATAATCGTCATTTCCCATTAATTTATGAATGATAGATTTTATTTTTAGTATATAATAGAATAGTATTATTACATTACTTATTTATACATAACTTTTTATTGAATGGTGAAAAAAAATCCCCCAATAAAGAAAATTAAAAGATTAGGAATAAAGTTAATGGTAATGTTTTTGGTAACGTTATTTTATAAGTTGACAAGTTTTTTTTTTTTTATAGGGGAAATCTTTTTTTTCTTGGGATGTTTTTTTTTTATTTGGCGAGGGCAATAAGCAACTTAATATGTATATAAAAAGTACATAGACTTTGATATATATATATCATACACATTAAACATTGCACAATCAAGAATAGCAAAGATTAAATTGTGGATAAAATTTTAATTAAAATTTAAAGTTACACGATTAAAACAATAAGAAAAAATTTGAAAATCTGCAAAATTGGTTTATATATTTATTGTAATAATAAAATGAAGTGTAATAATTATTATATTTAGGATATAAATATTATTTATGACAATTTAAAAGTTTTAAAAATATAATGCATTAAAAAGATTTCTTTTTAAAGTCTTACACATTTACAACTTTATAAATTATTTAAACTTAGAAACGACTTGGAACAAAATTATTGTTTATCCTTTTTTTATATACGATAATTTTTTTGTTATTGTTGTTTTCTGTATTGCAGTCAGTATACCAATTTATCATGATAATATATTTATGCTCACTCATTGTACACCATAGTTTTTCCCTAATAAATGAGTGCCTACTAGATTTCTAAGATTAGATTCAGTAAGTAGCAAAGTATAGTTGGTTTAGTTCTTATGCGCATTGTAGTATGTTCCAATTCAAACATCAAGAGTGATTATTTTCTTCTAATAAAATAAATCACGAGTTTATGTTTATTAACAAACTAACCTAGATAATAAGATATCTTTTTATTAACAAATGCACGCTCTCTTTTTCCTCTTCTTCCCCTTTCTCTACATAATATCAAAGTTTGGGATCGTGTAATGGTAATGCATCCATCTACTAAATTCACAACCTATATTTGAACTAAGCCAGTTAAAACTAATTTTTCTCAGATTTTAGATCTGGCTTATAATTTTTAAAAAAGTAGTAATAGACAATGCAGTTAACTTTTTAACATTAATTTGAAAATTAGATATTTGATTATTCTTACCTCTATAAAGAATAAACAAAAATAGAAATGCTTTTTTTCCCACTAATTTTTGATTAATAAGATTGTTGGAGAGGTTTTTGTTTTGCAATAGACTAGTTCTCTAGATTAGATTCCATCTTTTTAAAGATGTGAAGTGTGACCTTTTTCTAATAAATTCTGTAAGAATGTTATTCGGGGAAAATTAAATTTTGTTTCGGTAATCCACTTTATTTTCACAGAGTTGGTTCAGCTGTTTATTTCCACCCATGTGTAGCCTTAACAGATGTAGCAATTAAACACGTATAAAGTAAATTATTATTTTAAAAATCACAATCTGATAAATAAATTAATTATTGTGATTTCATTTCATAAAGATTTGTATGTTTAAATTATTATTTAGTTATATTTGTTAGTCATATAAATATTTTTTACAATAGTTTACAACGATTTCATTACATTTTCTTGAATATTATATATATTTAATTTTTTTAAAAAACAAATAAACGAACAAATAGCTAGTTTTATTTAAGTTAATGTATACATGTCTTGAGTTTTCTTCGTACTATCTCTGCACAAATGACAAACGCTTACATTATGCAATGAAATGATAAAATACATGCATATTATTAAAAAACCAGACTTTACCCGGTTAAAGCCCAGTTATTTTTTAATTGGTTGCTTTAATAAAAAAAATTTCAGATTTAATGGAAATTAAACAAAAGATATAAATAAATGTGAGAATTATACACTGACCGACTTCAATTACAAGCTAACCAAAACTAAATGAAAATCATATACCACAGCATCTATTTTTACCCCTCTTACTAAACATCACATTTTAAACATGAATTTATTATTATAATCACATTTTCTTCATGATTTAAATACCACACAAACTCAAGTCTAGTTAAAAGCACATGTACTGATTTTTTTTAGTGTTTTTTTCCTTCAAAAGTTGTATTCCAATACCGTAATTTTTTTTAGAAACCAGAAATATAATTGACCATCTTTTTTGTAATATATATTTTTTATTTTTGCATAAAATGATTTATAAAAAAAAATATTACAAAACAAATACTTTTTTTTTTACATTGAAAAATATGCTTTACAAAAAAACATTAGTACATTCAACAATCAGACAACAGAGAAAATGGGGATTTTATGTATAAAATAATAATTATTAACTCAATGCTCTATAAGTACTTTATATCAATGGTGAAAAAAGAAAAATATTACAATTGTATTTATTATTATTAATTATTAGTCAGTCCAATCAGATTAATTTGAGATCTTTACTCTCTAGTTAAGAATCTAAAGGGATTGCTGCCTGATGGTTAGAGTTATGCCTACTTGTGACCAAAAACTTCAAAGTTTACCTAGACTGGTCTCTAATGCCAAGTCTTAAACATAATAAGTAGATACAAGGTGGGATTTTTCAATGTATATTAATGATTATATAACATAATATGCATAATAAACTGTTTGAAATATATTTAGACACATAACATTTATAAATGTATATATCTACATAAATATATCAATTTACATTTAGAAAGGTATGAAAGACTGAGTTCAAACCCCACATATATTACATATATAAATGCAGGTTTAAGCTTGTACAATGTATTAATTTAAAAAGGTAATAGATTTTATTTTATTATGCAAAGATTTTATTACAAAAATCTTGAATTTAGAAACTTAAGATCCAAATGCAATCTTCCAAAAAGTTGATAATCCAGACGCAACTAAATTCTGCATACCTAAACTAAACAGATTATTTTAAGTCTGAAAACTTTTTTTTTAATTTACAAAAGAAAACAACAACTCAGATTTCATGAATAGTGATGTTTAGCTTGTAGTGTTCAGATACTTACTAGCAATAAAACCATTTGATTACTTTTTATAATTAGATTTGCCACTATCAGTGTTGATTTTAAAAAAAGAGAAATAAGCAATGGAATCATATTATATCCTTCAATTTTTTTTTTTAAAAAAACATGACCCACCATATTTGCCATTGAGTAGCAAGTTATTTTTCAATCGCTATGGCTAAGCCACCTACACCAGAAAATTGGTTTAGATTAAAGCATTAATTTGTTTTCCAATTTGAGCAAGTATCTTGATAATAACACAAAGAAGTAACATATGGCTATTAGAGAAAAAGTGCATTAGATTCATAAAGATCCAAGTTCATTAATCACAAATCCAAAGATCCTCACTGATGAAATTCATAAGCTAAAACCTAGTCTTGGAATATTAGATAGAAGAGTACTCAATAAGAATTTATTAAACATTTCTATCTGGCATCTATTGATTATTAAAACTTACACTAGGTGAAGCAATCATGACAACGAAATAAAATTTGCTATTCAAGCTTCATTTCTGATTGTGATTTAAAATCAATAATACAAAGAAAAAATGAGCAGTTTTTGTAAAAGAAAATAATTTGTAATTTAAAATGTATATAAACCTATAATATTTAAAAAAGTATTACAACAATTATATGTATTGAAACAGTATATTCCTTCTCTCATAACTGTTTCACCTATTTTCTTCACAGCTTCATCTGTGCCAGATTTTAACTCTCTTTGAGTACATGTATATAAGTGTCCCCAAGATTATGTAGGTATCATCACACATATATTGTGGACAAATGACTGTAATATTATCAGTTTATATACATATTACAGCAGGTATATTTTATTTTAAAATAATATATTTGTATTATATATTTTATTTTCTAAAAAAAGAGTCGATTTGTTATTTTATATTTGAAATTACATAGATATAGGCATGGTCTACACATGACTGTGTTATTTGTAGAATACTATTGTTAGAAGTTATAATATTTCTTAATTTTAACCTTAAATAAATTATAAACAAAAGCTGCACTAGGCAGACCTGTTTTAACATAGCTGGATGAAATAATTTACGTTGTCATTAAGTAATATTTTTCCAAAAATGTATAATTTTTGTAAACAAAAGTACTGAACTGAAACAATTGCAAAGACATTAGTGATTTTAAATGGTAAAGTTTGTTAAAAAGATCCTGTTAAAAAATGAACAGGAAGGTTTAAATGAATCAAGTTATAAAATTTTAGAGGGTGCTAATTGATTCTCAAGAAATAGTCTTGTTGACAGCAAAGTGTTCTAATCCTTAAATTGTATAAATAGGCCATATTTCTTGCTGCAAAGCTATTCTATAATTTTTTAAGATGCATTGCTTACCAGAATCCAAGTGTTTTTCACTCTGACATGTCTGGCTAAGTGAACATAGGTTTGCCATTTCTCTGGTGGCTGATGAAAATCTCCATTCACCTCTACATGCCTGATGGCATGATCATCATCACAGAGATGGGTAACCTTCCAGCAGCCTATCCCAATAAGACACCTTAATCCAAAACACCTATCTTGAGGAGAGTGTCACTATGTCCATTGTCTGATATACCTGCATTACAAACTACAAACAAGAAGATCAGTAATATTCTTTTCAAAGACTGCAGAGCTCTATAAATTAAAATTTTAAATCTGTAATTTTAATATTGAAACAGTAAGATGTGCTCTGCATATCTTTGTTCCACCTTTGCTTACATTTTACCTGCCCTCATACACTATTTCAAACCCTAAAATTATCATAGTGTGTGCGTACTGAGCATATTTACTGAAATTCCACCTAATTTAGACTTCTAACGGGGTACCTGTGGGTTTTTATCATAATTAAATTTTTTTTAGCAGTTCTACAACAAAAGTAGGTCACATATTCTCATCTACACACATACTGTGATATATGGTCAAATGTTTTAAATTGAAATATTTTAACTTTTAATGTGGGGTTGCTTATGAGTGAAAAATACATTTCTTTGCATTTAAATTCTAATATTTCTGTAATAATTTTATAAATGGCCTAAAATAGTTTTAAAACTTTGGAATCTTTTAAAGGGTTTTAAAAAGAGTTTTAGTTTATATTTTATTATGTTTTGGCCTTATTTTAAATAGCAATAAATGAGGTGGGGAAAGAGAACAATAGTAACTAATTTTAACCTGTTTACACAAAGTTTCACTAATAAGTTGTTGTTTTTTCCTATTAAGATTAGAAATAACAGAGGTTCACTAGCAAATTTAATTAAATGGATTGTAATCAGAATATCTGGAAATGTAAGTATGTAAAATTAATTAATTAATCTAAGTGCATTCTTTTGGTTTCTGATTAAATTAAAAACATTAATTAATGGATTTATCACAGGATGTCTATAGCATTGTATAGTCTAAAAAGATAGGTAAATAAAGTGAATTATTAAATATTATTCTTCAGTTCTTCTGATTCTATTCGGAGACATTATTCTGAGTTTCGTTAGTTAAGAATTTGTTGAATTATTAATTGATAGTGACTTAGCAGAGTTACCAGAAAGTTATAAAGTTGTTCAAAAAGATAAATCACCTTACCAGATCCTATTTGGGAGGGGAATTTTGTCAAACCATTTTAGTAATAGCCAACCTTAAAATGATGAAGTAGAAATAGGCAATGGGCTGTTTTCCCTCAGAAAGGACTAGCTTGCCATCCATCATTTACCATCTAGCATCTTCAATGCTGTCTAAATAATGCTGCTGAAGTCCATCAAATCCATAGACTTAAGAATCAACTGAAGCTGTTCAAGAAATCCATTAAACTCTTCAAAAGTGTGCATGGACTATTTCTTAAAAGCTGAGGTAATATAAAAATTAACCCAAGATATGTAAATAATTCCAATCTGTAGCTATCTTTTATTGTATTTAATTGTATTTATTCATTTGGTTCTTTTCTTTTAATGCATGTTTAATTCCTTCTTGGGTTAATATTTCTTTATGTATCTGCTTAATGTCTCATTTTATTCTTTATTATAATGTGCTTGAATAAACCCCATTGATTGATCCAACTATTCTTTTTTTAATACTATTTTACAAACCACCATTTTGACGCAGACTTAAATGTTAAATTACTCCTCTTATTATTTGTTTTAAATAACTCAATGGCTTACTCATCTGAGGGTTTATTCTCTATAAAGTTTTTGCTGAGAACAAAAGTACTAGTATAATATCCATTCTTATCTAAATATATTTCCTCCATAAATTTTATATGAAATATTTTAAATTAATCCACTCAAGCATGTGTGAGTTACATAGGGAAGTTTTATGTAAATGCTTGATTGCCTCACTAATTTTATTAAAACTGTAATCATGCATTTCTCTCCCTATTTTAATTTGATATTAAAATATATTTTATATTTTCATTTCTTACATAAATCAATTTCAGATAGTTATTTTATTCATTTAATTTTGATGGGAGTATGTGGTCCATCAGAAAATCAAAGTTAAAAGAGAGAGCTATTCTGCCCACTCATGAATTGCCCATATTATTACTTATAGATATTTTATAATTAATTGCATGTTGCCAGTGAACATGCTGGGTTGTTGAGACTTACTTTGCTACTTTTCTAAGTGCATCAATGGCTTAGACCATACCCTTTTCCTCCATGGTTCCCAGTAGAATGTGATATGGAATGTCTCACATGGGAATGATACACATATGTCACTACAGTCATGAAGTTCCTGGGTGTGTGCTAGTCTTGGGTTGTCCAAGGTGACTAGAGATCTCCCAGATAAATGGCAAAATGACTATCCATGACCATAATTATTTTATCTACTTTGTGTCTTTTGTAAAGTCGCGGTTTCAACATACTGCACTCCATCCTTAGAACTGTATCTCACTGGCACCACCATATTCTTTCATTATGAATTTATTATTACATTTGTCCCCATAATGTTAAGTGTAGTTCTGTCATATACTTAAAACTCCATGAATTGCTTAAATTATTCTCCTGTCAAGTACAAAGATTTTCCTTACTATTTTAATTAATTTTGATTCGTTAAGTTTTTTTTAGTGTTTTGCATAGCTTGCATATGCTTACAATATCATAGTACAATTAAGCACATTATAATAACTTTAATCCAAGTATGAAATACCATTAAAGTAATCTTTTATATAGCTATCAAATTTGTATAGCTGACATTATTTATAAATTGATGTCTAATAAATATTATATTTGAATTGATTAATTACACTTCTTTTATTTATTTATCCCAATGGTCTAAATTACATATCATATCCATTGACAGGTATCTTTGTCACGTTTATAGTTCTTGTTAGTTGAACCTAGGGTTATTTAATTTAGAGTCTCTTGTTTTCTCCCTGACCACCAGCACCAGTAAGAAACTGTGCTATTTGTAATGTCAGATGTGCTGTCATGTAGGTGGTGTTGTGGAGCTCAGATGTTGAATTTGAGCTTAGGATTTCTGGGAAGTAACCTCTTCTAATGTGTTAAGTTTTGTGTCTGGGTTCGAATTCTGCAGCATGTTAGTGAGATAGGCAAATCTGACCTTTACAATATTAAGCTAGCTTATTTAATATAATAAATGTCCAATCTTATTTCTCAAAACTCTGTTAAATGAAATCATTTGTAAAGTAAAACTTGTCTGAATTCATCCTTATAATGTAAAATAATGTATTCTTCTAATTTATAAATAACAGCAATCAGTTATGACTTAAATTTTTTGAAACTGCAGTCATGCCTAGATTTATTGTTTTAACTATTTCGAAACAGTGAATACTAATTATTAATGAACTTTCAATGGAGATAATTAAAATCTCCATTTTAAATATTTTAAGAATGCTACTTCGCATATTGCATCACTGTTTTGAAATACTATTGATTTTATAAATTGCATTATATTTCATGAGGGTTTGCTTAGTCAGTTACTATAACTTATGACTTTTTGATATCCATTAGTTAGAAGTGATGAGATAGCTACAGATGATATTAAAGTATATTTGTCAATGTTTATTAATGCCTGCCAAATATAAGTTCCCTTCTTAATTACGACTATATATATGTAGATTCAGTATTTTAACGTAGATTATAATTTAATTTAAGCTCTTTTAGTTAGCATAATTATAACGCTAGTTTAAGAAATGGGTTATGTTAGTTTAGGAAATAGAAGCTATCTGTTTTTAGGTACATTTAATTAATTATACGTCTATATATTGGTCTTTTGTGTGTGCATTGTGAATGTGTCTTTATAAAGTGCACATTTGCACATTTATTTTTGCTGCATTTTTTAAAATGGGTTCATGGTGACCAGTCACCCTATATCTTAGTTCGGATATGGCTATCTTTACTAAAACTAGAACATGAGGGTCCAGACCATGTTTATAAAACCAATTTGAGTTCCTGAACTTATCTGTTCATATATTAATTGCAGCAATTGTCCAGTCTCAGAGCACTGAGCATTTGCACTGCAAACTTATTTCTTAGTATATTATTTAGCACCATAGTATTATAATAGTAACTTACAGTTATTATTATTGGTCTAACGTGTTTTATCTCTTGTGAAATTATTTATAAATATAAATTTTTATTTGACTATTTTATTATGTAACATATATGTACTATTTATATATACATTTAAGTTTTAAATAAAATGCCAGATTTGAAGTTAAGAATAAATACTTATATATTTTTTTTATTTTATTATTAAATCTTAATGTCAGTGGAACAATTGATAGTTGAGTTAAGCATGAACTTGTATATAACACACGAGCAGATTCGTTCGTTCTCTTGATAATAAAAAAACGAGAGAAAAAGAAAATATTTTCTCTTTAAAAATAGCACTTTTCTTTTATCAATACTACTATTTAACGATTGGAATTTAAATATTAACTTTTCCAGATTAAAATAATTTGTGGATTAAAAGTCTGCAAGGAAAATATATTTAATTTTCTACTCAATCTTAAAGGAATAGCAATATAAAAGAAAAGAACGTCTGTTTAAGTTTTTGGAAACTACGTTGTTTTAATACTCCCGTGATTCTTCGCATATATATAAATTTAAGATAATTATATATATATAGGATAAAACAATGTATTTTGAATAAAACAGCTTTATATCATAAAGGTTTCGAAACCAACCTTGCATGCTATTTTAAAATATTTTGAAATATTGAATATATAGAACGTCTAGTGATAATAGAGAAATGAAGATTAAGAACATCTACATTCGAAGAACATTTATTTTATTTCACATTAATCCGGTCATTGGATGTTATTAACAGTTTATCGTTTAAGGATAAATGGAATCATCATTGTACCAATGGATTGGTGATATGCTTCGTAAGGGATCTTCATTGGGATGATGAACTATAGATTTCAATATCTACGCTCAACTCTCTTAGAAATAAGTTTCCTTTATTATTTATTTATATATATTATAATAATGTTTATATTATTTTAATATGTTTATTATTATTATTATTATCTTTATTTCAAATTTGGCATCGCATCATATATATCTTAAAAGGAAAATTATATTTATTATTAAATATAATTAATTGAAAGCTTAACATAATTCATCAAATTAGATGAGGGATATAAAAAAAATAGTTATTATTTGACAGATATCTTAAACAGGATTATATTGTGTTTACTATGTAATATTGTAAACGTTTAATGTATTTTTATTTATTAAAAATACATATAATATATAAGTTATACAATGGCAAATAATACTTATATATGGGTAATTGTGAAGCATATAAATAAGAACGATAAGTAAATTAATAAGTTACATAAATTATTAATTTTTGAACCCAGATATTGTTTTTATATATCTGTTAATTTAAGCTATTTTCTTTAATTTTTGAAAGTTTATTATAGTATTGAGTTTTATCATAGGGTATTAAATAAAAAAATATCATTTATTAATATTCTTTTAAAATGATAAAATTCATCCGTATTTATTTATTAATATTTTATTATCTATTCTATTATATTTTTTATTGTTTATTAAATATTGATTTATTAACGTGATCTCTTTGTCTAATCATTATTGAATTATATTATATATATGCTAGTATTATAAATATCATATGAATAATAGTTATAATTAATGCTTATATAAAGGCATATGAAATAACTTGTTTTGAAATTATTCCTGAAAAGAGCTAATTGCAAATTCTCCGTGAGTTTAAATATCGTGGCATAATGGTGACTGAAAGAGGGATGAAAGATGGATGACCTGGTCTAAATTGTATTTAAACTTATTTAAAGATTAGTGAGCTAGCATAATAAAGATATATATAATCATGGATTTAGTATTTCATCGATTCATTTCTAGCATTCTACTTGAAGACCCAAAGTCCGATTGTAGTGAAATGCGTATCCTCTTTCCAAGGAATTTAATCATCTCTTTATATTTAACAAGACCAACATAGATTTTAAATATAATCCATTCTGTTATATTTGGCGAACCTAACTATGAAGCATTAAGTTAATGATTTCTAAACATTAAATATAATTGATTATATTACAATTAATACATCAACTGGGATGATTAAATGCTGTTCCGTTATATTTGGTGCCTCAACTAAGGCTATCAAATAGGCTGTCCCGTTATATCTGGCCACCCAAACGTTAGGGGCTTCGATTAATTAAATCTCATACCCTGTAGACTGCGTTTTATCTGGTGTGCAACGTTTTAGGCATTGAATCTATAATTTCGATTCATTATATATGATATTTATAATTGCAAGATTAATATAAATAAAAAAAAATGGTAATATATATAATATGATTTAGAGAGATCAATATTTAAATAACTAATTATTAAATTATGTTTTAAACAAGAGTTGAGTGGGATAAAGTTTTATATAGACATAGACGTTTAAAAATATACACATATATTATTAGAACATCATAAGTATATATAAATAGCATGGGGTGGTAGAGAACTTTACGATATAATATTTTGGTTATAAAAATATATATACACTTAAGTAATATTTGAATTAAGTTAAAATTTGTTATGCTGCGAAGTGGGAAAATGTTTTCAAACAAAGATATTAAATGCTCTAGTCAAATGCAAGATGATTTGCAAAGTGAACTAAGTGATGATAGTAATATTATAGAACAATCATCATTAGTACAAGCATCTGGGTGTTCTACAACCATAATTGAATACCCTCAACAAACACCGAGTTTAGACCAAGTGTTATCTCAAATACAAAATATAGTTGATGAAGGTTTAAATCAATCATCTACAATTGAGATTAGTCAATCATCTAATGTTGGAACAATTTAGCAAATGTTACAAATGTTTATGAATAAATTTGATGATTTAAAAGTGATTTGAATCAAAAATTGGATGATAATATTAATAGTTTAAAAAGTGATTTGAATCAAAAATTGGATAATAATAGTAAAAAATTAGATAGTTTAAAAAATGATTTGAAGGTTGAAATAACAGGAATTGAAAATAAACTATCTACAAAAATCCAACAATTAAATTTAAATGTGGATAATGTTAAAAAAGATAACATAGAAATTAAACAAGCATTAAATGATTTAAAGAATGAAATTGATGAAAATAATTCAAAATGTCAACAACGGTTTAATGAGTTCCAAGGTGACATAATAGATAAATTTAATGTTAGATGTGATGAAATGTATAAAAATCAAGGAATTTTTAGGGATCAAGTAAAAGAAGAACAAAATAAAATACGGAATGAAATCCAAGTAGATAGACAACAAACACAAGCAAGAATAGATCAACTATCTACTAAACATAATAATGAGGTAGAATCTCAGAATAATGTATTGGAGACTATTGATCATCAACTTAAAACTTTAGAAAATAAAATGAATTCAATAGAAATTAATACAAATATAGACAAAAATGTATTGGAAAAATTAAGGAAAGATACTACTGAAACTTGGAATAGAGTAAATAAAATAAAGGAATCAACTGATAGTAGATTTTTGGTTATTGAAACACAGATATGTAAAGGAACACCAACTATAGAAATGCATCAGATTGAAAATAATGTAAATACTTATAGTTATAATCAAGAACAAAATCATGGTGAAAATCATTTGGAGGTCATTCAAAAAGATCCACAACAAGTAATTGACTCTGGTGATAGATCAAATTTTCAGTATCAGATAATGCCTGAAGTTGAAAATTATCCTAGTAATTTTGAATTAGAAGGGTTAAACTTAAATACTTATAGGATTAATCATGAAAATCAAACATCAACTTCTCAGTTGAATGTTTTAGAAAAACAAAAGGTATACAACCATTCAATACCAAGTAGTACAATTAACCAATTTGTTAGGTTAAAAATATTCAAAGGATCTCATAATGAATCTCCGATAGAACATATTAGAAGCCTTAATCTTTATTTTTCCGTTAACCGTAGTTTATCAGAAGGAGAAAAAGTGATCGTTGCATATAGTCACTTACAAGGAGATGCATTGATGTGGTGGGAGTCTTTATCACAAACTCCATCTACTTATATGGAATATCAAGAGTTATTAATTAAAAAATTTTGGAATAGAGATAAACAAGAGGCTTTATTGTACCAAATATTCCAAGATAAGTATAAACAGACACCTGGAGAAACCTTGACCAAATTCTTTCGCCGTCAAATAACAAAATTAAGAACACTTAATACTTATCATTTAAGTGAAGGCGAAATGATTAGAATAATAAAAAGAAATTTACCACTTAAAATAGAACAATCATTATTGTGTACCAATATAACAAAAATAGAACAAATAGTAGAACTTTTAAATAGTATTGATATGAATCAAACCAATTTATCAATTAGATTACCTGATAAAAAAAAGGAAGAAGCTTCAATCAATACAATATTTTATAAAAGAAGGAAAAATAATAGAAATACCAATTATTGGAAGGAAAAAACATCTCAAAGGAATATACCTTATGACCCCTCTCCCAAAATAAATCATGATAATTTAAATAAAGTAAAAATAACTTCTTCTAATAATCCAAGAAATTCCCCAAAACCGGGATGTAGTAAGGATATATCTATAGATTCACATAAAACAAACTAAAAGGGTACTTGAGGAAATGTTCCTCACCTCAAGAAACCAAATACCCAATGAGGAACTTGAATCAATCTTTTACACGAGAAATCACTAACATGATGTGTTCATGGGAAGATAAAACACCAAATTTTGTTTTACAAAGTTGCCCTATGATAGAAGTTTTGTTTGAGAACTTGCTGGTTAAAGCATTATTAGATTCTGGTAGCCAAATTTCTGTGATATCAGAGACATTTTACCAAAAGATTTTAGCAATAAATCCTAATATCAAAATTTTATCACTGAAATCTATGCAGGTTACCATGGCTAACAGTAGAAAAGCTAAGTTAATCCAAAAACAAATTTGGGTTGAGATTAAAATCGGCCAAACAACTCTCTATCATGTATTTTTAATTTTGAATGGTTTGATTCATAATGTTATTTTAGGGGCAGACTTCCTACATTTGAACACTTGTGTAATTGATTTCTGTAATAAAACAGTTAAAATTGATGATGAAGTCTTAGAGATGACATTGCTTCCAAGATATGATCAAATTGAAGTTGACTCCATAACATCTAGCATTCCAGAAACACTTTTAGAGAGTAAACTCGCAGAATCCAACTTGCTTGGAAGTGATGATATATTAAAATTACGATTTGTTATAAGAGAATTTAATTCTATTTTCTCAGACATACCAGGAGTGATAAAGGGATTCCAACAGAGAATTAGATTAATTCATGATCAACCATTTCAATCTAAATCATATCCTATTCCATACCAATATCGGGAAGATATATCTAAGCAAATTAATAAAATGCTGGATTGGGAAATCATTTCCAAATGCTCTTCACCTTACTGTAATCCAGTAGTAACTGTGAAAGATCGGAAGATGGGTCGATGAGATTTTGTTTAGATGCTAGACAACTAAATAAAATTACTGTCCCAGACAGAAATATACCACTGCCCATACATGAATTATTCATGAAATTTGGAAACAAGAAGGTATTTTCCACTTTCGATTTAACCTCCAGCTATTGGCAGATTGAACTTCATCCAGAAGATCGCCAATATACTGCTTTTCGTTATGAGGGTTTTACATACCAATTTAATAGGATGCCATTTGGATTGATAAATAGTGGTGCAGGTCTAATCAGGTATTTGGATAAGACTTTATCTCCTGAGGTAAAACAAATCATAATTATTTATGTGGATGATGTAATTATTGCATCCACCACAGTTGAAGAACACCTTCAACATTTATCTATATTTTTTAAAGAGTGTTTTCTGAAAGGTATAAAAATTAACTTCAAGAAGAGTACTTTAGTTTCCAACCAAGTAGTCTTCTTAGGTCATATTGTTGGTTGCAATGGGATAAGACCTCATCCAGAGAAGATCTCTGCCATTCAAAACTTTCCTAAACCATCTACTTGAAAACAAATTAGATCATTTTTAGGCCTATGTAATTTTTACAACCGTTTCTATCAGAAGTTCTCAGACAACATGGAACCGTTGCTAAAATTGATTAGAAAAGATGAACATTGGAAATGGACTGAAGAACAAGACCGTGCATTTGAGAATATTAAAACAGGGTTTTTAAAGTTAACTATGTTAGCTTTCCCTGATTTTAATAAACCATTCATTGTTCAAACAGATAGTAGTTGTTTTTGATTAGGGGTAACACTGTCCCAAATCCAAGAGGATGGCCAACCAGGTGTCCTCTACTTTATTAGCCGGCTCTTGAAAGGTCCAGAAATAAATTACACAGTTACAGAGAAGGAAGCACTAGCAATAGTCTGGGCTTTCCAAAAATTTCGACAAATGCTACTCGGATCAGAGGTGATAGTGATCACTGATCACAAAAGCCTTGAATTCCTGAATCACAGTTATCTGACTAATAGTCATCTAGTTATATGGAGTTTACTACTACAGGAATTTAATTACACTGTGCATTATTGCAAAGGATCCGAGAATATCGTTGCTGATGTGCTTAGTCGAAATCCATGTAGGTCAGAACAAAATCATTTGATGGTAGACAATGCCTACATTACAAATGTCAATGTGATGGCTGATAGTAATGTAGAGAACGAGTTGGAAAACTTACCAGAGATACAATTTAATGACCCAGAATTAAACCCAATTATAAAAGTTTTATTAGGGGAGGAAGTTTTGGATGCACCTAAAGATCTTAACCATTTTAAATTAGAACAATAGGTCTTACTATATAAAGTGAATGATAACGTTGATGAGTGGAGGACAATAATACCAAAGTCTTTACGTGACCCACTCATAAAATACATACACTGTCTATATGGGCATTATGGTGCTCATAAGACAGAACATACCTTTAAAATTTGGTTTTACTGGCCAAAAATGTATAAAGACATCTTGAAATCACTCCAGGATTGTCTAATTTGCTTAAGAGCTAAGTCAGTAAACCAAAATTATATTAATTCAATTAATTTTATCATTCCAGAAAGACCAAACGAGATCTTAGCAATTGACTATTATGGGCCTTTGCCTCCATTCAACAAACAAAAATATTTATTAGTCACTTATGATCTCTTTTCCAAATATGTTGCTGCTTACCCGATACCCCAAGCCAATGCTAAACATACAATCAAAGTATTGAGTACTCTCCAATTTCCAATGATAGGAAAGCCAAAAACCATACTAACTGATCATGGTACACCTTTTCTATCTAAGGAATGGAAGAAATGGGTAGATATATCAAAAATAAAACATGCTAATCTCTATTAGGATTCCACAATCAAATCCATGTGAACGTATTATGTGGGAGCTTGGACATTTGTTTAGGACCTATTTAGAAGAGGAGCACAAGGGTTGGGTAAAGCAGACAAAATGTGTAGTAGACTATATCAATTGGAGTTTAAATGAATCTACAGGATTCTCACCCATCCAACTACACTTTCATCAAATTATACCTATATTATTTAAAAAATATAAACCTATTATTAATGAACCCAAAATAAATGGAGAAAATGATATTTTACAAGCTCATAAACAACTTGTTAAAATGGCAAATAATAGAAGTCAGAATAAAAAAAAAATGTATTTATGAATTTAAAGTTGGAGATAAAGTTTTGATAAAGACTTTCCATCCCAGCAAACCATTGGAGAATAAATACCATAAATTCTTCAATACGTATGAAGGACCTTATACTATTGTTAAAAAGGCAGGTCCAAATGCATTTTGGATTAACCAAGAAGGAGAGATTTGTGGTACATACAATTCACGAATTTTAAAACCATATTTTGGCTGCTTATAATGTTTTATAAAGAAATGAGGTGAAGACCAAGATAAGAATTGGGCAGTGTAAACCATACGGTTGTATAAAAAATAATAATAATAGTGATCAATGTAAAGAGAAGTATAGTTAAAAACATTAGCTTTGGTGAGGGTATTCTTTAATGCCTTAAAATAATTAAAACCATAGAGTCAATTCATATTTATAAAAGGATACTCTAGTATTTATTTAGTCCTTTTCAAATCCATAAGTCTTAAAGAAACAGGAATAAGGCTAGTAAATATATTTGTGGTCCAAGAAGGAACCACATTATTTTTTTTTATTTTTTTTTTTTTATAAAAAAAAAAATATTAACCCATCAAAGTCTTTAATTTTTTTATTTTTGATCATTATCACAAGAATAAAATAACCCAAGTATTAGGAAGATATAACAGTTTAAAAAAAAAAAAAAAAATTCAACCCTTCATAAAATCCAACTATAAGTGCAATTAAACTATAAGAATATACTAAAATAGTTGTAAGTGTTTAAAATTTTAACTTAAATTAAAATTTTAAATTTCCGAAGGGAAGGGGAAATATAATAGTAACTTACAGTTTTTATTATTGGTCTAACGTGTTTTATCTCTTGTGAAATTATTTATAAATATAAATTTTTATTTGACTATTTTATTATGTAACATATATGTACTATTTATATATACATTTAAGTTTTAAATAAAATGCCAGATTTGAAGTTAAGAATAAATACTTATATATTTTTTTATTTTATTATTAAATCTTAATGTCAGTGGAACAATTGATAGTTGAGTTAAGCATGAACTTGTATATAACACACGAGCAGATTCGTTCGTTCTCTTGATAATAAAAAAACAAGAGAAAAAGAAAATATTTTCTCTTTAAAAATAGCACTTTTCTTTTATCAATACTACTATTTAACGATTGGAATTTAAATATTAACTTTTCCAGATTAAAATAATTTGTGGATTAAAAGTCTGCAAGGAAAATATATTTAATTTTCTACTCAATCTTAAAGGAATAGCAATATAAAAGAAAAGAACGTCTGTTTAAGTTTTTGGAAACTACGTTGTTTTAATACTCCCGTGATTCTTCGCATATATATAAATTTAAGATAATTATATATATATATATATAGGATAAAACAATGTATTTTGAGTAAAACAGCTTTATATCGTAAAGGTTTCGAAACCAACCTTGCATGCTATTTTAAAATATTTTGAAATATTGAATATATAGAACATCTAGTGATAATAGAGAAATGAAGATTAAGAACATCTACATTCGAAGAATATTTATTTCATTTCACATTAATCCGGTCATTGGATGTTATTAACAGTTTATCGTTTAAGGATAAATGGAATCATCATTGTACCAATGGATTGGTGATATGCTTTGTAAGGGATCTTCATTGGGATGATGAACTATAGACTTCAATATCTACGCTCAACTCTCTTAGAATTAAGTTTCCTTTATTATTTATTTATATATATTATAATAATGTTTATATTATTTTAATATGTTTATTATTATTATTATTATCTTTATTTCAAATTTGGCATCGCATCATATATATCTTAAAAGGAAAATTATATTTATTATTAAATATAATTAATTGAAAGCTTAACATAATTCATCAAATTAGATGAGGGATATAAAAAAAATAGTTATTATTTGACAGATATCTTAAACAGGATTATATTGTGTTTACTACGTAATATTGTAAACGTTTAATGTATTTTTATTTATTAAAAATACATATAATATATAAGTTATACAATGGCAAATAATACTTATATATGGGTAATTGTGAAGCATATAAATAAGAACGATAAGTAAATTAATAAGTTACATAAATTATTAATTTTTGAACCCAGATATTGTTTTTATATATCTGTTAATTTAAGCTATTTTCTTTAATTTTTGAAAGTTTATTATAGTATTGAGTTTTATCATAGGGTATTAAATAAAAAAATATCATTTATTAATATTCTTTTAAAATGATAAAATTCATCCGTATTTATTTATTAATATTTTATTATCTATTCTATTATATTTTTTATTGTTTATTAAATATTGATTTATTAACGTGATCTCTTTGTCTAATGATTATTGAATTATATTATATATATGCTAGTATTATAAATATCATATGAATAATAGTTATAATTAATGCTTATATAAAGGCATATGAAATAACTTGTTTTGAAATTATTCCTGAAAAGAACTAATTGCAAATTCTCCATGAGTTTAAATATCGTGGCATAATGGTGACTGAAAGAGGGATGAAAGATGGATGACCTGGTCTAAATTGTATTTAAACTTATTTAAAGATTAGTGAGCTAGCATAATAAAGATATATATAATCATGGATTTAGTATTTCATCGATTCATTTCTAGCATTCTACTTGAAGACCCAAAGTCCGATTGTAGTGAAATGCGTATCCTCTTTCCAAGGAATTTAATCATCTCTTTATATTTAACAAGACCAACATAGATTTTAAATATAATCCATTCTGTTATATTTGGCGAACCTAACTATGAAGCATTAAGTTAATGATTTCTAAACATTAAATATAATTGATTATATTACAATTAATACATCAACTGGGATGATTAAATGCTGTTCCGTTATATTTGGTGCCTCAACTAAGGCTATCAAATAGGCTGTCCCGTTATATCATATATATGTGACTATAAAAGCAACCAGTTCTTTTCCTCCTTATTAATTAACTATTCAGCATTAGACTGAAACTCAAATCTTGATTACCAGGTTGCATCTGCATTATCTTGACATTATTCATTCACTCACCCTGTTAATATATACAACAACCATCTTAGAGCTGTATGTAGTCATGATCTCAGCTAGGCTATTATCTTATAACATTAGCAAACCATGCACAATAGGATGGGCATAATAAATGATTACAGACATGATTTATTAACCACATGTATATTTATTTTAATATTAAGATGAGACTGCTGTATTGATAATGGTCTTATCCATTATAAACACCTGTGTGCATTGATCCCGTATAATCCTGCCATTTTCTTTTACTTGATTTTATGCTATTGTTTTAATAAATCTGTTTAAAATATAAAAATTGTTCCAAATATTTCTTGCTCATAGTTCTATTTCAATCCAACCCATATTATCTTATTCTCAATTCCTCAATAATTTTACATGTCTAATATGCCTTATTGTAGTTAAGTTAATTAGTATGATAAGTAGTCTATTCCATTCCATTAAGTTAATTGTTAGCTAGCCCTGGAGTCTCATGTTTCTTCCTGTTTGGAGCAAGCTCACAGACTGAATTAAGACCTGTGTAACCTCAAAAATGTCATGCATAAGGTGTTAAATCACAGAGTACTAGAAAATGAGTTGAAGTTTGGTCAGATTCAAGACCTCATCATCTCACTTCAGTCAAGTTTGATATACTTTGCCTGGAATCTGGATTTTGTTATGTGAATTACAAATCTGACTGCTACATAGGATTGTTTTTCTGTAATTATGGACCACCAATGTGGGCACTTGAACTGTTTTTCATATGACCCTAAACAGAGTGTTTTCCCCAAGGGTAATGCATTGCAGTGCAATATGCAAAGTTTGGTCAGATTGACTGGGCTCTGGATTTTGTTATGTAAATATACAAATCTGATTATTACAGTATATAATTTTAATATTGCTGTAATTAATTATTGGTTTAAAGAACCAGAATTTGAATTTCTTTTTTTTTATTAAAGAGTTGAAAGATAATTAATTATTTTAAACACTGAACATGATATTGTGTTGTAAATAATAGCACTATGGGTCTTTCAACTTCAATTCACTTTTAGCATTTACTTGTTGGTTTTATTACATTCAAAGATCAGCCTTTCAAGCTAATTACACATGCGTCTTTTGCGAGTGTTAAATAATAAATGAATACTTCATTCTACAATACAAGATATAGTATTTATGCAGAAATAAAAGGAATCCCTCTTATTCCTACAATTCAAATTCTTTTATATGAGCAAATCTGAAGTACTGTTGAGTAAAGTGTGAGAGTAGAATTCTCACTTTAAATTACTATCTATGATGTTTTGAATGAATGACATCGGTGAAATTGTCTAGAATTTACTAAACTTCACTCTAACTAAAACTTAATTATAAGTAAATAAGCATTTATTTGTATATGACACCATGTGTTGAATGTAATATAATTGTACACATGGTGTCATATAAGAATAAATGCTTATTTACTTATAATTAAGTTTCAGTTAGAGTGACATTTAGTAAATTCTAGACAATTTCACCGACGACGTCATTCATTCAAAACATTGTAGATAGTAATTTAAAGTGAGAATTCTACTCTCACACTTTACTCAACAGTACTTCAGATTTGCTCATATAAAAGAATTTGAGTCATAGAAATAAGAGGGATTCCTTTTATTCCTGCATAAATACTATATCTTATATTGTAGAGTGAAGTATTCATTTATTATTTAACACTCGCAAAAGACGCATGTGCAATTAGCTTGAAAGGCTGATCTTTAAATGTAATACAATTGTACACATGGCGTCATATAAGAATAAATTCTTATTTGTTGGTTTTATGTTTATTTGGTGAGATAAAACTGGAAAATAATACTAATTTATTTACTTTAAAATATCTCAAGATACCAACAAGTATTATAGTTAAATTTATAGTTAATAAACTGATATTCTACCACAATCTCATTGATTGGTGGTTTCTTGTTTTTTCTGCATGAAAGCACTTGCAAAAACTTTTTAATGAATTTATTTTTTGTTACATTTCAAAAATGTATACTGTCCACAGTTTTTTTCCTTATTTGTGAATGTTTTTGCAGATAATTTATGTAACATTTATTATTTTAGAAAAATAATGTGATTAGATTCAGATTTTATTTGAAAATATGATACTAATCAGTCTGCCAGGTCAGCCATCTGGTGTCATTGTCTCTCTGCTAAAAACACAGAAATATGCCATTTACACAGCCCAATGTTTCTGTGCTTTTAGCAGAGAAACTTACACCCTTAGAACAGTACTGTTCATATTAGCTGCTACAAGAATATATGGCATTGCACACCAATATTATGGACTGCTAGTGTGTTTCATGACACTATGCAAATATGCACACTTAACAAATCACTATTGTATGATGTGAGACTGTAGGGAATTCAAGCGACCATAACTGTTGTAATATGCATTTGAATTAAAGTTCTTACCCCCTACTCAATGTAGTATTTGATAATAATATTTGTAAGACCAGTGCTGTGCTTCTTTAAAAATTTTGAAAGGTGAAAAAAATTGCAAAAGGTCATGGCCAAGCACCTTTTCCCAGAACTCACATGAATAGCCATGTAAATTAAAAGACAAATAAAGTGTGCACATAGTTTTGTAAATTATAAACTTGGTTTGATCAGTGTTGACAAATTATTTGTCAAGCACCACTCCCCCCCCCCCAAAAAAAAAAAAACATTAAAATAAGATCAAAACTTTTGATTTTTTCAACTTTTTTTTTTTATTTTAAAAAAATATGGTGACTTTTTTTTTGGCTTGTATAGCGATTTTTGTTTCAATTTTATTTGTATCCACTGATATACTAAAATTTTCTTTTTAAAACCAATTTTTATTAACCTTTTTTAAAAAATGAAAACAAACCAAAAATAATTTTTGTCTCTATCTTTTGTCTCAGAGATGACAAATTATTTCTCCCCATCTCCCCCCAAAAAAAGTTAAAATCAAATCAAAACTTTTGACTTTTTCAACTTTGTTTTTCTTTTTTGTTTTTAAAATACAGTGACTATATGGCGATTTTTGTTTTGGTTTTATTCGTATTGTGAGATGTTTTTAATTTTGCCATTTTTGAAATGAAAATGGACAAATATTTGAATCAAATCTTGTATCATAAATTATTTACAAGAATGTCAAAATATTGGCAAAAAAAGTCATATCAAATGTCAAAATATGCCAAAAGATTAGTAAAGAAGTCATACCAAATGTCCAAATATTTTTTGAAAAGATGGAGAAAATGTAAAAATATTTTTAAAAAAGGCAAAGAAAATGTAAAAATATTTTAATAAAAGTTGGAAAAATGGAAAAATAATTGAATTAAAAATAGTCAGGCCGATATCAATATAATTGTGTGTTTTTACCACAAAAACAATACCACCAAGTGGCTGGCCTGGCATATCAATTAGTACCGAAAATATTTACATTTAGAAGAAAACAAAAGAAATCAACAATGTAAGGCCACTTGGGGGAATTTCTGAACTTATTAATTTATTGTTAGATTTTGAAAACAAAAACATATATTTTCTGTACTTTGTTTACATATTTATCATTATTTTTGCAGAATGTTTGTATAATATTTATTTTTTAAAAGAATAATGTTATTAGAATCAGATTTTATTTGAAAATATTTACTCTTAGAAGACAAGCCAAAAGATTTTAATAATATATGGTCACAAGTTTTAATTGGCAGAAAAGGAATGCATTCATGTTCCTTATAGCAGATTTGTTTTTGACATCTTTTTAATAATTATGAGTAGCATTTTAAATAGAATTTCATTATTTTTACATAAGGTTTTTGAAAGTGCATTAAAACAAATCATTTTTTTTAATTTAATATTTTTATAGATAATGTGGTAATTATCCAATAAGAAAAAAACTATTGTTTTAATTATGTAATTAGGTTTATCTGGTTATTGCCTTTTTTTTCAATATTTGCAAAGTTGAAATATTATTTTTGAAAAATTTTTCATTTGTAAACTTATATACTTAAAAAATAACTTTAAAATTGCACAAATATAATAGACAATAAAGGAAATTTGAAAAAATAAATAATTTGGAAATTTAATCCAATTTCTGCAAGGGATTTTCAAAAAATATGAACTTTTAAATAGATTAGAGCATTTGAAAATATAAATCTGGAAAGATTTTTTTTGATTATCAGTAAAAGTTTCAGTAACTTCTTTTGAGTACAAAAAAGAAATTAATAGAAACAAATATATATTGAAAAATACTTTTTTAAAAATATATTTAAAAACAGAAATAAAATTAACAAATTTGTAAAGGTGTCTTTGTCTATTATGTAAAACATTTAAAACATTATTTCTCTTAATTATTTTTATTTCAAATTGAAATGTATTACAGATGTATCCATATACAAGAATCTCTATATAAATATGAATGATATTAAAGAACTTGAATTTTTTTCTATATTTATAATATAGTATTTATTATGTAAAGCAACATTTTGGTATTGGAAGGAAACTTATTTCTGCAATTAGAGAAAAAGATGAAACTATTACTGAAAAGAGAGATGACATCATAAAATATATAGAAAAGTTCCTACAACTATTATATTTTCTGAATTGCCTAAGATTTTAAATGAAAAAAATGAAACATGCAATTAAATTTATGAAGAAGGGAAAAGCTCTAGGTAATGATGGAATTATAATCAATCTCTTAAAAGAAGCAGATGAAGAAATAAAAAATTTTTTGATAAAGTTATATGCCAAATGCCTAAATGACAAAGATATATCAACTGATTGTAACAATGCAACAATATTAATATTTAAAAAAGATGATAAAGAAGATATTAGAAATTACAAACTTAGCAGTCTTTTATCAGTTTTATACAAAAATTTTATCAAGATAATTACAACTCATTTACAGAGAACTTTGTATTTCACCCAACCAAAAGAACAAGCTGGATTTAAAAAATGGTTTTAGTACAGTAGATCATATCCAAGTATTGAGACAAATCATAGAAAGGATCAATGAATAAGAGTTTCTATTATGCTTTGGATTTGATTATATATGCATTACTTCAGTGATTAAAGCATAGAATCATCAAGGTATAGACCCAGGATATTGTTATATTTTGAAAAATATTTATTAAAATGCAACAGCATCAATCAGATTACATAATGGTGCTAAAAAGATCAACATTGAAAAGAGGTTCTCAAAAAAAATTTACAGCAATGCTGTCAGAAATATTTTGTGGATTAAAATGAGAAGGTAAAGAAATAAAAGTAAATGGAGATTATTTAAATCATCTAGATTTTACAGATGATGTGATTTGTTTTTGAAATTAATGTTTTAGAGATTCAGGAAATGTTGCAAAAGTTATAAGGTAAAAGTAAGGAGTAAAAGTAAAGGTAAATGTTAAAAAGACTAAAGTAATCTTCAATGGATTTTCTCAAAAAATGAAAATAAAGATTTATAATGATGAGTTAGAAGTTAACAACTACAAATACAGATGTAAATATAATGAATGAAATTAATCATAGAATTAAATTTACTAGGAATGTTTTTGGCAAAAATAATTTAATATTAAAAGGAAATATATATGTCTATGTGTTTGAAAAGAAAGATTTTTAATAAATGTGTTTTATCAGTTCTTACTCATGGATCTGAAACTTGCATACTTAACAGAAGAGTAATATATTGACTTCAGACCATTCAAGAAGTATGGAGAGAGGCATGTTAAACATAACAAGAAGAGATTTAAAATGAAACACATGTGTAGGAAAACAAACAGATAGATGTTCATGACATCATTGAAAGAATTTAGAGACTGAAGTGGAATTGGGCTGAACATAATGCTAGAAGAGATGATAATAAATGGACAGTTGAAAGCATAAACTGAATTTCACGTGATTGTAAAAGACCTAGAAAGAGATATGGATGAACAAAATAAAGAGGTGGGCAAGGGTGATGTGGAGAAGAGAGGCTTGAGATTCAGAAAAGATGGTTTGAACTTGGAAAAACTTTCATCCTGCAGTAAATTGACAATTGTTAAAAATGATGATGATTTATTGTTTATGATTATCCCTTAATTCTCATCATCTACAAAAGTATCTGGAATCGAATATTATGCATGTGGCTATCCATTTACCACATTTTATGGCCTAAATTATTATATATTGAAAACTATGAATTGTATTATTTTCAAAAATATCCCAATTTCTATTTATATACAATATTTTTTCTATAAATACCATATGTATATATATAAACATTTTATTGTATAAATAAAAAAAACTTAAGGTTATTGTTTTTATATAATATAGGATTTATAGTGTTTGTTATTATCCATGGATATAACAATGACAGAAAGCTTTAAAACCAACTACTATAGTTACAGTCTTCCCATGATATTTTTCTATGACCTAAATTATTATATATTAATGGCTATAAGTTGTCTTACTTTTTAGAATATTGCAATTTCTAAGTAGATTCTCTCTGTAAATGTGTGTGTGTTCAAATATTTTATTTTATATATAATTTTTTTTTATATATTTACAATAAAGAATCCATAGATTCATGTCATGTAAAAAAAGCTCTGAAATCAAAAGTTGGGGATTCAGTTGCCCTATTATAGACATTTTTTGTCTTAAAATCACTTTATTGTGTGGAATATACCAATTTCTATATATGTAAAAAAAACAATATGCTTATAAAAAATTGTACTCAATGAAAATGGTCATTAATAATTGGTTGCAATAAATTAATAATATTAAACTGAAAATTAGTCAAAATTCTAAATAAAGCAAATGAATCTTCTATGTAAACCATTTATTCTATATAATATTCTTAATAAATCTAGAATTATTTATTAGTAATGGCTACTATAATTTGCAATATCTTCTAGTATTAGTTTAATCTTCTACTTGCATAATTTTTTTGAATAGCCTTCTAATGGTCAATTCATTAGGATTTTCTTGTATTTATTTTTATTTTAATAAATTAATTTGTATTCTTCATTATATTTTGCCTTTTTTAAAAAAAAATTATAACAAATATAAGTTTAAAAATGTAAAATGTTCTTAGAAATAATATATTAACTTTGCAAACATAGAAACAGTTATAAACTGAAATTCATAATTAAAAGATTAGATTTTGATTTATGTCCTCAGTCAAAAAAATGCCTTTTGACCAAAATAATCATTATTTATACTTTATTTCCTTGACTAAAATAATTTTTTGTAAAAAATTCAACAATCAATGATATTATGTTTTAATATTTAAAATTTCACTTATAATGGGGTTTTTTTCCAATTAAAATGTTAGTCATAATGTTTATTGAGACTGTTCTAAATTATATTTTCTTATATATTCTTTCTAATAAATAAGTAATTTTGAATAAAATCTAAATCTAAACATTATATTTTTAGTAAAAGAAATATTTCATTTAATTTTACAAAAATAAAAATATAAGCAAACTATGGTAAATGTTTGATTTTCAATTCCAAGAATTAAACAAAAGCTGACTTCATACAAGCAATACTCAATTTTTGAGGGTGCATGAATTTTCTTTTGTTTTTATTTCCCTCTGTATGATATGTAACATTTAGAAATTTTAGTTAAAATTACTGTATAAAAATAGATTTTAGTTCAAGTTTTTATCATCAAATAATTACAAGACCCAATTGAGCTATTTTAAACTAAATGATTGCAATACTACAAAGCAATATGAAAGACTTTAGGGGATGCATTTAGATATTTAAATAAAATGTGTTTTAATTTTATTTAAACAAACATTATATATATATAAACATTACAAGCATAAAGCTAAACTAGTCAATATAATTTTAGATTTGGGGTAGTTTTGATTATATATATATATTGTAAATATCGATAAGTCGATATTATATTTTTTAAATTGTCATTTGTTATTAAAAAAAAAAATCTCTTTAAGTTGATGTTTACATATGAAATATTTAAATTTTTCTTTTATGTTTATTAAATATAGTTATTATTTGAAGTTATTATTTTATTTATATATATTGATAGTACATCGTTATAAACATTTAATTATTGAAATAAATAAGGACATATAAATTATTGATTATAAAAAAATTATTTTATTTATAATGATTATTAAATGCAATAAATAATTATTTATGTATATTTTTAAAGATGTCAAATTTTCAATTTAATATTTTATATATATATACTTGATATTTTATTTTTATTTTAATGTTAATTGTTTTAAAAGAGAACATATATAACATGAGTTTTAAAATAGTATCTGCTGGCGCATGGAACGATAGCAACAACAATAAGGAAGCCATTATTATATATTATTATTGGAATAGATATAGAACAAACAACTGAAAAATAAAGATTTTATTGTACTTTATTTCTATAAAATTTACTATTCTTCAAAATACTGAAATAATATATATATCTTATGGTAAATACATAAATTATGGCAGGTTAATCAAGAATCGCAGCTAGGAGGCTGCATCATCGCTTTCATTTATTCCAAGGCAATTTTCAATGGAACAACTAAATAAAAAAATTCAATGTATAAATTTCGTCGCGTCTGGAGTTGAAACTTGATATAGCTATCTTAAATGTATAATCGTCAATTTAATCATAATCTGGAAGTAATTGGAATTGACATGCTGGATTTAACATTTTAATTTGTTTATTTATTTTTTAAAAAGGAAGGAAATTTTAAAACGGATAAAATATGCATATATCTAAGGATTAACAATTTTCTTTAATATAATAATTTCTTCGCCTTTCGATAGAATGCATTCTAATAATAAAAGTAAACGGATAAAAGAACTCATGGAATAAATTAACTTTTGACAGGAAAATTATCTAAATGAACTTTAAAAGGTATTTAATAATTTTATATATGTATGAATAATATATAAATATATTTTGAGATTGATATATTTTTTTTTATTTACTTTTATTTTTCATTATAAAATACAACGTTTTATAAGTAGTCAATTTAATCATCTTGTTTTATAATAATATTAGACATATAACAGATGTTAGGATAAATATTTAAATAATTTAAAATCTTAAAATGTAATTTATAAGTTGATATTGTATATGAACTATTATATTTATATTATAATTATTAGGCAGAAATATGTCTTTATATATTTAATCTATATATACTTATTACAAGTATATACACATAGTTATTCTTTGTATTTATATTTAAAACATCAATATTATTTAAAGTTGAACTATAACATAAAATAAAGGATGTACTATTTGTTTTATAAATAATGCCTTTGTAATTATTTAAAAGAGCGATACTATATTATTCTTATTTTCTTTTAATACCAAAGTTATTATGAAATTAATTGAATTTATAAATAATAAAAGATAATTTCATATTTCATTTATTATTTGGTTTGTAGATCACTTACACCTATTATTATTCATTCAAATATTTAGAGATACATAAATTTACATAATTAGATGTGTATATTTGAATTTAGTAGAAGTCCCTTTGTTTCTGATATATATATTTGATTAGTTATTCACATCATCTTTAAAAATAAATTATAAAGATAGGTCTCATTGCTTTACATGATTTTAGATTTGTTTTATGTATAGCTAGCTGGAAGGGCATTTAAACAATTTATTTAAATATAACTGGAATAATTTTGTTTTTCTTCATTCTTTAATTTTAATGGAATACCTAATAGACGTTCCATTATATTTGGCTTATCCAATTGTAAGCTACCATATAGTTTCCATTACATTTGGCGCAACAACTAGGGCTCGAAATAAGCTAATTAGGGCTTGAAATACCCCACATACCTGAGAAATGTGTAGTATATATATATATTAATATGAGATGTATAGTTTAAAGAAAGAGAAGCATTTTTGTGTGTTTAATTTTTTTTTTTTTTTATATAAATGGAAATATTTTAGCCTTATGTTTAGATGGTGATGGTTAATATTATTGTATTATTTTTTAATGATGGTATTAAAGTACGGCATAATAATTTTGTCCATATTTGGAAAGTTTATGTTGTAGAAAATCTATAATTTTGAAGGTTGGATGGGATATTTGATTGTTGGAGTTTGGTTGGTTCTGTTGCAGGTATTGATGTTGGATGGGGAATTTTTGTCATTGTCTTGAGGATGTAATGCATTCATGTCATTTGTGATTGATTGATCTCATTCATTGCTTCAACCCAAATTTTGATGTTTATTATTATTATTATTTATCATGAAGCAGCTAACAGTGGTCCTGCCATGATTTTATCTTTAAAACTCCAGAGAGAGTAAGGTATAATTATTTTGATATATGTATGATATTTACCTCTAAGTCTCCTTAAGATGAGCAAGGAAATATTTTATAAGTAATAGCCCCTAAGACTTAAATATAAGCAGGGTAGTGTAATAGTGTTTTCAGAAAATTATTATGGGTTGTAGTAAATTGGATAGAATGAAATGTGATAATCATCTAAGTGTTCATGAAACATTGTATGCTTTGGGAATAATGATTGAATTCTTTTATCTACATCAAAGTTGTAAAGTGCTAATCAATCTTTTGGTTGTCAGTATCTATCAGATCTTTGGAGGAATAGATAAGTATATAACTTAAATATATAACACCAAACTTAAGGACTAGATTAATTGATTATTGTTTGTAACAAATAATCTATTACATTGATTATTAATTAAGGTTTGAAAACAAGTATAGTAATATTATATTTTCATTATAAATGACTTTTAAACATGAAGTTCAATTAGTGAATGTTTGTTGATAATAAATTGCATTAGTACAATTTTATTAAAATATTTCGGGCACAAAAGTTAATAATTAGTGAAGTGGATATTTTTTTTTATGTATATAAAATGGTATTAAGTTTTAAGGTCCAGAAAATTTATAGGTATCAATTTAAGTATTTTATATTTAACTACCATTATTTTGAATGAGAAAGTTGTCTCATTATATTATCAAATTAGTTATTTTTAAGGCATGTGAACATTTAGTTGTATTTTTTAAATATTTCAAGGTTATATTGAATTTGATATGAAGTATCCACATTTTAATATGATATAAGTGTAGAATATTTATTATCATTAAATATAAATGAATGTTATTTAGTGATATCAGTTGTTACTCCCTTTCTATATATATTTTAGAAAAATTTGTTGATATTATGGTGATAGATGAAATTTTTTTTTTGTTTTTAAGCCAAGAAGTTCATGAGTTCAAATAAGTAAAATTTAGATTGTCAGATAGCTATTATGTATTATAAGATTAAAAAAAGGCTTGTATTTTTTTTTTAGTTAAATAATTGCTTGTTGGAATAATGATTGGAGATGGTGAGCCCTTGATCTGTGATAATTACTATATAGAAATAAATATATATATATCTTAGATTTTTTTTTTTTTTGAGTATATAGTATTGTAGTTCTAATAATAATAATGGATAACAGTAGTGAAATGTCAGTTAATGGTAGTTTTGATATGGGAAATTTAATAGAGAAACTAGAGGCTATGATGAAAACCAACTCTAATGAATTAAAAGATTTTAAAGCTGAATTAAAAGAACTTAGAGTTGAGATGAAAACAAATTCTGATGAACTTTCCCAGAAACTAGAGATTGGTTTAAAAACCAACTCTAATGAATTAAAAGAAGATCTTAGAGCTGAGATGAAAATTAATTCTAATGAATTAAAAGTTTTGGTAGATGATAGTATTAGAAGAGTAGAAATAAAATTTGATGAAAAGATGGAAAAATATAGAGAAGAGACAATAGTAGAAGCTAATTCTTTAAAAGCAAAAATTGAAGAAATAAATAATGAAATGAAGGAAGAAAATCAAGGAATTATGGCCAGATTAGAAGAATCTAAGAAAGAACATGGGGAATTTGAGGAAAAGATTATTAATAATAATAAAGTATTATGGGATAAGTTCCAAGCATTGAAAATTGATAATGAATCTTCATTTAAAAACCTATATACGACTATCTCTGCTGAAGTTAAAATTGCTGTGGGATTGCAGCAAGAGGAACAGTTGATTGATATTAATAAATTACAAGATATAAATGAACGTATTAATGTAGTAAATGAAGTTACTTCTAATCGTATACAAGAAATAGATGTTAAATTGGATCAAATTCAAGGAAAATTAAGACCCCTTTCAGAATATATAAATAATAATGAAATTGAAACCTGTAAAAATTATGAAATAGAGATTCAAAAGGAATCTGTTGAATTGGTTACTAAAGAACTAGAAGCAAATATACCGTCTGTTGAGTTGATAGATGATAAGGAAAAAGATAAACCATTGATAGATTTAGTAAATGGAAAAAATTTTAAAAATGAAGAATTAAGTTGTGAAAGATTAAAGGACACTGTTGACAATTTAGAAATTGGACAGTTAGGTTTTCAATGGTTAGACATTAATGCTCTAGAGTTAGGAGAGATAAAAATGCATTATAATAAAATGAATGAAAGTGTTCAAACTTTAAAAGTTGAATTAAGTTCACCAGAAAAGATTAAAATTAACTCTCAAAAATTACTAGAAAGAACAGAATGTGTTTATCAAAGTCAATATCAAGAACAGTATCATGGTAATTTTGTGTGGTACAAAGAAAGCATATTTTTATATATATTAGAACATGAATATTTGAGTGATAATTTGTACCATTACTGCAATAGAAAAGACCTATTTTACAAGTATGCTAGTAGGACAAAATTCGTAAGATATATCTTATTAAAATTTGAGAGAAATAAAAAGGTATTCAATTTAAATATTAGCAGAAAGATTATTGATAAAGAAAAAGAAATTGGCAAAGCCAAAATTAAACTTAAAATGAGAAGTGATGATGTGAATAGTAAAGATTTTCTTCAAGAAAATATAACTAAGGAAAAAGATTTAAATAAACCTAAAGTTAAATTGAAAAGACTTAATATAGAATAAAATGATTTTCAAAATGATTTTCAAGAGTTCTTTAATGTTAAAGTTGTATCACTGATTTGCAATTTTTAAAGGATTATTTAGCTTAGAAAAATTATAAATTTGAAAAGTTTTTCGATATCTGTTAATTAATTAGTTGTTTGCAAAGACATTTTTTTTTTCGGTGGATTAGAGGGTATTGTAAATATCGATAAGTCGATATTATATTTTTTAAATTGTCATTTGTTATTAAAAAAAAAAATCTCTTTAAGTTGATGTTTACATATGAAATATTTAAATTTTTCTTTTATGTTTATTAAATATAGTTATTATTTGAAGTTATTATTTTATTTATATATATTGATAGTACATCGTTATAAACATTTAATTATTGAAATAAATAAGGACATATAAATTATTGATTATAAAAAAATTATTTTATTTATAATGATTATTAAATGCAATAAATAATTATTTATGTATATTTTTAAAGATGTCAAATTTTCAATTTAATATTTTATATATATATATACTTGATATTTTATTTTTATTTTAATGTTAATTGTTTTAAAAGAGAACATATATAACATGAGTTTTAAAATAGTATCTGCTGGCGCATGGAACGATAGCAACAACAATAAGAAGCCATTATTATATATTATTATTGGAATAGATATAGAACAAACAACTGAAAAATAAAGATTTTATTGTACTTTATTTCTATAAAATTTACTATTCTTCAAAATACTGAAATAAACATATATATCTTATGGTAAATACATAAATTATGGCAGGTTAATCAAGAATCGCAGCCAGGAGGCTGCATCATCGCTTTCATTTATTCCAAAGCAATTTTCAATGGAACAACTAAATAAAAAAATTCAATGTATAAATTTCGTCGCATCTGGAGTTGAAACTTGATATAGCTATCTTAAATGTATAATCGTCAATTTAATCATAATCTGGAAGTAATTGGAATTGACATGCTGGATTTAACATTTTAATTTGTTTATTTTTTTTTTTTTAAAAGGAAGGAAATTTTAAAACGGATAAAATATGCATATATCTAAGGATTAACAATTTTCTTTAATATAATAATTTCTTCGCCTTTCGATAGAATGCATTCTAATAATAAAAGTAAACGGATAAAAGAACTCATGGAATAAATTAACTTTTGACAGGAAAATTATCTAAATGAACTTTAAAAGGTATTTAATAATTTTATATATGTATGAATAATATATAAATATATTTTGAGATTGATATATTTTTTTTTATTTACTTTTATTTTTCATTATAAAATACAACGTTTTATAAGTAGTCAATTTAATCATCTTGTTTTATAATAATATTAGACATATAACAGATGTTAGGATAAATATTTAAATAATTTTAAAATCTTAAAATGTAATTTATAAGTTGATATTGTATATGAACTATTATATTTATATTATAATTATTAGGCAGAAATATGTCTTTATATATTTAATCTATATATACTTATTACAAGTATATACACATAGTTATTCTTTGTATTTATATTTAAAACATCAATATTATTTAAAGTTGAACTATAACATAAAATAAAGGATGTACTATTTGTTTTATAAATAATGCCTTTGTAATTATTTAAAGGAGCGATACTATATTATTCTTATTTTCTTTTAATACCAAAGTTATTATGAAATTAATTGAATTTATAAATAATAAAAGATAATTTCATATTTCATTTATTATTTGGTTTGTAGATCACTTACACCTATTATTATTCATTCAAATATTTAGAGATACATAAATTTACATAATTAGATGTGTATATTTGAATTTAGTAGAAGTCCCTTTGTTTCTGATATATATATTTGATTAGTTATTCACATCATCTTTAAAAATAAATTATAAAGATAGGTCTCATTGCTTTACATGATTTTAGATTTGTTTTATGTATAGCTAGCTGGAAGGGCATTTAAACAATTTATTTAAATATAACTAGAATAATTTTGTTTTTCTTCATTCTTTAATTTTAATGGAATACCTAATAGACGTTCCATTATATTTGGCTTATCCAATTGTAAGCTACCATATAGTTTCCATTACAATATATATATATATAAATTTTAGTACAAAACAATATTTTTAAAACAGATATTGAGCTGAAAAAAAAAGTACATTGTTCTAATAATATATTGTTATTGTAATATTGTTACAATATTTTTCTTTAAACAAGGCAAAACTCTCTCCATATAGAAGTGCCACCCTGTGCCAACCAGAGTAATCAATGGATGCCAGAAGGCTTGTGCATAAAATCCCTATACTCATCCAATATCCCCAGACTAATTTCTGGCTTGTGGCCTTTGTCAGTGAGGAGCCTTGGATCTGAGAGCATTGCATTGAGATCTTAGGATCTAATGCAACCCTCAGCCAGCTTTTATCTCTACTTAACTACAAAACTAGTGGGGATATTGGATGAGTAGGCACTAGATAGGGATTTTATGCACAAGCCTTCTGGTATCCATTTGATTACTCTGTTTGGCACAGGGTGGCACTACTGTATGGAGAGGTTTATCTGGGCACAATTGCTGAGATATTCTTGACTTCGTTTAAGGAGAAGCCACAATACATCACATCACATGCCTTGTTTAATAACAATTATGTGCTAGTATAAGAGATGGTGATCATGTGATGTTTAATATTTTTCTTTCTTAGATTTTTTTTGTTCTTACTAGAGCTATTAAATAAATTCATTTTATTAAATAATAAGATTAAATTAATTAGTTTGCTATTTATAATCCTAATATCAAATAACATTAATAAACAGATAATAAAAATTGACACATATATCAGTTCTATATAGACACTCAATATATGTTGTGTTCCCCTCACAAAAATATGAAGTAAATTATTTAATAAATAATAATGATTATCAGTACAATAATAACTTGTTATCATTATGATTTAATAGTTTATAAACATATACATGTATATTAAAACATAAATTGACAATTGCTAGACAGTTTTTTAAATGTAAAACACATGATATTGGTCAAAGCTTAATAAATTACAGAATCTACATTCTGTTGTCAAGGCTACCTCTTTAAACAAAAGATGGATAACAGCATCTAATGTCATACTACTAAATGTAACTAAAATAGAGTAAAATTGCAATAAAAATACTAGTAAAATCAGAATTTATAAAATTCACAATTATGCTTTTAACAAATAGACCTCAAGTAAAGATTGTAAACAAAACCAACAAATATAGACATATATATTAGCCACAATTTATGTTTATCTCCAATCATCCATAGTACTAAAAGAAGTTTTTATAATTATTGGGGCCACAGATTCAAACTGATCAATTAAAAGAGCCTCTTTGAAGTTTTGTTTTTATTTCATTATGTACATAAAAAAATAATCTCACCATTATTAAACAATAACTTATGATCAGTATTACCTTAGCTTAGCCTTATACATTCATAAATGTGTTAGTGATAATAAAATATTTAATGATATAAAGGTTGTCTTTTATGAATATCATGAAATCAGAAGAAGAATCAGTGAGACAGTTTTGATTAATCTTATTTGGAGTTGAGACCATCAATCTTATAGCTCTTTTAATATTAAGACTGATTAGCAGTTATCTTTAAATTTATAGTTTTTACTTGGGAAGATCTATTAGTTTAGTGGGAGAAATTATGGCTGTGATGAAAAAAGGATAAATTTTAATGTGCTAATATTTTTAACTGCTATTTGCTATTTTATTCTGTTTTTACATATATCAAAGTGCTTCAGATAAGCCTCTATAAAAGATATTAATAAATCATTTTTTTTTATAGCGCGATGTTTGTAAACTGTAATATTTAACACAGCATTACGCTGTTGCACATGCGCTTTGAAGATTTTAACTATAAATGAATGAATACTAACACTCAACCACATGATAAGGTCTTTGGAAAAGATAGAATGGCCATCTATCTTTTCGAACCCAAATTCTTTTGTATGGGCGAATCTTAATAATTAATTAATTAATTAAAGATATTAATGTAAAAATAAAAGGCATTCATTCTTTTCTCTAAAAAAGTTTTTGTATTGTGCTTTGGATTGGGAGTATTTCATTTATTTAATAAATCACTAATTAGAATCGATGTATTACAAAATATTAATTGCTGGGAATGTTTATATATGAAAGCAGTTTATGCTTATCAACATCAAGACTAAATCTGCTAACAAAGACAACTTTATATATATATATATGCCTGTTTAATTTTTTTGAATTTAAAAATCTCAATCTGTTACAGCCAAAATGTCAACTCTCTTGTCTATATTAATATTTTAAACCAGAATGAAAGGTTTATTTCCACCTTTTATTCATAGAGATTGCCTTGAAAACAGATTGAAAATTCTCAGTTTTGAGAAGTTTGGGATATTGACATGTGATTTACATATATACACATATATAGAAGAAAACAAAATATATCATTAAGCTTTATAATAGAAGATAATAATCAATTGGTCAGTACAAACATTAAAACCTTTCAACAATATAAGAGAGTTGTTTCATTACTGTTGGTCATATCTTAACTGAATTGTTGAACAAGTTTGAAAACTAAGTTTGGAAGAGCTTTAAATCCGCATTATAATGTAATTCCAAAACCTGGATATAAAATACTCTAGATATTTAATACCAGATAATCTAGAACATCAAAGTTTCCTGATACATAGTAACTTTCATATGATTTCCTGCGCAATATAATGTAAAATGAGCAAGAAAATAAAAGACTAACCTCTTAAAAAATCATCTTATAGAGATTTCAATGTTTTTATTGAACATGGACTTGCATTCTGGTTTCCAAAATAAAAAAACTAATATTATGATGTATCTATTGTGAAAATTTATCTATTAAATATTATTGGTATGGCACTATATATAAAATAGTTAATGCATCTATCTGCCAGATCTGCGTTAGTTAAACCTTTAAATTTTGTTAAATTTCAAATAAATTACAAAATTTTACTTTGGATAGCTGATTAATAACTAACTTAGGTAAATCGTCAGTAAATCGTTGTCTAGCTATTTTTAGATGAAGAACATAATAAAACTAGAAAACAATTAAAACCTCATTAGCCAACAATATTTCATTGATTATTATTTTTATTTTACTGGTTGTCTAAGAGAAAAAGACTACTAGAGAGATCTTTAATTTGCAGTGAATTATTTTATAAACTCACAAATCTAATAGTTGTAAATCTATAAGCAATAAAAAATAAAAAATAATATCATTGCTCTCTTATAATAATTTTGGAATAGAAACAATGCATTTCATAATTATTTCAGAAAATAGGCAATAGAAACATTCGTACTATGTTTTATTCTCGAAAGCATAAAGTTATTAATCATATTTTTGTACAAAATAATAATAATAATAATTAGTATTATTATTCTCACTTGTTAAAAATCTATCAATAATTAAAAAAATGATTTTGTTACTTTTGTTTAATAAAATAAAGATAATTTTAATATTATATATATATATTAATCTGCTAATTATAATAATTGTTAGTTTATAATTTGATGACATGCATATATATAGACAATTATTATAAAACATTTCACTAAAATATTTACAGTATGCATATACAGTCATAATTTTTTTTTCTTAAATTGACTGATATTATTATAGATAAAAATTATTTATGAAAAATATATATTTACTTTAATGTTAATGTTATAAGTATATTTCTTCTCCTCCTTTCTTTTTTATCCACTCTCTGTTTCTCTCTTTGCTTTTCAACAAATAAGATCACATGTTTAGTGGTAAGTTTCCAATTTTATTAAATAAAATTTAGTCATTATAAAAATATGTATGATTACTGTGGCGTGTGTGTAATAAAATGTATCTGCTTATAAAATGTAAACTAGTATATAAAATTACTTATATTCATATATATATATATATATATATATATATATATATATATATATATATATGCATGAGGTACTCTGCATAGAATGACAAACTCCGAAGTTCAAGATTCATTGATTATAGCTCAATCTCTGACATTTTCAGTGCTTAAACTTATTATAAATTCCCGAGATTTGATTATGCATGTAATACATCAATATATTTTTGTAATTTATAAAAAATATGAAAACTATATGTACTGATTGGGCTATTTCCTATTAGCTGTAAAAAATTACTTAATATTTTAAAATGTGTGTGTGTAGTTCATGAGTAGAAACAGTGTTGAAATATGGATAAAAAAAATAGTTACACTTTAATAACTGTAATAACTTCTAAAGTTAAAAACTTAGATCAATAGTTAATAAGAAATGATTAAAGATCGCAATTATCTATAAATGGTTTCTATTAAAAATGATATTTATAAATTGGATTGATATTCATTAGAAATCATGCATAAAGGTTGCTAGTATTACACTCCAAATAGCTATCTTTTCACAACTTAAAAATACCCTGTTCTGCTAATTACTGAATTTTAAATAAAATAACTAATCAGATATCAACAATTTTCAAGAATAAAATTAATCAAATTGCAAATATTCAACTCTATAATATACATTTAGCGCTATTTTATTTCCCCAAGAGAGAACCATTAAGTACTAATTTTCCAAATCCTGGAAATTATCAAATCATTTCCTTAAATGTAATCAAATTAATACTTACAGTTAAATAACTGCAATACATTCAAGATCATCTGATGCAAACTATATATAAAGCATTAAAAAAATCTCCCAAGAATTAACTCCCAAATTGATATTTTTTGATTGAAAAAAGGAGATCCTCTTCTATTATTCTATTAGCCACTAGATTTTATATATAACAATTAGTCATTAACAAAATGTGATAATAACATTGTTTCAAATAAACCCTTGTGATATTTTTATATGCTTATTATGTGAATTGCATCAAATGATCTTGAATGTATTACAATTATTTAAAAATAAATATTAATTTGATTATATTTTAAAAATTTGATCTTTCCCAAGGTTGTTAAAAATGACTAATTAATGATTTTGCCTTCAGAAAATAAAATAATGACAACTTTACACTATAATTGTATATATTTGCAACGTAATTAATTTCATTTTTTTAAGTTGTTAATATCTAAACCTGTTATTATATCTATGAAATGTACTAGATAGCAGAAGAGGCTCTTTTTTTGATGAAAAAATAGCAGTTTGGGCATTAAGTCTTATGAGCTTTTTCCTTCTTATAAAGATTATGCCATATAATCTTGAATGTATTTCATAACAATTATTTAAAAGTGCAAGTATGTTTGATTATATATATATATATATATATAAAAAATATATATATATATATATATATATATATTATAATAAAAAATAATAAATTTAATGGTAATAAACTGTTATAAACAATCCTTAAATCCGCAGAAGTACTTTTGGGTAATTTCTTAAACATGCCTCAATTGCCATTAAATTAAAAAAACAAAAAACAAAATGGAAGCAAACATCATCAATACAAATCCCATGAATCTCGTATTTTAATGTTAGCAGCTTGTCTATTTATTAAATGCATTTTATTCCTATTTATAAAAATTACCTCCTTAATTTTCTTTTATTATGGTTTCTCTCTTCATGAAGAATTTTTACATTTTTAAAATCAAATTTAAATTTATATTTACATGTTTTTTCATGATCAAAGAAAACTGAAGGAGTCATTAAATCACCATTATTTTTACTTTTTACATGCTTATATAACAATTCATGCTCTCTCAATCTCTTCTCAATACTGCAACTAGATTCACCTATATATGACAGCATACAATCACAAAAAATTTGATATATGACATTACTTTTCTGCTTGACAGGTATGACATCCTTAGAATTATTGACTAATTTATTAATATTGTTTGGAACATAGAATGAAACATTAAACACATGCTTTATATATATATATATATATATATATATATATATATATATATATATATATATATATATATATATATATATATATATATATATATATATATATATATATATCCTTAAAAAATTTCACTTGTGAATTTGAAATAAATGGAATAGATATCCATCATTTACTATTAATCTTCATTTCCTTTAAACCATTATAACTTTTTTTTAAATTGACATAAAGTATTGCTTATTTGTTCCATTTTATAACCAACATCAAGCAATTCCATATCTCAATATTTTTCAGTTTATCATTTTGGTAATGACATAATTTTTCATTAAAAAGAAAAAAGATCTAAAACTTGCCATCTTATGTATAATTGGTAATTTTGATTTACAATTTATATATTTCTTTTTTTGCAATGGCTTAATTATTAATTTATAATTTAATATATTATTTCTTGTAATAATTAAATCTAAATATTTAATATTTTTGTCCTGTTCCTTTTCAATAGTCCATTTCAAGCCATTCAATTTATTTAATTCCTCTACAAGTAAATTTATAATATTAGTATTTCCTCAAACAAAAACATCATCCATATATCTTTTTTAAATTTTAATATCTCCAAAAGTATACATATTTAAAATACTATTTTCATATGTAAATAAAACAAAATTGCAAACTTGTGCAACTACAGGCAGACCAATAGGCCAATCTTTAGACATTTTTTAATATCGACCTTCAAAATATGCAATAATGTTATCATTAAAATTTTTTAAAGAATCAACTATTAACCTTATCATATATTTACAAATACTTTTACTTTTTAATGTATGTTCAATTATTTTTATGGAATTCATTCTGTCAATAGATCCATACATTTCTGTTACATCCAATGAAGCAATAACATCATTGTCTTCAATCACCAAATATTTAATACTATTTACAATGTCAAACAATGAAGTAATAGTATTTTTCCCCAAATCCTAAAAAGTCTTGTAAAAGCTTACCAATATATTTAGAAGTCTGATACATGAATGAACCACCAAAATGAAATATTAAAAAGGAACAGGACAAAAATATTAAATATTTAGATTTAATTATTACAAGAAATAACAATATATTAAATTATAAATTAATAATTAAGCCATTGCAAAAAAGGGAATATATAAATTGTAAATCAAAAGTATCAATTATGCATAAGATGGCAAGTTTTAGATCTTTTTTGTTTCAGAATGAAAAATTATGTTATTACCAAAGTGATAAACTGAAAAATATTGAGATATTTGCCAAGGAATTGCTTGATGTTGGTTATAAAATGGAACAAATAACCAATACTTTATGTCAATTTAAAAAAAGTTATAATGGTTTTAAAAAAATGAAGATTAATAGTAAACAATGGATATTTATTCCATTTATTTCAAATTCACAAGTGAAATTTTTTAAGAATATATATAAGAATGTGTTTGATGTTTCATTCTATGTTCCAAACAATATTAATAAATTAGTCAATAATTCTAAGGCTGTCATACCTGTCAAGCAGAAAAGTAATGTCATATATCAAATTTTTTGTGATTGTATGCTATCATATATAGGTGAATCTAAATGCAGTATTGAGAAGAGATTGAGGGAGCATGAATTGTTATATAAGTGTGTAAAAAATAAAAATAATGATGATTTAATGTCTCCTTCAGTTTTCTTTGATCATGAAAAACATGTAAATATAAATTTAAATTTGATTTTGAAAATGTGAAAATTCTTCATGAAGAGAGAAACCATAATAAAAAAAAATTAAGGAGGCAATTTTTATAAATAGGAATAAAATGCATTTAATAAATAGACAAGCTGCTAACATTAAAATACGAGATTCATGGGATTTGAATTGATGACATTTGCTTCCACTTTGTTTTGTTTTTTTAATTTAATGGCAGTTGAGGAAGGTTTAAGAAATTAACCAAAAGTACTTCTGTGGATTTAAGGAATGTTTATAATAGTTCATTACTATTAAATTTATTATTTTTATTATAATTACAATTTTGTTTTAATTAACGGACATTTTATATATATATATATTGTATATGTACATTTTAATAAAGATTTTCATTATTATATGATGATGAATATAAAATAAAATATGAAATCACTTCTTAAATGTAATCAAATTAATACTTACATTTTTAAATAATTGTAATACATTTAAAATAGACATAAAAAATTTTCCAAACTGATATTTTTTGGCAACAAAAGATTTTCTTCTTCTCATCATTAGACTTTATATATAATAGTTTAAATAAATATGATGAAATACAGTATATTTCAACTTTATGAAAGTCCATTATTTTATCTTTTCCTTTTTTTAAAATCAATTTTAATAAATCAAATAATAGTAAAACAAAATGAAATACAAAAAAAATGTTAATCCACTTCCTATTCTAGTTGAACAACCACATAATATACATTTGAATGAATTAATGTTCGTTCATTCACTTGCAAGCACAATCTTATTATTTAAGACAAAGCAGGTTTTTTACAGCCTTAAACTTGACAAAAATGATTGTAATTTCATCATAACAATGGAAATCTATGCAAAAAACTAATGCATAGTATGACCCCAAAACATTTTATTTTAATATATATATATATTGTACCGGTCAGAATTGTACGTTCATTTAACAAGGTTTAGAATCTAAGAAAAAGTACCCTAAATCCACTCATGCCCGAGATACACAGGTCAGGAGCAATCATGAATTCTGCCCTATTTGCTCTTCTCTAAAACTATAACATTATAAGCAACACTTCTGATGATAACATGAAATTTTATTCATTCTGGTCCCAGAGACACAGCAGAGAAACATGTGATTTATAGGGTAATTAATGTAAATAAATACCAAATATTGGCTCAATCAAATATCTTATGTGAAGGGACAATTTATAAATTTTAAATGAATTGCACACAGCTAGCATTGCAAAAGAAACATGAATTATAAAATAGTATCCATCCAGAATGAGCAAAGATAGAACAACCCAGAGATAAATGTTCATTTAAAATAATCAATTATAACTTCTAAATATTACTAACACTATTACAAATATTTAATGGAATTTAATGAGTGAGAGTCAGTAAGACACAACGCATGAGTAATTATTAAAACATAATAATTTAATAAATATAAACAATTTAATTTACATTAGAAAACATAGCACAGATTTAATGTGGTTATTACTTTGCATATAAGCAACTGATATAGTATGCTAATGAGTTATAGTATAATAATAAATTAATGTTATCAATGCGGTAATCATTACTTTAAGTAATGATAACGACATTTACAAATTCATCTCTAAAGAGAAGTTTACTCTTGATATGATAGTTAATAATTTATCATTTATGAGCATATTTGGGCCTGTACAAATGAAGAATGGGTTAACCTAATAAGTTTTACTGTGACAATTCTAAAATATTCGATAAATTATAAATGAGTGGTTTACAAACATCACTGTGCCACATCTTATAGATAATATGAGAATTACACATAAAAGAACTCGCAGTGCTAACTATAATGTCAGCGTTTAAAATGGAGAAGATGTCCATCTTTGGACTGGAAGGCTTTATCACATATATGATTCTGCTTGTATTTATCACAAGGCGATATTCGAAAATATGAGTGGTAAGGATTCCATGATATGCCCTCTGACATTTCACATGCAGAGCCTTAATACTCTAATGTTTATCCTGAGACCGGTTATACCAAACCTCATTCCTATATGAGTTATGTGAAAAAAATCCGGAGTTCGGATGAGTAAATATGATAAAGCAAAATATAATTCTTTAAAATGCCATCATAAGTAAGCAACACGAATATGGCTTAAGTCTTAAATGACGAATGAAATAATTTAAGCTTAAATAAAGCAATAATAGCATGCGTAACACTATGATAAAATAATAACCCACTCAGCATCGTACGTATAACTTTAATAAATTTAGGATGTCGAATATAGAAGAGGGAAAATATTATTTCCTATTTAACAAGTCCAAGTATTTTAAATGACAATATATTATAAGCAATTTAACTCTTAATGGCGTATAAATAATAATAGTTATTAAAATATATTAATAATCAAATTTATTTTAAGAAGATAAAATGCGTTTAAATATCGATAGTGACAACAACAAAAGGTTTATCTTATGCCATAATATAATTTTTAAACAATCCACCAATAAGCATATATTTCAAATATTTAACCGAGCGAACAGCGTTCAGTAAGAAATTTTACGTTTAACTATTTAAATATCCCAAAATATCGGAATGATGATTGAAATAATATAAGTTTGCTAGATTAAAACATTAGCACACTAAAATTAATTTAATAAGATATATATTCAAAATAAGTTTTGTCGCATGAAATAAAATAATTAGAGTGTGAAACTTAAAAATCTAATGATAGATTTAAAGTACATAATTCTGTGCTTAGCATTTCAAAGAACAACTTTAAAACTTAAGAGAGAAAATCACAAATTTAATGATAATTAAGTTTATAATCAGTTACCAAATAAATAAAATTACATTATGATTACAATTAAGATTTAGGAAAGAAGTGAAGTGAAGAGAATTAAGAGTTCATTCTTCGGCAAAACGGATTACCTTTAGAAGTTATGGTGGCCACTTATAATAACATATACAAAGTTTAGGAAGGCACAATACTAATAAAATAATGGTAAGCAACTTCCAATATTCTTTTACAGTTAAACATAACAGTTCTCAAGCAGCGATGGCATGGCAGAAGACAGGACAGAGATGATTTAAGATCAGGTAGGCAAATTGTTTTTACTCACAGCTCATATTGTTTCCACTCTCTAAACAAATATGAGAGAGAAGAGTGATTTGAACTCCCTTTTGTGCATTCCTAGAACTTCTGCTCCTCCTATACTTGAAATTTAGCAATATTGGAAGATGTAAACAATACATTCCAGAAAGCATTATTTAAATGTATTTTTAAAATTGCAAATAATTTTAAAATATGATTTTTGGTTTGACTTGAAATATTTAAAATGAGAATGACCTTTTTAAATTGTAATAATACTTTTTAGAATTTTCTGGCATTTGCTTTAGCTCTACATTAATTGTATTTCTTTTTATATCTATAATACATATACACACATACACAATTATCTAAGCGAAGGGAATTTACAAGCTTGGAAATAAAATACACTTAAGCTAAAATAATAATTCAACTGGTTATACATAACCATTTTAAATAAACAAGGTGGAAGTGATATGTATATATATGTGTGCTTAACATTCCTGGATGACCAAATAAACATATAAACAGGTTCAAACCCTACCTTAAAGGTATGTAATGTCATCAGGCCATGAAGTTAAATATGCATTACAGATTTACCACTTCACATTCCTGTAATTAGAGGAACAAACAAAAAAAATTGTTAAAAAAAAAAGATTTTACTTATACCTTTAAAAATTGTTATTCCAAGTGGCAAAGATAAACATGGTCAACCTAATAATAATGAATTAGTTTGTCTATTCCCCACTATTCTTTGTCTATACTTCACTTCATAAAATTCTAATCACAATGTACTAATTGGAATCTCCCTATTCTCTTAAGTCCTTTTGAAAATCAATGGTCCCTCCTAATATCTCAAACACTTTTTACTATTCTTTCCCTGGGTCAGGTGGTATATATGGCTTTAATTGGTGTGCATTGTAAGTGCCTTTAATTACTTCTCCTTCTCTTAAAAGGAAAGCATTTCCCCCACATTTCTTCTTAATTATATAAGAACCTTTATATAAAGGGAAAAATTTGTGGAACTCTTGGTGTGTGACATTACTGCACTTAGGAACTTTAAGCCACACTTGATCTCCTTCACAAAATCTATGGTGAGGAATATGCCCCTTTCTAATTCTAATTTTGGACATATGAACTAACCTTGATCGAGCATGTTGCTGGTCACATTTTTGATCAATACAAACATCCTCATTTGGTAAGGATTTGAAAATCTCTGGGCATGGTTTGCCAAAGTGAAGACGCCTTGGTGTAAAATCTGTTGATTCATTAACTGATTGGTTAATGAAATCTGTTATCTTCTTGGTATTGTTGACCCAACCTCTATGATTCTCAGAAGTATAGGTGCAGAATAGTCAGTTTATCTCTTTCATTACATGCTCGCATGGGTTAGATTGGGGGTTTCTAACGATGTGAGACGATGTGTTAGTCCTTGTCAAAGAATCCAGGTTCTCCATTCTTTGGATATGAATGTGGAACCACGGTCTGATAGCAAAATTTCAGGTTTACCTACTTCAGGGAATTGTTTGGTTTGTAAAACCCGAATCACACTTCTGGAATCTGCTCATGGTACCGGATATGCTTGAACATATTTAGAGAAAACATCGTAAGTAACTAACAGCTACTGAAAGCATCTAAATCTGGACAAAGGACCGTAGTGATCTATAGCCAATAATTCATTTGGCTTGGAAGCAACAATAGGAATAACTGCCCCTGCATACGATTTTGTAAGGTGCTTTGATTTTGCACATAAGGAACACCCTCTTAATATGGTCAAAATTTGATTCTCATGCTTTATCACATTCTGTTGTGAATATTCTATTTTCATCTCTTTGACAACAAGTGATCCTTTTACATGATTTTGCTCCCTCCATTCTTCCATCTTCTGTTGTCTTTCACTTTAGTCTTTTAATAGAGCCTGCATCATCATCTTCTGGGATTCTTCAGCTTGTTTCTTCTGTTTTTCAGCTTGGTCCTTTAATCGACCCTCCATCTTCTTCTGGGATTCTTCAGCTTGGTCCTTTAATAGACCTTCTATCTTCTTCTGTTCCTTTAATAAGCTCTGCATTATCATTAATAACTGGTGATTACTGTCAAAGACCCCTGGTCCTTTATTCATATCTCCCAATAAAAGCTCTGGCTCCTTGAAAGTAATTTCTGGGCTTAGAACATCCATTGAATTGGCATCCCCTAAAAATATTGTTCCAACTCCCCATTACTGCTTCCATTCTCATCTTCTAATTTGTTAATCTCTTCTGAATCTCCGTGTCTGTATTCTTCACTACTTATTTCATATTGTTTCATTTTACTGACATCGCTAACTCTATGACTCATTATTATTTGCCATAGGTTATTCGCCTATCTCTTTTCTTCAATCGCCCCCATACTACCATTTCCCACCATACCTACTACTTTCTTCCTGCCCTGCCCAATTTATATGATGCCTAACCACTTTATTATTTATGCCTACTCTTCTCACTATTTTAATCTGCCTATATCATTTAAGCTATATATTATAAAATTATTAACTATTAATTCTATAACACAAAATATATTTAAAAATTACCGTGCCTTCACTTCTTTTGCCACTTTCCATCTGTTCTCTTTGCACCTGGAATTGACTAAAAATCTTTATTAGTAAATTGATAATACAAAGTATAACAGAAAGCCTAAGCAAAGTATGATTTTCTCTCTTTTAAATATTTGCTTGTGTTTGAATCTCACTCAATGTAAGTTATGTTAACACATGAACTTACCGGTTGGCAAAATTTATAATTGTATAAATACAAGGTGCCATGCCAACACAGCAAGATTAATAACTTATTACATAATATTTAGGTTATTCATGCTCATAGAGATGGATACCAAATTTCCTTTTGCATTGATCAAATAATTCAAAATTATTATACTGAACAAATACATATTTTATTTTCAATGCTGTTTTAAAATCAGCAAGATACATCACTATATTTATTCCTTTACAACAATCTGCAACAGCTATAAATTCTATTTCATATAAATAAATTTTATGTATACATAAAACAGTGTTTAAGTTGACTTATGTTGCAATCCAGCAAAATAAAGCTAAGAAAATATTATGACATTATGCAAGTTATACAACATGGATTGACATATTTAGAATAAAACAATTTATTTCATTAACAGTTATTATTTACTACAAACTAACAACACGTGACTAACCTAAGTTTGAATATAGGAATTTAACTCAATTATCTATCATTTCCAAGGAGCATGAGGCTATCATAAAATGTCAAAATTAATATTCTTCCCAGTAATTTATATTTATCGATATCAATTTTCACTTTTGCTTGCATAAGAATATGTAAACCATTAAAGCATTTTGCCAACTACATCTGGCTGCTTGGTATTACATAAAAAGTCTTCACCTACTTTGAAGTTACTCTAATAATAAGAAATGAACATTTAAAATATCAACTAGCAAGCAACTTTTCTTTTGCTAGCATGAGAACATGTAAGCCATTTAAGCATTTTGCCAACTGCATCTGGCTGCTTGGTATTACATAAAAGTTTTCACCTGCTTTGAGGTTACTCTAAGAATCAATATCATTGAAGTGTAATGTCCACTACATCGGACCGCTTGACAGAATTCTATTTTTAAGGTCTTCACCTGCTTTGAGGTTACTAATAATAGGAAATGAACATTTTAAATATTTGCTAGCAAACAATACTTTTAAATTAAAGTTTTTAACTTAATATTGATATTGGATACTTCTAAATATCAAAATCTGAGATATACACTACTTAATGTTGACAAAGAAAAAATTACTTCTTTCATCTATTCTACCGCTTGCTCCAATATACTCTTACTACCTTTCCAACACTTTAATTTTCTTTCTCCTTACTGTCACTAATGCATATTAATAAATGTATAATATATATATATACACAGAGAGTATAAGATACACATATAATTAATTTATATATATATTAACTATCTTATTACATTTTAAATAACTATTTTGACTAACAATACTGTTTTATTCATATAGCTTATAGTATTTAACCAACAAAATTAATTAATGAACCTACATTTAAATACTCTTGGAGACATTAAAATATAAGCCACCAAAAACATAAGCACTTTACAAGATATGGTATTTAATTAATATAGACACCAATGATTGAGCCAACAGCAAGATAAGCAGTCTACAGGGTGTGAGATTTAATTAATCAAAGCCCCATGTTGGGTGCCAAGCCCAAGGGAAAAAAAAAACCTTACCGGTCAGAATTGTACGTTCATTTAACAAGGTTTAGAATCTAAGAAAAAGTACCCTAAATCCACTCATGCCCGAGATACACAGGTCAGGAGCAATCATGAATTCTGCCCTATTTGCTCTTCTCTAAAACTATAACATTATAAACAACACTTCAGATGATAATATGAAATTTTATTCATTCCAGTCCCAGAGACACAGCGGAGAAACATGAGATCTATAGCATAATCAATGTAAATAAATAATACCAAATCTTGGCTCAATCAAATATCTTATGTGAACGGGCAATTTATAAATTTTAAATAAATTGCACACAGCTAATTGCAAAAGAAACATGAATTATAAAATAGTATCCATCCAGAATGAGCAAAGATAGAACAACTTAGAGATAAATGTTCATTTAAAATAATCAATTATAACTTCTAAACATTACTAACACTATTATAAATATTTAATGAAATTCAATGAGTGAGAGTCAGTAAGACAATGCATGAGTAATTATTAAAACAATAATTTAATAAATATAAACAATTTAATTTACATTAGAAAACATAGCACAGATTTAATGCAGTTATTACTTTGCATATAAGCAACTGATTTAGTATGCTAATGAGTTATAGTATAATAAGAAAATAATGTTATCAATGCGGTGATCATTACTTTAAGTGATAAGGACGTTTACAAATTCATCTCTAAAGAGAGGTTTACTCTTGATATGATAGTTAATAATTTATCGTTTATGAGCATATTTGGGCCTGTACAAATGAGGAATGGGGTTGGCCTAAATTAGCTTTACTGTGACAATCCTAAAATATTCGACTAATTATTAAATGAGTGTTTTACAAACATTACTGTGCCACGTCTTATAAATAATATGAGAACTACCCATAAAAGAACTTGCAGTGCTAACTATAATGACAGCGTTTAAAATGGAGAAGATGTCCATCTTTGGACTGAAAAACTTTATCACATATATGATTCCTCTTGTATTTATCACAAGGCGGTATTCGAAAATATGAGTGGTAAGGATTCCATGGTATGCCCTCCAACATGTCACATGCAGAGCCTTAATACTCTAATGTTTATTCTGAGATCGGTTCTACCAAAGCTCATTCCTAGACGAGTTACGTGAAGAAAATCCGGAGTTCGGATGATAAATATGATAAAGCAAAATATGATAAAGCAAAATATAAGTACTTTAAAATGCTATCGTAAGTAAGCAAAGCGAATATGGCTTAAGTCTTAAATTACTAATGAAATAATTTAAGCTTAAATAAGGCAATAATATCACGTGTAATGCCATGATAAAATAATAACCCACTCAGCACCATACATATAACTTTAATAAATTTAGGATGTCGAATATAGAAGAGGGAAAAATATTATTTTTCCTATTTAACAAGCCCAAGTATTCCTAAACAACAAAATATTATAAGCAATTTAACTCTTAATAGCGTATAATTAATAAATAGTTATTAAAATATATTAATAATCAAATTTATGTTAAGAACATAAAATGCATTTAAATATCGATAGTGACAACAAAAACAGTTTATCTTATCCCTTACTATGATTTTTAAACAATCCACCATTAAGCATATATCTCAAATATTTAACCGAGCGAACAGCATTTGGTAAGAAATTTTACGTTTAACTATTTAAATATTCTAAAATATTGGAATGATGATTGAAATAATATAAGTTTGCTAGATTAAAACATTAGCACACTAAAACTAATTTAATAAGATATATATTTAAAATAATTTTTGACGCATGAAATAAAATAATTAGAGTGTGAAACTTAAAAAAATAATGATAGATTCAAAGTATATAATTCTGTGCTTAGCATTTCAAAGAACAAGTTTAAAAACTTAAGACAGAAAATCACAAATTTAACGATAATTAAGTTTATAGTCAGTTATAAAATAAATAAAGATTACATTCTGATTACAATTAAGATTTAGGAAAGAAATGAAGTGAGGAGAATTAAGAGTTCATTCTTCAGCAAAACGGATTACCTTTAGAAGTTATGGTGGCCACTTATAATAACTTATACAAAGTTTAGCAAGGCACAATATTAATAAAATATTTGTAGGCATCTTCCAATATTCTTTTACAGTTAAACATAACAGTTCTCAAGTAGCGATGGCATAGCAGGAGGCAGGACAGAGACAATTTAAGATCAGGGAGGCAAATTCCTTTTACTCACAGTCCATTTTGTTTCCACTCTCTACACAAATACCAGAGAGAAAAGTGATTTGAATTCCTTTTGCACATTCCTAGAACTTCTGCTCCTCCTATACTTGAAATTTGTCAATATTGGAAGACGTAAACAATACGTTCCAGAAAGCATTATTTATACGTATTTTTAAAATTGCAAATAACTTTAAAATATGATTTTTGGTTTGACTTGAAATGAGAATGACATTTTTAAATTGTAATAATACTTTTTAGAATTTTCTGGCATTTGCTTTAGTTCTACATTAATTGTATTTATTTTTATATCTATAATACATAGATGCACATACACAATTATCTAAGTGAAGGGAATTTTCAAGCTTGGAACTAAAATATACTTAAGCTAAAATAATAATTCAATTGGTTACACATAACCATTTTAAATAAACAGGGTGGAAGTGATATGTGTATATGTGTGTTTAACATTCCTAGATGACCAAATAAACATATAAACTGGTTCAAACTCTACTTTAAAGGTATGTAATGTCATCAGGCAGTGAAGTTAAATATGTACCACAGATTTACCACTTCAATATATATATATATATATATATATATATGGTAAATATGTATTGATATATATATATATATATATATATATATATATACTGGAAGTACTTTCAATTGTTTCACTGACAATCTTTATCAACCATTAATACAAATGTACAGAAAATAAAAACTTGCATTACCCATCATTTAATCTATTCAAATTTTCCACAATTCTGTTGTTTTTATATTAGCTTATTAAACCATTTCTATTCCTAGATATCATCATTGCCTCCTTAATTTTACGTTTTTCATTACATCTTTCAATTTGAATAATTTTTACATCTCTATTATTAAATTTAAAACCATAATTACATGCTTTATTATGATTAAAAATAATTGATGGAGTATTCATATTTACTGAAGATATATTTTTTTTCTGTACACATTTATATAATGTCTTTTGATTCCCCTATATATTTCATTCCACAACCACATTCCAACATATATATAACAGAACTTAATTCAAACTTAGAAATCTCGGTTTTAGAGTTATTTATCATATCATTTATATTATTTGCAGTGTGTTCCAAGAATCTTTGCAAATATAAAATTGCATAAAAATGGTTATCCATTAAGAGTAATTGTTGTTTTTGGGGGTGTTTTTTATTATAATGCTTGTAGATATATTGAAAAAATAATGCAAGATGTGCTTGGATTTGGAGATTATACGATTTCATCATCATTTGATTTCATTAATAGGATTAAAAATATAAAAATTGATAATAATGATGTTATGTGTACACTTGACATATCTGAAATGTATGGTTCAATTAATCATATGGAATCAATAGAGATTATTGAAAGAGCTTTGTTTTTTAAAATCTATAGATAATAACATTAAGAATTTTATTATTAAAATATTAAGATTTGTAAATGATCATATATATGTTAAGTTTAATGATTGCTTTTATAAAATAAATTATGGTTGGCCAATGGGTTTTCCGGTGGTATAACAGATTTGTAATTTTTTTATTTCTAGTTATGAGGTTAAGATATTATCTCAGGTAAAATATAAAAGAATTAAAATATATTGTAGATATGTCAATGATGTATTTATATGTGCACATAATAAAATAATAGTTAATTTATTTAGTGAGTTAAATATGATTAATAATGTAAAATGGGTGTTAAATGAAAAAAAAGAAGATTCTATAAAGTTTTTAGATATATTTATTAAAAGAAATAATAATGTGTTTGATTATAATATGATTTTAAAGCCTGTGGAAATTAGGGGTTATATTCCATATAATTCTAAAGTTCATATGGGTCATAAATTAGCTGGTTTGAAGTCATTTTTGTTTAGAAATGATTATTTGTGCAAATTTATTAGTGATAAAATTGAAAATATTAAGGTATATATTACTGATATGTTGAATGTTGGTTATCGAAGGAATATTATTTATAATACAATTACAAAATATAATCAAAATAAAAGTAATAATAAAAATTATTAAATAAATTAAAAAGTGATAATAGACAGGGTATGAGCATAGACTTTCACATGACCCACCACTCTCCACACTATCTCATAACACTGATACACCTGAATGCACATATGTCGAAAAGATAAATAATCACCAATGTACGTATTTCATGCTAAACCAGCAATCATCAGTTGGTCCAGATTACCATCTCTACACATATATGCTACAAGTGCTCAGATATATATTAAGATAGCAAATCCTCCTACTTTAATGGACAGGATTCAATATACTCCACACTCCAACTCTTCAACTGGACCAACTGATGATTGCTGTTTTAGCATGAAATATGTATATTGGTGATTATTTATCTTTTCGACATATGTGCGTTCAGGTGTATCAGTGTTATGAGATAGGGTGGAGAGTGGTGGGTCATGTGAAAATCTGTGCTCATACCCTGTCTATTACATATATAGACACAGGTATATATAAGCCTGCGTATTTCAGCTAAAAAGTGATAAATGGATTTCTATTCCTTTTATATCTAATCAACAAGCTAAATTAATTAATAAACTTTATAGTGGTTTGTGTAGGATTTCTTTTTTCTCTTCAAATAATATAAATAACTCTAAAACCAAGATTTCTAAGGTTGAATTAAGTTATGTTATATATATGTTGGAATGTGGTTGTGGAATGAAATATATAGGGGAATCAAAATGTACATTACAAAAATGATATAATGATCATAAGACAGTATATAAATGTGTAGAGAAAGAAAATATATCTTCAGTAAATATGAATACTCCATCAATTATTTTTGATCATAATAAAACATGTAATTATGGTTTTAAATTTAATAATAGAGATGTAAAAATTATTTAAATTGAAAGATGTAATAAAAAACATAAAACTAAGGAGGCAATGATGATATCTAGGAATAGAGATGTTTTAATGAATAGACAATCAGCTAATATAAAAACAACAGAATTGTGGAAAATTTGAATAGATTGAATGATGGGTAATGCAAGTTTTTATTTTCTGTACATTTGTATTAATGGTTGATAAAGATTGTCAGTGAAACAATTAAAAGTACTTCTGGTAAAGAATATATTATTTAATTTTGAATACTGTGTTAAATAAATTTGCTTGAGTTATTATTATATGATTTAAAAATATAGACATTTAATGGTTATAGTTATATAACTTTTATGAGGTGCATATATATATATATATATATATATATATATATATATATATATATATATATATATATATATATATATGCACCTCATAAAAGTTTCTAAAGTAAGCATAGATAAATAATACTAGCATTATTATATTTATATATCAAATATTGTCTAATGCACCCAAGAATTACTACAACTAATAAATCTTAAATTTATAGTCTACTTCTCAATTGCAAGCTTTCATATTCCAGTGTAAAAATTTTCAGAATATTTCATAAATAACCTTCATTTATCAGGTAAGTTAGAAGCTAAAATCATTTGAACTGCTTGCTATATTAGAAACCAACCAATTCACTAGGCATATTAGACTATATATATATATATATATATATAGTTGACAAAGACTACTTAGTTGAAAGTGCTCCTATATGGATTAAAAGTTTGAATTTATATTACTGTATTTGTTTTAATTATATGAATATTAAATTATACATAAATATCAATCAATAAATAATCAATCAAAACAAAATTGAAATAAACAACTACTAATAAGGTATATTATAATATTTATAAAACAGGCTTTCATCTACATTGAGACCTTCTCAAGATATTATACTATACAATTCAAATAACCAATTAACTATATCTATTAGACATTATTTACATTAAATTGCACTTTTTTAAATATATACTTTTATATTATAATCAAATAAATAAATAAATGTAACATATTTTACATCTTACATATACATACAATTTACATATTCATTTAATAAGATATTATTTTATATAGTGTTATGTTTTTATACTGTAATAGTAATATTAGTGATTAAGCCAATGCACGTGTGCTTTAAAGATAAATTATAAATGAATACTCTCACTTTTCCAGACACAAGATATAGTTTTTTTTAGAAAAGATGGCATGAATCACCCATCCTAATGACCCAAACTTAATCGCTAATATCAATATTTGTTTAAATAAAGTAAAACTAAAAATGTTTTATACCTATAATTAAAAAAAGATTCTTTACAAATTTTTTCAAAAATAATAACTCTTAAAAACAATCACTTCCTACGTTTTCCAACTATTTGATGAAGCCCATTTTCCTCCTAATTTTGCTGGACCTTTTACTATATATACACATTTCTCCAAGTTTTCTTCAATATACAATGTTTCATAATATATTCTCTTATGATAATCTTTCACATATTTTTTTTCACATTTCATTTTATGCCCTATATCCAAATAATACATATATGGTCCTGACTTCATATCTTTTTTATTAATGGCTTGATCATATTCCTTACTTCTCTCAATCTGTTTAACTATAAATCTAAAATGTATTCGTATATATATATATATATATTATGAATTTGGAAATATAGTACATATTTCTGATTCACCTAGTATCAATGTCATCAGCACTAGTATGAGTTTGAACCCAATCTTTTATATTAACTGACACCCATCTCATAATAGATGGTAGTATATTTACAATCAATATTATAATCTTTTATCTAATTAATTTATATTTTATGATTAAAACTAACCTTTTTATAATAGTTTATTTACTTTATAATATTTATAGAAATGTATATTGTGTTTATTTTATTAAATTGGCCTTGAGTAAATAATTGAATCCTAGATATCTATAAATGTTACAAATATTTTAAATTCCTTTATTAAAGTTCATTTTTTTCAATTAATCAGTAGAACATTTCATATTTATCTTTTGATAAATGTACATTAAAGGATCAATTATGTAAACAATCTAATATTTGTAAGGAATATTTTGTAAATTTCTACTTATATCAAATATTAGGTTTGAAAGTCATCATATTATTTATAGAATGTACCAAATTCCTAAAAATTTTGTGAATAAAATTTACATTTTTTTAATCTAAATCTTATAAATAGACTTTGTTAATATGATGACTGATAACCTTAATCATGCTTGTTGCTGTTTTCTTTTAATTAGGAAAATGAACCATTGGGGCATGTTTAATGCAAGATTGTAGACTTCCTGCCCAGGCACAAGCTGATCACAGAGAAAGTCACCAGAAATGTCATGTAGATTGAATCCTATAGATAAGGCCAGATCAAATAAATAGTAGAAAATTTTGATAAGAATTTATTGAAGAACAGTTCACTGAAGAGAGATTTATAGTACAATGTGCCTAAAGAATATATATATATATATATATATATATATATATATGTCTAAGGGGTTTATATATATATATATATATATATATATATGTCTAAGGGGTTTTGTAATTTATAGTTATAACCATTTATTTATCATTAGTCTTGCTTTGCTACATACTTCTCAGGACCTTTGGAAGTTTAAATATGACCAGTCCAATCTTTTACTTTCCCTCATAGAAGACGTATTTCCTACTAGGAACTTTTTCTAGGCATTGTCATTAAGATGTGTATGGGAAGTCCAGCACATCAAATCTATTATTATTATTATTCAGAGACATGTTTTGGAATTTCTCATCATCTACCTGTATATACCAGGGATTTCTTTTAACAAAGCCACCCAAAGGTTGGTAACAGACCTCATTTATTCTTTTGTTGTAATCTATAATATCATACTGCATTTATCATTTTATATATTTTATTTATTTTATTTATTTACAAACCTGAAATGCTTTCTGCTGTGATGGCATATCCTTCACAAACAAATCCTGTTAATTAGTTAAATATGAGTATCTAATTTATTTAAAATGAACTATCTTGCTTTCCACGCTCATTACAGACAACTGATTTTAAATGTAATAGTATTTTAAATACATATCGCTCATGTCTTCTTATATATATATATATATTTAAATACATATCGCTCATGTCTTCTTATATATATATATATATTTGTAATCTCTTAAAGAGGGCTAATGATATTTTATTGCTGATTGGTTCTTGGTAGACCAATTAACAAATTTTACATTGTTATCAAAGCCGCATCAAAACGAATTCAAGAAACATAATAACCTAGTTGTATAAACAAAACTCAATTTATTCTGTATAACAATAACTCAATTTCTTAATAAATTCCTGTAATATTATTATTTTAAATTAGCTTAGTTTGTTATCACTCTGAATCTCTAATATTAATTACCCTAGTTATTTATATTTCTTTGATTTAAGTTCAATTTTTTGTACTGTTGCTATAAAGAATTATAATTATTACAGTTCAAACCAATAGTAATCGATATCAAATCACATCTGTACCGTTCTGCAATCGTCAGAATTCACTAAATCAATAATTTCTCATATAAACCCTTTATTATTTTGAGTCTCTTTGTGAACCATGACTTCCAGATGAGATGGAATAAAACTAAGGACTGCTACTGTCATCACAAACGTTATCCATTAGTCAGAGAGGCAATAGTTCAGGCAAATAGGTTAGGATTCACTGTTGCCCTGACATCTGTATCTTGTGCATGGTTGGAATTCAATGCACTTTTGCTTGGATTATTGGTCTTGTTGAACGAATACACAATTTTGACCAGCACACACACACACTATATATATATATATATATATATTACCACTAAACCAAACTAGCCAAAGAAAATAAACTCTAAAACACAACAGATGATTTCACTTCTAAAAGCAGACTTTACAAATGTAAAAGATATAAAAAACAACAAATTTATACTAAATATTAGCCACAATTTAACTTAATCCTCCATACTCTTAATATTAAAGGAATTTTTAAACAAGTTAATTGCTTCAGAATCATAAATTTTTAATAATAAATATTCTTTAATTCTTTTTATTTCATTTCTTTCAAAGAAGACAATCTTAGCCTCATCAAAATTAATAAATAGTGTGACTTGTATCTCTTTTATGGATAAATAATACAGATCTGAGATATTTCTAATCCAACTTTTATGTACCTCTACTCTTTCATTTAAGATCAAACTACTCTGATCTATGTATACCTTCTTATAAAAACAAAGGATAACAGACACTAATCCAGCAGTTTTTCTATCAAAAATTTCCTTTGTATTATTTAATAAATACTTCAAAGTAATACTTCCTTTCCAAGCAATTTTCTTATGTCCCACCAAATTACTATTTTTACATACAATTCTATAAAAAAATAATTTAAATAACAAAGAAATAAAATCATATTTTTTTTGATCCTTTACATCATTACAAATATTATTATTATTAAATAAAATACTTTTAATAAATTTATCAGAGTAGTCAACACTCAAATAATCTTTATAAACTGTTCTTTTTGAAATAAAGCTACCTCATTAGAATTATTTAATTTCTTATTGATATAATAATAATTTCTTAAAGTAGCTACTTTATGACAAATATATTTATAGCTATCAGATTTAATTATAGATCTTAATATAGTGACTATACACCAAACAATTATTTACATTTCTAATAATGTGAAGAATAAAGAAAAATATGATTTTATTTCTTTGAATTTTAAACTGTCTTATAGAGTTCTATGTAAAAATAATTTGTTTGGAAATAAAAAAAATGCTTGGAAATGGGGTATTATTTTAAGTAATTTATTAAATAATATAAATAAAACTTTTAATAGAAAGACTATTCCTGGAGTAGTGTATATTATCCCTTGTTTTTGTAAAGTGTATATATAGGTCAGTGTAGTTTTAACTTAAATGAAATAATAAAGGTACATAAAAATAGGGTTAAAAATAAATATCTCAGTTTAGTTTTATATATCCATAAAAGTGATACAGGTCACACTATTAATTTTGATGAGGCTAAAGTTATCTTTTTTGAAAGAAATGAAATAAAAAGAATTAAAGAATCTTTATTATTAAAAAATAATAAAATTAATTAAGCAAATACCTTGTTTAAAAATTCTTTTAATATTAAGGATGTGTGGCATTAAGTGGAATTGTGGGTAATATTTAATATAAATTTGTTTTTTTTTTAATTCTTTACACATGAAAAGTCTACTAGCACATAATTGTTTATAAACAAAGCAAAACTCACCATACAGTATTGCCACTCTGTGCCAACCAGAGTAATCAATGAATGCCAGAAAGCTTGTGCATAAAATCCTTATCTAATACCTACTCATCCAATATCCCCAGACTAGTTTCTGGCTTGTGTCCATTGTCAGTGAGGAGCTTTGGATCTGAGAGCACTGCACCTACATCTTAGGATCTAATGCAACCCTCCAGCACCCACCTTTTATCTCTACTTAACTACAAAACTATGAGAATGAAATTGAAAATACAAAAATATTTTTTCAATCTAAGCTCAATAGCTTATATAGTCATATGGGTCTGAACTCAGTTCAGCACTCATACATTTTGGAGTATTTGGCTCTTTAACAACCATAGCCATGGCCGCAAGACAGAAACAAGTCTGGGGATATTGGATGAGTAGGCATTAGATAGGAATTTTATGCACAAGCCTTCTGGCATTCATTGATTATTCTGGTTGGCACAGGGTGGCAATACTGTATGGAGAGTTTTGCTTTGTTTATAAACAATAATGTGCTAGTATAAGATAGTGGTCATGTGATGCTTAATGGTTTAACACCAATCCTGCCTAATAGGATAGTGGTGGCTATGGTTGTTAAAGAGCCAAAGACACCAAAATGTATGAGTGCTGAACTGAGTTCAGACCCATATGACTATATAAGCTATTGAGCTTAGATTGAAAAATATTTTTGTGTTTTCAATTTCATTCTCATAGTTTTGTAGTTAAGTAGAGATAAAAGGTGGGTGCTGGAGGGTTGCATTACATCCTAAGATCTAGGCGCAGTGCTCTCAGATCCAAAGTTCCTCACTGATGATGGCCACAAGCCAGAAACTAGTCTGGGGATATTGGATGAGTAGGCATTAGATAGGGATTTTATGCACAAGCATTCTGGCATTCATTGATTACTCTGGTTGGCACAGGGTGGCAATACTGTATGGAGAGTTTTGCTTTGTTTAAAAGTCTGACTTATAGCAGTGAAACTATTGATTGTCTTTTAGAGTTTATTTTTTTGAGTTAGTCTGCTTTAGTGGTAAATTTGGGTTAATTTTGATGATTATTTTAGTTTAGCTTTAGGCTATTAAAGCCATTGAGATACTTAAAAGGCCAGATTGTATCAATAAGTGAGATGATATATGCAAACTTCCTCCTATTTGGAAAGATTTTTTTAAAAAACATTCTTAAATTTAACATTTTTGCTATTGGTGGAACTTTAATGTTTATTCAAACCAGTGATTGTAGCGCCTCTACAACCGTCTTTCTACCTTTTATCACCCAGTGGATGACTTGTGTGACCAAGTTGAAACGTCGGAATATCAATAATTAAAATTTTTTTACAATGGATGAACCCGCAAAATATGTCTTTTATATATATATGTGTGTGTGTGTTGAATGATTTATCAATGCAACACCGAAACCATCTTACCCAGGATAGGGATAATGTATATGTATACTGCATTTCCTAATTGAATAGTAAACATAATACTTAAAGAAATATAAATGGTAAGTTAACTAATGTACCTAAGAAACATTTGTAACCAATCAAAGTCAGATTTACAGTCTACTTTACAAATGGAGATGATTCCAAAAAATTATCTGTATTGTGAAAAATGTTGATCAAAAGAATTTTATATTCGAAGAAATTTTATGACATTTTTGCATTCAAGAAAAACCATGTAAAGCTGAATTTTAATTGGTTACAAATATTTTTTATGTATATTAATTAATTTATTGCTTATTCTTACTTGCAGTTGGATGTTTTCATTGACTGTTATAATGTGGATATGGTTTATAAAATCGTTTGGTGGCACATTAATATGTTTTAACACAGTACACATAAAAATTGACTGCAAATACAAAGTTAGTGTCTAACTCATCTAGTAAATGGCCTGGTTCATGAAATATATTTATAATGACAGAAGTCAGTCTGAAAATGTTTGCACTAGAAATTAATTCATAGTATAATAATTTCCAATCAAGAAATGCAATATATATATATATATATATATATATATATATATATATATATATATATATATATATATATATATATATATATATATATATATATATATATATATATATATATATATAAAATTAAACACCACATAAGTATGTAATTTGTTAATGTTATTTTTTATTTTCATTCTTTATAAAAAATTATAGAAATTTTTGGTCTTATATATTTGCAACACTTGATGAAAAATCAACTAACTTCTTATTAATCATAATACTTCTGTTAATAAAACCTAATGTCTGATCTCCTTCAGATTACAAATTTCTGTCAATCAAACTTGACATCATCATCTGCTTGGAAAACTATTTGAAGTTATAACAACTTAGTTTTTATATAAATAAACTTGCAACTCTAAAATTGGTATTAAAGTTTGAATGTGAATTTTAGAAGTAATTTAATTAAATCCTTCTTTGTATTTGGTATTTAATTAATTAATATTTACATATTTAAAATGTTTATCCAAATGCAAAGTTATTTTTTAAAAAATTTGGATTATAAATTATGCCTTATCAATTAAAATTAAGTTGATATAAAAAAGATTGATTAAATTACTATTAAATTCAAGTTCAATCTGTAATATCAAATTGAGTTTTGTAAATGTATTTCTATTTTTAATGTAATCTCAAATGGTCTTGTGAACAGCTTATAACATCATATTTATGTTTAATTATATATATTTAATTGACAGAAACATCTGTCCTACCAAAGTTTGAGCAAATTTTTCATCAAATATTGTATATATGGTCATAACTTTTTGTAAATTTCTATAGAGCATAAATAAAAAATACTGCCAGTAGATTATATATACATATCACCTATATCAGTATTATTTATTAATTACACAAAATATGTTTCTACAATAAATATGTTTTCACAATTGAGTTTGTTTATGATCTGCAAAAAAATTTAAATTGCCAAATGACTCTTTTAAAAGTAAACTTCTTATTACTATATTTGGACACTTTTATTAAATAAGTGAAGTGATAACAATGCTTAAAAACATTGACTAATTCTAATAATTTTGTCAGATTGATAAGATTTTATAACAATTAAAAAAATGCAAATACTTATAGAATTTTAAAATATAGGAAATCAATGTCATGATATAGTAGTCAGCACATCTACCTACCAAATTCATGATCTATGAATTGAGTAAGAACGGATAAATCATGAAAAATAATTTTAGTCACAAGCAGGAATTTTCTTCAAGCAGTCAGCTCTTAACTAATCCAGTAATAGTTAGTGAATGGTCAAAAAGTTATTATAGACTGTTCTGGGTTGATTACGCATTAATTATAAAATTAAAATCAACTTACATCATAATGCTACTCTCAGTTTGGTATTATGTTTTTATTTACCATTAATAAATGATTTTTAAAAAATCATAATAGTATTGTTTATTAACTATTAAAATAAAATAAAAACAAAATTGTAAGCAAATTTTGTTATTAATAAATACAAAGTAGTTTCGTTCGAAAAAAATATTTCTAAAAAAAGTTGTACTTTGGATGTTATTATTAAAACACAAGGAACGTTTTGCTTTGAATAATATTCTACAAATTTTTGACTAAACGCATTCTTGATATTTATGGTCTAAAAAGAAGGTGTACATACATTTTTGGTGATTGATTAATAATATTGTAGATTTATTGGGTTTCGAACTTTATTAGCAACTCTACTTGACAAACTTTTTGTACTACTCTTAGAAATTTAATCAGAAACGTTTCTTATTAGTAATTTACACTTCTATCAAGCCAGTTGTTTAAACACATTTACATAATACAGTAATAATTCTTCAATAAAATTTTAAAATAAATATATTTGTTTAATTAAATTGTGAAAAATTAATAAATATCTTAAACTTATAAAATGTTATAAACGATAAAATTTCCATTGAACAATTTTTTTTTTTTTTTAATCTGTACATATATATCAAACAAATTATTTTTAAAACATATACTAAGGAAACACATATAATATTACACGTTTACAGATGAAATATTTGGAGTGAAAAACTTCCATATGAATAAATTGCAGTGTTTCACAGTTAATCATTACCATTGTGAGACTTTACACATTATTTAGTTATGGAGATTGAAGGTCTTCACTCATAATATTATATCCATCCTTATTGTTAAAAGGAGGTTGCCTTGATAACAATTTGTAAATTGTTGATTGTTATTGATATTGGGGATTTGTCTAAGTGTTGACTGGTTTTTAATGATATATATAAATAAATGAAAGCAGACCACACATACTCAACATTAAAAATCTTCAATATCCTGTTAAGGATATATAAGTGCATGGTTAAAAAACGAACCAGTCATTTTAAATAGCCTAATAATCTCTCCAGAATATCTTGAACAAAAAAAAACAACATATTCACTAGGCTTCTCAAAGGTTGGATAACGAACATTTGTAGCTTTCTATTTTTTTTTTTTTTTTGGTTTTTAGCAAAAAAATAACTATACACTTATTAATCAATTAATAATTAAATAACTAACTAGAATCATTAAGAGTTAACTACCATAAACAAAAAAACTAAGGTTGCTTAAAATCTAAATAAATTCCAAATATATTTGAATTCAAAGCCCAGATCATGACCATCACAGATTAAAACACTAATTAACACAACAGAATATTCTTTTGAATATATATATACAACAGAATATTCTTTTGAATATATTGTAACGGGCACACGACGATCGAAGGCTAATCTTCCCTCTTATGTGTACATAATGGGGAATTCTATAATTCAAAATCGTCCACTTTCTGTTACCTCAAGCAGAGAGAAATACGGAAATAGACGAGTCTATCTCCATATTTGACTGAACCTGTATGCTATACGAATATAGACCCAGGTTATATTTCCCGATCAACTTTCTCCTGACTGCTGTAAGATCTGACAGAGTTACAGCGCTTGGATGATTTATAAATTTAACGGAATAAAACACTGCATCACCAAATTTCACGTGTTAATTCAATAATCAAAAAAAAAAAAAAGAATAATAGTTTCCCATCCTAAGACTAGACTATCCCTTTTTGGACGTGGCAAAGAACGAGACAAGATAGATTTAAATAGGAAAAAAAATATATTTAATAGAATAAATCAATCATAAAAAATATCTATAAAACATATTTACATTAAATAAAACAGATTATGATCTATAGTGCTACAAGGAAAAGAACACATAAAAAAACTCTTATAAATGATGGTACATTTATAAATCGTCACTCTGGGTATTTATCAAAAAAAAAATTCAAGAATGTCTTTATCATTTACAACAAGCAGGTGGCCATTGTCTAAGTAAACAATGTGCACATTGAAATATATATAAAAAAGTATGTATCTTTACCTAGGTTTTAGTCTCTGAATTTATCCGACATCCTGCCGACCACCACGTGGATTTCTCCACTTCTTTAGGAGGGACGGTCGCTCATAGGTTAGATTTGGTTGTGTATAACTTCTCAGTGTTAAGGCATCACGGACGAGGCATCAAGGACAAGGCAACTAAATGAATCCTCCAGCAGGCCCTACAACGGCGGTTATTACATCTTGACAAGAACCATTAGTACAGTAAGTCCGGATCAACCAGTGATCACGATGGCCTTAGCTAGCCATTCTAGATGAAGCACTGATGTTAAAAGTCATATTTGTTAACTATATCGGTTGATTATTGGAGCTGTGTTTTACCACCCTCTCAACATGAAGTCTCTAGCTCTAATCTCTCTTGAAAAACTTTTTTTTTTTAATTAAAAAAAAATTTCACCAGCCTTTGTCCTTCCGATCCTTTGTTTCACTTTTATTCACACCTTCTTTCTTACTATGCCTTCGGCCATATGTAAATTGGTTTTACCCACTCTCGTAGCACTATGTTCCTTTATTTATTTCAATATTCTTGATTTTAATTAAACAGATTTTAATACATGTTTGTTTTTTTTTTAAATTTGGACAAGCATTTATTATTTCTGTCTATATCCTGCTTCAAATACACTCCATACACGCATTTCGTTTATCATCAAATGTGTACTTTAAAACCCAGATCCTTATCTTTTGATCATGTCTAACTTTCTCTGTTTTGCACACTATTTAAGGTTTTTTATTTTTTTTAAACTTTACTTTCTTTCAAAATCGGATTTTAACTTGCATTTTATTTCTATTTCTTTATCGCTTTATTTTTTAACATACATTTCCAATATCTCTAATTTTATATTTTAATTTCACCAAAACCCGAACTTTGGAGGGTAAAAGATAAGAATCTTTTGATTCTAATTCCCTCTCTTTTTTTTTAATTAATTGAAACATTTCTTTGTTCTGTAAATTTTTACAAGCTCGCTTTTCCTTTTTTTTTTCTTCCAAACATAATATTTAATATTCTTTGAATGTTTAATATTTATATGTGTGACTGCAGTATGTGCGATCATCGCATTACACTGTTCCTCTCCTTTAAAATTTTTTTGGTAAAAAAAAATTTTAAATTTTTGCATCGAACGCTAGATGCTCCCAACTACTGTTCAAATCTTTTAGATTTACACATTCCTAATATGATTTAGTGATGAGGTTAATCTCTAGAGAGGTGACCAGGTTAATTATATCTCTTTCTTGATGACCCAACTAGCATTGCCAAACCAATTTAATCTTGTCATTAGCATTACATGCATTTTATTCCTGCCTCATACTCGTATATACAGGTTTGGATCCACAGGATATCTCTGTGACCCGATTAAACCTGTTCATACATCACATCCTGCAAATGATAAACCCCGAAGTGCCAACTCTGGTCACTATTACTGAGGTGGGTTGGGAGGCTGGCATCTTTTCGTCCAACTCATCCATAAGCTCAGTATATTTTCTATAGCTCTTAATTTATACAAGGGGTTCTTCCCCCCATAGACTGGTCTCTGAACCATTGACTCACGATATCTGTCCAATATCTAAATGGAAATCTTAATCCAGTGAGTCATTATGAGAATGGGATCTCTGTCCCTGTGTTCTCTGTATGATAAGATTTGGTGCACTGCAGAACATACATGAATGAATAACGAAGAAGGAATCACCCAATACTGTTCAGACCTATCTACCAATATCTAAACCTACATGCCTTCAGCCTCTACCTATGACCTCACACCATTATTTATCATATGCTTTCTTATTTTATCATAATGTCCCCCATCCCTTTTTCCACTTATCGGCTCATCATTTCTTTCTGCTATCAGGATCAATATTACAGTCCAGTCTCCATGACTCATAGTCCATTTCCATTTCCAATCTTGATTTCCATTTCCAATCTTGTTATCAGTAAATCCTTCCTTTATCTGAGACTGCCCTTAAGTCTTATCTGGTGGTTGTCTTCCTCTATTGACATCACCTCTGCGGGGTTTGCTCCCTAGGCTCATGGCCCTCTGTCCTGTCATATGGACACTTACATTCTGTCTCCCATCTCTGTTGTCCAGTTTCCTGCCTACTTGGGTTCCATCCCATAGAATATCCCCGGTTTTCTTGCCATTGTCCTTCCCCAGAATCCCAACCATTCTTTACTATCGGTGCTTCTTTTAGAGGTGGTCCAGATTGCCATCCCTCTTCCTTTTGGTTGTCCCTGGTGGTGTCCAATGCACTCAGCAATACAGCCACCCAGTCCACCATCTTCTTCTCTGTACTGATTAGAGTTTGTTCTATATCCTTTGGAAACCCGGGCCTAATTATCCGGAGTATCTGCACCTCAGATAATGGATTTGCAGTCATCATTCGTAACTTAGCCACTTGATGATGGAAGAATGTTATAAATGATTCCTCTGGTCTCCATTTATTCTGTTTTATCTGATGCAACATATCTTCTTGGAGTTCCTCACTCCAATAACTGGTCTTCAATGCTTTATGATATCTGCAAATGTGATGGGTTTCTGGAACAGTGAGTTCCACCAGACTTGAGATTTGCCCTGCCAATGGCTGCAGGAGACTGCTATCTTGGCCTCCTCACTCATTCTACCAAATTTGTAGTACCATTCCAGGCTGTTCAAATGCTCCATTAGGCTTTCTCCAGGGTTTCCAGTGAAGCCTTGGATCTTCAGAAATTGGTGGAAGCCCACAGGATAATCCATGCAAATTTCCAGATCCCACCATTCTACATTCTCCACTGGTTCTTGGTCCTATGCCCTCTATGTTGGTATTGGTGCTGCTATTGGATGACCTCCTTATACTCTCTTCAACATTTGTATTTAACCCTGCTACTACCTTCACCACCTGACTTAAATTCTCCTGCATGCTCATCATCATCATTCTATGATTCTCCACTCTGACTACTTCCACCTCTTCATCTAACTGTCTTATCTCCATTTCTGGTTGCCCTATGTCCTTCTCCCAATCCAAACTTGCTGACTCTCTACTTCTGTCCTCAACTATTTCTGATTCCTCATATGCACATGGCCCCATACTCCTTTGTTCATCCCTCTTAATCTCTTGGTGAAATCCATCCCATGTGTCCTTAGCCTTTGATTGCTGGATGACCTCATTTCTCATTTCTTCCCTGACTTCAGCCACTCTTTTCCAGTTGTCTGTTTCTACCTTTACCATCCATTCTTCTATCCTTCTTTTTTGTCTATCCACAAATTCTTTCATGAATTGTTCTTGCTCCACCCTCATTTGCTTTAACAAATCCATGATATTACCATAGGCTATTGTATCCTTTACTTTCATCTCCTATTCATTTCCTTCTTTTACTTCCTCTTCTTGACGTTCCATTTTGGCTTGAGCCCTTGTATGCATAAATATGATTTTTTTATTTAACCCTTCTTTATATCTGGAATGATTATTACTACTATTGACCTCTTCTGACTCAACTTATACCCAACTTCTTTCGACTGACTTTATGTTTTCACTCTGATTAACTTTAGTATCTGTATTATTTATCGATTAGCATTCAGATCGCTAGCCACCCAAACATCCGCACTTTGGTTCATCCTCTTGTTCACCTGCCTTAGATTTGCCTGACTGCCTGTCCACCTTGATGATTGTCCTCTATTTTCCCCATTCATCTACCTCTGACCCCCTATACCTCCATTAAATGATGCACTTATATATTCTTTTAAATTTAACTTACTTAAATACTATACTCGATCCTCTGTTAACGATATACATTATAAATTTGTTTTATTTGACTGTATCTCCAACATTACTCTTCTGATATAAATATTTTTTCTACTCCTATGTTTATAAAATTTGGCCACTTAAGGTTACGGCTGTTTTAAGCAAGATCATACACACATATATTTTTTTTTCCTCTTATACATGCGACTATTCTAGAATCACATATATATATATATATATATTTTCACTTAACTAAAAGACACGACAATACTTATAGTTTTTTCAATTTAACTTATACACACGAATTCCTTTTATCATTAAATATTTTATTTTCTGCTTCACTAGGACACATGATTATTAATTCACACATATCTTTCTTCATCTAACTTAATTTCAACTATTTTAATCATTTAACCTTTATAACTACAACATTACTGAAACTGTTTCACTATTTCTAACTTAACTATTTTATGTTTTCGTTAATTAATTACATCCAGATAATCTATTCTTTAACTTTACTGGGCTATACGACTATTTTTTTTTCTATTATTTAGCGTAAACTTTCATGAAACTTTCTGTTATTCTCTTTCTTTTTTTCCCTTTTTTTTGAAACGATTTATATTACATTACAGCAATCATTTGATATAATAAGTTTTTTGTTCATTACAACTTGTCTCAATATTCTTGTCTCGGATGATATCCCTCACTGCGCATTTCAAACTTCCGTAATAATAACAAAAAAATAATTTCCCCCTCTTTCTATTCTTTGTACACATTTGATGTGAAACGCTCATATAGAGTATCATAAAATAAAACCTATCCCCTTCGTCTTCACTTCTTGCCACTTTAACTTACAACGCTAATTTTATATATTGAAACACATATATATATATATATTATTTTTTAGAAACTATTTACGTGATCTTATGAAATTATTTAACACGTGATTATTAATTGCGCAGAAATTTCAGATCATGGACTGGCCCCCCAAAATATGTAACAGGCACACGACAATCGAAGGCTAAACTTCCCTTTTATGTGTACATAATGGGGAATTCTATAATTCAAAATCGTCCACTTTCCGTTACCACAAGCAGAGAGAAATATGGAAATAGACGAGTCTATCTCCATATTTGACTGAACCTGTATGCTATACGGCTATAGCCCCAGGTTATATTTCCCGATCAACTTTCTCCTGACTGCTGTAAGATCTGACAGAGTTACAGTGCTTGGATGATTTATAAATTTAATGGAATAAAACACTGCACCACCAAATTTCACGTGTTAATTCAATAATCAAAAAAAAAAAAAGAATAATAGTTTCCCACCCTAAGATTAGACTATCCCTTTTTGGACGTGGCGAAGAATGAGACAAGACAGATTTAAATAGGAAAAAAAATATATTTAATAAAATAAATCAATCATAAAAAAGATCTATAAAACACATTTACATTAAATAAAACAGATTATGATCTATAGTGCTACAAGGAAAATAACACATAAAAAAAACTCTTATAAATGATGGTACATTTACAAATCGTCATTCTGGGTATTTATCAAAAAAAAAATTCAAGAATGTCTTTATCATTCACAACAAGCAGGTGGTCATTGTCTAAGTAAATGATGTGCACATTGAAATATATAAAAAAAAGTATGTATCTTTACCTAGGTTTTAGTCTCTGAATTTATCCGATGTCCTGCCGACCACCACATGGATTTCTCCACTTCTTTAGGAGAGACGGTCACTCGTAGGTTAGATTTGGTTGTGTATAGCTTCTCAGTGTTATGGCATCATGGATGAGGCATCTAGGACAAGGCATCGAGGACAAGGCAACTAAATGAATCCTCCGGCAGGCGCTATGACAGTGGTTATTACATCTTGACAAGAACCATTAGTACAGTAAGTCCGGATCGACCAGCGATCACGATGGCCTTAGCCAGCCATTCTAGATGAAGCACCAATGTTAAAAGTCATATTTGTTAACTATATCGGTTGATTATCGGAGCTGTGTTTTACCACCCTCTCAACACAAAGTCTCTAGCTCTAATCTCTCTTGAAAAACTTTTTTTTTAATTAAAAAATTCCACCAGCCTTTATCCTTCCGATCCTTTGTTTCACTTTTATTCACACCTTCTTTCTTACTATGCCTTCGACCATATGTAAATTGGTTTTACCCACTCTCGTAGCACTATGTACCTTTATTTATTTCAATATTCTTGATTTTAATTAAACAGATTTTAATACATGTTTTTCTTTTTTTTTTTTTTTTAAATTTGGACAAGCATTTATTATTTTTGTCTATATCCTGCTTCAAATACACTCCATACACGCATTTCGTTTATCATCAAATGTGTACTTTAAAACCCAGATCCTTATTTTTTGATCATGTCTAACTTTCTCTGTTTTGCACGCTATTTAAGGTTTTTTATTTTTTTTAAACTTTACTTTCTTTCAAAATCAGATTTTAACTTGCATTTTATTTCTATTTCTTTATCGCTTTATTTTTTAACATACATTTCCAATATCTCTAATTTTATATTTTAATTTCACCAAAACCCGAACTTTGGAGGGTAAAAGATAAGAATCTTTTGATTCTAATTCCCTCTCTTTTTTTTAATTAGTTGAAACATTTCTTTGTTCTGTAAATTTTTCCAAGCTCGCTTTTTCTTTTTATTATTATTATTTTTTTCTTTCAAACATAATATCTAATATTCTTTGAATGTTTAATATTTATATGTGTGACCGCAGTATGTGCGATCATCACAATATATATATATATAATTAAAATTACCCCAAATCCAAAATTCAACTAGACGAGCATAAAAATAATATTAAAACACAACCAAAGATTTCACTGCTACAAGCAGACTTCTCAGGTGTAAAGAACTACAAAAAATTATACAATATATATAATATTAACTATTACCCACAAATCCATTCACTTCCTTTCTACCCTTAATATTAAAAGAACTTTTAAATAAGTTAATTGCTTCAGAATAATAAATTTTCAATAATAAAGATTCTTTAATTCTTCTTTTGATTTCATTTCTCTCAAAGAAGACAACCATAGCTTCATCAAAATTAGCAGTGTGGTCTGTATCTTTTTCATGGTCATACAAAGCAGAACTAAGATATCTATTTTTAACTCTACTTTTATTAACCTTTATCCTTTCATTTAAACTCAAACTACTCTGACCTATGTAGACCTTCTTACAAAATAAACAAGGAATAAAATATACTACACCTGGAATAGTCTTTCTATCAAAAATTTCTTTTGTATTATTTAATAAATTATTCAATGTAATACCCCTTTTCCAAGCAATTTTCTTATTTCCAAACAATTTACTATTTCTACATACAATTTTAATAAAAGTAGAGTTAAAAATAGATATCTTAGTTCTGCTTTGTATGTCCATGAAAAAGATACAGACCACACTATTAATTTTGATGAATCTATGGTTGTCTTCTTTGAGAGGAATGAAATCAAAAGAAGAATTAAAGAATCTTTATTATTGAAAATTTATTATTCTGAAGCAATTAACTTATTTAAAAGTTTTTTTAATATTAAGGGTGGATGGGAAGTGAATGGATTTGTGGGTAATAGTTAATATTATATAGATTGTATAATTTTTTGTAGTTCTTTACACTTGAGAAGTCTGCTTGTAGCAGTGAAACCTTTGGTTGTGTTTTAATATTATTTTTATTTTGGTCTAGTTGAATTTTGGATTTGGGGTAATTTTAAATATATATTGACTAGTTTAGCTTTATGCTTGTAATGTTTATATATATATATATATCCATATATATATATATATATATATATATATATATATGATGGAATTAGAATCCATTATGTTGCCTTAATAAAATACTTAAATATAAAAATATAAACAAATATTATAGACAACTACATTTGAATTAATAAATATTTAATTTATTACATTGAATCGATTTTCGTTCAAAATTTTAATAATTTTGAAAATTTAATTTGAACAATAAGTGTGTGCTACGTTAATATAAATCACGTGATTTTTTTTTTCGTTCAAAATTTTAATAATTTTGAAAATTTAATTTGAACAATAAGTGTGTGCTACGTTAATATAAATCGTGTGACTTTTTGATTTATTCTAACATCTTGAAAAGGTTCATTTTGAGCGAAAATCGATTCTATGTAATAAATTAAATATTTATTAATTCAAATGTAGTTGTCTATAATATTTGTTTATATATATATATATATATATATATATAACTTTCATCTACCCTATGACAAACAATTCTATTTCATCACTAATATGAATTTTCAACAATCCTAAGTATTTAGTGGTGCCACAAATAGTTTTAAATTTGTTTATAAAAATAAAAATCATAGATGCTTTTTAAGGCACAAATGCTATATTGACAATATAAACTCAAAGAGCATTATTAAAATTGATTGTGAATACATAAATAATAAACTATGTGAGTCAAAAAAAATCCATTAAACAATTCTAATGACTAAATAATATGTAATAAACAATGTATTTAATAAATATACTACAATGTGGTATCTAAAGATTTATATTAAAACAAAACATCAAAAACATTATTAAGTCAATAATTTTCTAAAATGGAAACTATTTCTTTGAACAAATATATTCATTCCCAACATAACTGTTGAACTAAACTAAATAATAAGATTTGTCAATTACAGTGGAACTGTAAATTACGCTGTATATAACCATATGACTTCAATTATATACTGTATAAAGAACAATTTAATCAACAACAAAAAAAAACAAAACATTAAAAGTTGCAAATTTTACAATATTCAAGCAGCCATTTTTTCTCCTCTGAACATCATACACAAACATATTTTTAAACCCCTAAACATCACATGATCAGCTTCTGTATGCTAGCACATAACTGTTATTAAACATGCAAAACTCTCCATACAGTAGTGCCACCCTGTGCCACTACTGTATGGAGAGTTTTGCCTGTTTAATAGCTTTTTTTTTTAAAAAAGTAAAATTTGTAAATAAATCTTACAATATACTAGTAACTGTTTTCTATTTCAGAGAATCATATAAGATTAAATATATTAATAAAATTTCTTCAATTTGTCTTGAAATCACATACATTTTATTTTTGCTTTATTTTGCACATCTTCTGAGCATAATGCTAAGAAATTTACAAAATTTTAGAACACATTAAATTTGATACCAATCGAAAATCATCAAAATATTTAGAGATCCTAATTTTTTGATAACAAGAGCAGCATTATATTTCTCTTAAAAAAGTTGCTGAAAAAATCACTCAGAGCATATATAATAGCAATGAAAGTCAGACATTTGTCTATTTATTTTAAAAAGAAAAAGACAGTAGTTAGTTTTTTTTCATATTTTTATTGCTTTAGTATGGATACAAACTCAGTAAAATATATCTCCTCTCAATTTATTATTAATAACTATATTTATTATTTTTTTAAATTTTGTTTATATTATAATCTTAATTTACATGTGTATACTATATACTTAAAGAGCATTTGTGTTATGTATATATAAATATAAAGATTTGAACTTAGGATTTTCAGCCTATATTCATCCTCCACTCCACCTCAAACAACTGATACACATAACCACACACACATGTGAAAAAAACAAATGATTGCCCAGTATATGTATTTCATGCAGAACCAGCATTCTTCAATTGGGACAGATTATAATCTCCCACACATATATACAATCAATGCTTGGCTTAAATTAGGATGGCAATTCCTTAAACTTTAATGAGTAAGCTTTAATCTTCTCACCCTTCTAACAATTCAACCATCCATTTCATTGAAAAACCAATGATAGAATGCTCAAAGCCCTTAGTGAATTTGAAATTATTCTGCATGAAATATGTATATTGGGGATTATTTATCTTTTTCACACATATGTGGTCATGTAGATTAGTTGTTTGAAATAGAGTGGTGGATGAATATAGACTGAAAATTCTAAGTTCAAATTCCTCTATTTATTATAGTAAACATTCAATATACTGAATAAATAAGTTACTTATATATGTATATATATATATATACCATCTTTATTGTTAAAAGGAGGTTGCCTTGACAACAGTTTGAAATTCTTGATTGTTATCCATATTGGGATTGTCTAATGTTGACTGGTTTCTACTGGTTACTTATAAACTCATTTAGCCTTGGGCATTATTACACTTACAATTGAAGTATTTGAAAATTATAATTGCAATTTATAATGTTATAATTTACTATTTATTAGTCTGCATTCAGAACTAATTTCAATCTCTGTGTTCAAGTTGCAATCTTTAGCATCTATATAAATATATGGGATCATTAATAGAGGTGGGATTCCATTTATTTTAGCGATACCATCTTTATTGTTAAAAAGAAGGGTAGTTTAGTATTTTTCTTGCTATGACGTATTTATGCTCAACATGTTTTTTTCCAGTAAGATTTTCATCGATGTCATGGCAACAAAGACCCTGGCATGACTAATCTATGGAAATGGTGATTTTTTGATCATGGTGATCCACAAGATTTAAGTCGAGAGACCATGTCAAATTTTGTCATTCTGTCTTTTGTGATTTTGCTGTCAACAGAGTCACTTTGTAGATATTTTTTTGAGATTTTTCAGAGTTTTTTTTTTTGAGAGTTTTAGACAATTTTCAGAGATTTTTTTGATGTAAATTATTGAAAAGTTGGATTTCTTTTTTATAATTTTTTTTTTCATATTGAGATTAATACTATATTTTTTTAAAATTGACAAATTTGCCTCCATTTTGAGATTTTAATTGGATTTCATAGAATTTTTTTGCATCCATTTTTATTCCCTTTATCTTAATGTAAGTTAATGAAAAGTTGATTATTTGATTTTTTCTTTTTGACTATTTTGAGATTAATACTATAAGTTTTTTGCATTTACAGATTTGCATCCATTTTGTCATTTTAATTTTTTTTTGAGTCCAATTTGATTCTTTTTACATTATTGTAAGTTATTGAAAATTTTATTTTTTGAGGTTTTTTTTATCATATTGAGATTAATACTGCGATTTTTTGAAAATAACAGATTTTAATTGGGAATGTCTGAAATACTAACATACAGCTGTGGGATTTACTGGATTCTAAACAAAAAGCCATTAATTTTTTCCAGAATCATGGAGTTATATCAAAGTTTAAATTATGTGTAAATGACCATGAGATGAAAAAATACATTCATAATTCAGAAAAGCAGTGGTGTTGTAATCTGAAAGGTTGCTTAAAAAACACCGATAAGAAAAGGAATATGGTTTCAAGGTTGAAAAATTACTTTTATAACAGCTCTACATTTTATATATAACTGGGCAAAACAATTAACAACCATAACTTTCTGTGCAGAACAGTTCAACATGGCTGATAAAACTGTTGTAGATTGGAATAATTATCTTCATGAAGTATGTACATGGAGATTACTATGCCAAGAGAAATGTAAAATCAGAGATCCTAACATGATCATCAAGATATATGAAAGTCTATTCTCTAAGTGGAAAAATAATGCTGGCAGAGAACTTCTACAACAGTGGATATTTGGAGATATCTGCAGAGAGACTGACAACTGTTTTATAACAGCCATTCATGACTGAAGCACGTCCACTCTCATGCAAGCCATTTTGGAAAATGTCCAACAAGGCTCTATCATTTACAGTGATTGCTGGAAAGGTTACAAAATTAAAAAAATTGGCAGAAGCAGGATATAACCACCATAGAGTCAATCACACCTATAACTTTGTTGACTCCTTGACCGGTGTTCACGCACAACATATTAAAAGGTTTTGGGGTTTGGTGAAATAAAAAACAGAGGGATGGCATGCCAACACCTAGATTCATATTTGATTGAGTTTATGTGAAGTCACCTTTACAAAGACTATTCTTTTAGCATCATTTTGCAGCATATAGGCCTATTCAGCCCATTGCAGTGACTGCTTTTCATAAGTAATTTTCATTTTGTTTCTTAATAATTAAACATAGTATCTTTCTGAGATATTTTTATTTTATTTTGTAAAAATATTTGCAATTGTAGTTTAAAACAATTTTTAAGTTAATGTCTTATATATATATATAACATTTTGTTTTAGGAAGTATAAATATTTTCGCTAAAAAAAATTTTTAAAAATTCAGAATTTTATATAATACCTTTTAGACGCTATCACTGTATGACAGATTTGCAGTATAACAGGAGTATTCATTATTAGCTGTTAAATTTTAAAATTAAAATTATTTTTTTTATGATTACTTCTACAAATTATTCTGTAGTCAATTAAAATTTATATTTTGTTAAATTATTATGAATTTATGTGTTTTTTTTTTTTTTTGGGGGGGGGGTTCTTTACAATTACTCTTCCTATCACATGTCTTCTTTACTATTATTCTTGCTATGTCTACCAGATGTCTTCTTTAGTATTTTTCTTGCTATTAGATATTCTCTTTAGTATTATTCTTGTTATGAGATGTTCTTGTTAGTATTATTCTTGTGATTAGATTACCTTTTTAGTATTATTCTTTCTATTAAATGTCTGCTTTATTTTTTGTACTACTATTCTTGCTATGTTTACTGGTTGTTCTCTTTAGTATTATTCTTGCTATTAGATGTCCTCTTTAGTATTATTATTGCTATGTCTACTGGACTTTGTACTACTATTCTTGTTATGTTTACCAGTTGTCCTCTTTAGTATTATTCTTGGTATTAGATGTTCTCTTTAGTATTATTCTTGCTATTAGATGTCCTCTTTAGTATTATTCTTGCTACTAGATGTCCACTTTAATATTATTATTGCTATTTTGCTATTATTAATGCTATGTTTACAGGTATTACTTTTCCTACTATATAATATTATACTTACTATTATTTTTGCTAATATTCTTGTTATTACATGTTTTATACTAATTAATTATTATAGTAATTATTTTTTTCAGAAACAACAAATATGACATCCAATGTCTACCAGATGACTTGCTTCTTTACTATTTTTCTTGCTATTACATATTATCCTGAAAATGTACTACTCTAGTCTTTCAATCTTTGCTGTAACACCTCCATGTGATCTCTGGACAAATTTTAGCGATTAACATTGTCCGTAAATCACTAGGGGACATTAACTTAAAGATCAGAAGATGAGAGTAGTACGACTTCGGGCTAATATGTCATAGCAAGAAAAATACGAAAGTACCAAAAGAAATTGCCTTGACAAAGTTGTTTTTAATAGTTAAGTATATATATATGATAACAGATGGCGTTCTACCAAAAACACCGTCAAGTGTAGTTTTCTGTTTACATAAACGTCAGAGCAAGCATTCACTATCTCTAACTTTAATTCCACTTTCAGATCATGATTTCAAGCTATTTGCTATCATCAGTGAAAGACAAGAATAAGAAACTAGATCTAAACACAAACTCTGAGCATTTATGAAACAGTTTCTATTCAGCTTGCAAGCATGAATCTTTTAGACACATTAATGTCTTCAAACTCAGCATAGCAAGCCAGATAGCTACATGAGTCTGATCTCAGTTCAGCATCACCACATAGTAGAAGCCTCTGCAATATAAATCATTGCAAGAAAGACTTCAAAGGTACATTTATGAAAAACAAAAAAACACAAGTTAAAAAACTTGCTAATGCTTGTATTTATGATAACAGATGGCATTCTACCAAAAACACCATCAAGCGTAGTTTCTGTTTACATAAACATCAGAGTGAGCATTCACTATATCTAACTTTAATTCCACTTTCAGATCATGATTTCAAGCTATTTGCTATCGTCAGTGAAAGACAGGAATAAGAAACTAGATCTAAACACAAACTCTGAGCATTTATGAAACAGTTTCTATTCAGCTTGCAAGCTTCTTGCAATGATGTATATTGCAGAGGCTTCTACTATGTGGTGATGCTGAACTGAGATCAGACCCATGTAGCTATTTGGCTTGCTATGCTGAGTTTGAAGACATTAACATGTCTAAAAGATTCACGCTTGCAAGCTGAATAGAAACTGTTTCATAAATGCTCAGAGTTTGTGTTTAGATCTAGTTTCTTATTCCTGTCTTTCACTGACGATAGCAAATAGCTTGAAATCATGATCTGAAAGTGGAATTAAAGTTAGAGATAGTGAATGCTCGCTCTGATGTTTATGTAAACAGAAACTACGCTTGACGGTGTTTTTGGTAGAATATTATCTGTTATCATAAATACAAGCATTAGTAACTTGTGTTTTTTGTTTTTCATATATATATATTTGTGTGTGTGTGTGTTGAAAGAAACTCTACATTTGCAATTCAATAAACAATACATATTTTATTCTAATCAATGTTTAATAACAAAATGTGAGCTAATGTGTGACTTGAACATGAGAAGGCTTGGAGGAAAATATAGCCTAGTTCATGATTCTACTGGATGTTTACACTATTAAAATTCACATCAATGTTTCTCATTGTATATAAACCTGTTAAAAATCACATAGTCAAATTTGCATTTTTATAAATCAATTAGTGACACAAAGTACTGATTTTAATTTATTAATCTATATGTCATATTACTTGTATTTTAAATATTGAAATGGTACATTTATGTATGCATATTGTGAAAGTTCAACATTATTTACAGTTATTTTTATTAACATTTCTGAATTTGCTGTACAGCAGATTCTGTAAAAAATATTTTGTAAGTGTAATGCTAAAAGTTTTACATAATTTTAGATCCTAAAAGTTGATACAGACTTAAAAACACCAAATTAAAGTTATTATAGTTTTTTAATTAAGTGACCAGTATATTCTTTCTATAAGAACAAAAGTTATTGCAAAAGAAAGAATATTGTTCAGAGCATATTTAATTGCAATGAAATTCAGACATTTGTTACTTTTAAAAAAATAAAAATATGGTACAGTAAGCTACTTTCTTTTATTCTTATTCTTTCAGTAAATAAATGAGTGAACTCACACCCAGTAGAGTATATCTAAATGTGTCCCCTCAACTTATTATTAATAATTATATTATTACTATTTTAAAATTTGTTTGTACTATAATCTTCATTTATATATGCATAATATACATATAAAAATGTTATATATATATATGATAAAAAGTAATGTATACTTCCAGTTCAATAAATAATACATTTTCTATTTTAATCAAAGTTTATCAACAAAATATGAACTATTATATACATTTGTACACAAGGGGAGGCTTAAACAAAATATAGTATAGTTAGTTTGATCCACTTCTAACCAAAACATTACATCATTTAACTTTCAATGAACTTTATTTAATTAAAACAATGTTTATTTATGATAATGTTTCATCAAGTATAAATAAAATAAAGCATAAATAATAATTCTGTAGATTATCTTTTGCCAATGACTATTACAAATATGAACTTTATACTAAATATGCTATTGTCTTAAGTAAAATATTTTTTACTTATTACTTTGTACTAAAAGCTAATTGTATCATGTTATAGTTAATTATTTCATCAGATTAACTACAAGAAATAATTTATTCTAAAAAGCTACAGTATTGATAATATTAATTTTTAAATCTAGTAGACTATAAAAAAAATATGATAAAACAAATGGGTTTAACATAATTTTAATACTAAACTACATAAAACCTCTATATAAGTCTTCTTCATGGAAATCATATACACCATTAATTTAAAAAACCTTGACACCATTATCCTATGCCAAAGAAATAATATTTAATTTATAGTATTTCTGCTTAAGGAAAATAATATGTTTCTTTCAGGTTGTTATAAAATCTCAACACAGTGAATATATTTTTATACAAGAAAATAAGTCTGTTATTTGTAGAATTTCTGACTAATATTAATTTAATTTCCAGATTTTAAAAAAAACTATATTGAAATTTTTACAATAATTATAGATAACTTTAAATAGAAAAACATTTTTCATCTTTTTAATATTCATTTCTATGTTTGACTATATAATTTGTTTAAGTGCATTTAATTTTCTTGAAAGAATTATAAAAATTTTTATATCCTCTGTATTGATTATATTGTTAAGAAAAAAAATTAACCTATTTATTGTCAATTTACAAATTTAAAATTTTTGATTTTTTACATTACAAAAATATTATAATTATGATAGTAAAAGAGAAAAGTATTGCACACATTCAAAAAAGTTTCATAATAAGAGGTACTCTATTTTTGAGTGTTATAAAATATGAATTTAAAATAAATAATTGAAAAAATACTCAAAATTAAAATATCTAGAAATATAAGCTAAATAAATAAAGATGTAGAAAAACAAGCGAAATTTTAATATTTAAAAAAAAAAGAATTAAGTTTGTCTTTCGTTTTTATTATTAATATCTCTGGGAGTAAACAATTCTTTATACATCATTCAATCAATATTTTATTATACTCATTATTTTATTAAAATAAAAAATATTTAATTTTAAAATTATATACATAATAAAAAATTCATTGAAAAATGGAAGTTATTTTTTTCCAATAAATTAATTCACTAATTATTACTAACAAATTATTATTATTTTTTTCTTTTTTTAATAATTTTTATTATTTTATCATCATATTCTTTGCCCCAAAATTGCTTATAAAATTTAAGTTAAAATGTAATTATGTAATAAAATAATTGTTAAAAGTTAACCATGTTAATAAAATAATATTACAGTAAACTAACATCTAACTTATCTTGTATACAAATGAGAATCATTAGCCTTAAGTTACATTTAATTGTGCTATCATAATGTGTGAACAGTTTGACAGCTACATTTAAAAATATATTCCAAAACAAGAAATCCTTCTAAAAAGATGTAATGTTTAAATTATCTCAATGTCTTTTGTTAATTATGATTTATATTATGAATAAACATTATTTATTTTAAATTTAGTGTTTAGTATAATCTTATTAATTTTAAAATAATTTAACTGTTATTATTATTTCATTCTCAGATTGAAAAATATTTGATAAACTCCATCTATATATTGTCTTGCATTTGGTGGTCGAGAGGTCAGCGCGACTGCCTTGCACTTGCAGGCAGTTGCCCGGGTTGCGGGTTCGCGTCCCGACCGATGCTATGACACTTAAAATAAAAAATAAAATAAAAACTCCATCTATATAATTAAATAGTTAATTAAAATAGAATAAGGATATAGTATTATGTTCTCTTTATCTATATATTTATTCTCGTCAATGTTTGCTCTGGTATAATATTTTTCTCATTATAATATACATAAATTATATAACAACAGTGTTCATGCTTAAATAAACAAATATACTATCATTAATCTGTTCTGAAGATAACATTATAATTAGGAAGTAAAAAAATTATTTCCTATCCTTAATAAGAACCTAAATAGATTTTAAATAAAAGCAATGACTGAATCGAATTGAAATTAAATCTTTCTATAAGTTAAATTATTAGGTATTAATTTGCTTGAAAAGCATTAAAAGTAATTATTTATTAATCTATCTTGGAATAGTTTACCTATTGTAATGATTTTTTTTTAAATCTAGACAGATTTAATTTCATTATATGTTTCGATTACGGTTTCATTTACAATCTATTTAAAATCTTAGCTAACGCTAATAAGTGTACTAATTATTTGTTGGACTATTTCCATAATCTAATATTAAGAACTGAATGTCTTTAAAAAAAAATTATATATATATAGTGCACAAGATAATATTTTACACACAACATGATTATGGCAAATAATTATAAGTCATCCCAGTGTGATTGTATACAATGTCTAAAAGTCACTAATTAACCTTGCTCTTAAGAAAAAAGTGGAGAAATCAGGAGTACCATCATACATATATATGGAATTTCTATTGACTGTGCCTTTGACAGAATAGCTTAGATGGTTAAAACAACACCTTAAAATTCACTATTCAATAATTCTAGTGCTGTCACTTTCAGGCCAACAACACCCGAAGAAGAGAAAAGAATAATACCACTTGAAACATTGTGCTAAATACTAACATGTGTGCTATTATTTAACAGTTTTAATGTATTTAGAAAGTTTAAATGAAGTTCAAAAATTTTCTAAAGACATTCAATTCTTAATATTAGATGATGGAAATAGTCCAACAAATAATTAATCCTAAAATACCATCATCACAAACCTTTAGACGAATACCAAGGATAGTAAGTGATTTTTATTACTATCTAATTATGATATTATCTTGATAACAAATTAATGATATATTGGCTTATTTAAGCATGAGTGCTGTGGGTATGTGATTTGCATATGACAATCAATTATCTGTTGGAATTTATTGATTTGTTATATTTAAATTATATTATTATTTGAAAAGTTATATATATGCACTTATTTATTAACATTTGTAGTATAATATATATATATATATATCTTAAAAAATCATCATGTTATCTAAAATAACATTATTTTCACAACAGTTTCTTGTACACCTGGGTCTCGTTTTATGTGGATTTATTTAACGCGATTTTGAAGTTACGCGATTCATGTTTCTTCGGAAGTCGAACTCCAATAATGCACTATTACTATAAATAATAAATTTCATGCACTTACATCATATTGAAAGTAACAGCACATTATTGGAATTTGACTTTCATCTTAGTAATTTCAATATTTTCAGTGCTTTATAATAGTAAGATTTTATGCAATAATGAAATTAAAATCATGATTTCCACATTTTATGTTTACACACATTAAATTTTACAAGATTATAATGTAAATTTGTCCAAACATTGTGCGTGTTAATTTTGCATTTTAAATCACATTCTGTTTTTGCTTTTTAAAAAAGAACGTAATCAATTATTAATCATTTAGTGTCCACAAGTTTATTTTTAAAAGGTGAGTAATAGCAGTGGGCACAATTAAATTTGACAGTTAAAAATTAAAATCTGATTTTTAATTGTAATTAACAATTAAGGTGACCTGAAATTAATGTGATGTGAAGTTGGCACTAGTTGTATTTCCTCTTGTGAAGAATCTGATTTATTACCAGTTTGCAAATGAACCTGTTTGTCGGCAAATAGCGATAATAATTAAAACGTGTATAAAAAATGTAAATTACTGTACTGTAAATTATGCATAAAAATATATTATTTTGAATAAAATTAAATATTATAGTTAAAAAAAGTTTGTCTTGTATCAATTTTTTTCACATTTGAAATTTTTTATTAGTCATATTTTATTTCCTTATTTTTTTTTGCGCAAATTTTAAAGTAATTTTATGTTGGTGCTTTGCTTTTATGCGATTTTTGAAAAATCACAGTCTGTATCCCCCCCTTTATCAAGGTAAGTTACGTCTATTTTTGCACAATTTCATTTGCACGTGTTTTCTGAGGAACCTATCTATCACATAAAATGAGACCCAGGTGTATTTAACATGTTAATTTATGAATAATAAATAATATGCTAAACATATACTAAAATTATACATCTGATCATAGAAGGGTTTGAACGTGATTATACAATCTGCTGATTACTAAAATGCTAATAAAGTTAATTTTAGAGAAAGATAGAAGAATGAAAGAAATCAAATAATTCATGCAATATATTTTAGCTAATAAATTTAATATTTCATTATAAATAGTCTTGTAACTAACACACATTACATTTTTTATAAGAAATCAAAAATATGCTGTATAAATCTTTTCCAAAACACACTATTTACATCAATAATTTGTTGTTATGTAATTACTAATATAAATTATTTAAAGATATATAATTGGCTTATAACATCTAAGCCCCTTTAAATTGCTCAATGTGAAATAAAACAGTAACTGTTACACAATAACTACTATCGTTTATAGCCCACCAATATAATTAGCTCACAGTATTGATTTTAAAAAAAAATTCCCTTAGCAGTTGTAAAAAAAGTACACTAAACTCTTGATGCATGTATCATTTTCTTGCATACATCATTTGCTTTCTTTGACTTCAGAACCAGTATTGTAAAAACACATGTTTTTAATGTTTTTATTATGTCTTGAATTATCATTTTATCATATCTATTGATGACAAATTACAATCCCAATATATGATTTTTCAATGCAGACAATTTTTTCTTTAACTTAAAAACAACATATAAATCCTATTATTATGTGTGTGTATATATTGTACCAGTCACTTTGATCTTCTTTTGATCACTGAGAACACCACTAGGTCACTGTCAATAAAGAAAATTTAATTTATGGTGATCAAGAGTTGATGATGATAACTGCTATCAGCTAGACTCAGGGAGAGAAAGACATCTTAATATTGTTTAGACAATTGAGAAAATGACACATAAATAAACGTTAGCCAAAAATAATTATAAATGATTTTAAAATTTATTAAATCTAAAATATTTGTCAAATGAAATATGAAAGTTTGACCTAAATTTGTTCACCTGGTTTTTATCAGAGAGTATATGAGAATATTGTAACATTAAATACCCTGGTAAATAAGTTCATTTTCTTACCAAAGAATTAAAAGGGATTTATAATGTCTTCCTGCTAGTGATTTATATAAACAAATTCCAGTTTCCTTTAGTTAGAGATTTAAAAACAAAAAGAACGATCTTGTACAGAATCCAATGAACAGTGCAGAGCAATCTTTTCCTAAAACCTGGGAAAACATTGGGACATAATAGGATTGTTATTTGCCTGACAACACTCATAAAAGGCCATGTTTAAGACTCCTAAAGTTGATTCTGAGAAGAGAAAAAGAAAAGATTATGATATTACATAATCTGAAATATAGAAAAATCTCTACTGTTTAAAAAAAAAAAAAACAGAACAATACACTCAATAAATCAGTAGCCAAAAGATTTACAGTCTGCAAAAAATGCAAGCCAAGATTATCTAAATTAATGACAATGAAAGAATAAGAAACAGGTGGCTTAAAAAGAAAACTATTAATATCTGCCCAAGCATTTATCAATGGTTAGTAATATAAAAGAGAAAAACACTAAGTATAAAATATAAAGTTGCAATACACTCTTGGACAAATAAATTTAAAATATGAAATCTTAAAACTAAGAGTCTAATACTTATAATAAATAAAACACATAATAAAATAATTAAATGATTATACATCTTACTATAGGTGCAGATTTATTTTTAGATTAACCTTTAGAGCGCTGATTATTTTATTGGCCAAATAAGGCAAAAGTCAAAACTTTTAATTGGTTAATTGGCAAAGTCAAGTGACAATTCACAAACTCAAACATCAAAAATATTCATCTTTTAATATTATATTCACTTTAGTTTTGTTTGTAAAAAGCATATTAATAATTTGTCAGGTTATGAAAATGAATGAAAGTTTTTCCAAAAATAAATTATTATATAATTATATAAATTTTCACTAGCGGAAAATGTAAAATGAAATCTTACTCACCAATCAAAATCTTTTGCTAACGGCGTTATTTTCTTTGCCAATTTTAGTTGTAGAAAAAGCAAATAATTTTTGTTAAAAGTCTTAACTATTTTTCCAAAATAATTTTATTTTTAGCATATTTTATCAAACTAATTTATAATTTGTCAAAACATACTGTTAAAATGATCATTTTCAAAATAAAACAAATACAGATTGTAACTCTTTACTTTTTGGCAGCTATTTTCTTTGTTGTCAAAATTTAATAGCAAATAAGATTTAAGAAGGGGCATTATTTTTTCTTTGTTTGACATATAAGGCCATTTTTATTGATTTTTTTACTTGTAAAATAATTCAAGAGAGGGCAGCATTTTACAAAACTTTTTTTAATCTTTAAAAAGTGCCCAAAATTGTAATCATAATACAAAAAGTGACCAATTTAGAGTGACATCAAGCCACTTCATTTTTAAAATGAATTGGGCATGCAAAGAGTTAAGCTGAGACTTTAACATAGAGACTTAAACAAAAAAATTAAACCCTGGTTATGATATGAAAATGTGAGTTTGCCTTCAAGGTATAATATTCTGTCCAGCAGATTTCTTCCAGTGGGATACACAAAGTTCAGGTTTATATACAGTTTCTTACAAAGGTTTTGATCTTCATTTATCTGTTTGGGAGTCTGAAAGCAACCTTTGGGATCAGTTCTGGACTAAGCTTTTAGGTCATGTTCTTGAAGGCACAATTATGGAGCCCTGGGGTTTGTCCTTGGGTTGATTTAGCAGTACATATTATTATTAAGGTTCTTTACAGTGAATATTTTCTTCATCCTGGAGAGATGATCACTAATTCCAATATTTTAGCATATTCACTTCTATTAGTAAGCAGCTAAGTAATTCTTTTTTAGCATGGCAAGCAGCAAATACTATTAGCAAAATCTCATTTTAGTACTCAGCAAAAATCTAACTTTGGCAATCTGCATTTAGCAATTAGTGAATATAAGTTATATCAGCAGTCTGCCATTAGTAAATGTAAAAGTTAGAATCTGTATAAGAATCACAATAAGAATAAAAATAAGAATAACAGAATAATAAATCATGTCAAAAACCTGGAGCTATTTATGTGAATCATTATTTCCTGTGTAATCTTTAATCAAAAAGTTTTGACCAGGGTTAATCTCTATCTCCTGCTTAATCTTAATTTAAAAAAAACAAACAAGATCTTACCAGGGTTCTTATCTATTTCAAAATTAATTAAAAAAATAAGTCTCAGCACAATAAACAAAATAAATAAAAAACTTATTGCAATCAAACTTATTTTAAATTAAAAATGCTTTTACAATTTCCCTCTTTAATTAAGTATATGTGTTATGACACATACTCTTAATAAATAATAAAGTACACAATTTTTAAATTAAATTTTCTTTTAAAATATTTAAAATATACATTCTAATTTTGAATTTTCTGATGGTGCTTTTGCAGTGAATAAAGCATACACATTATAATTAATTCTCATATAATGTTTCGGTAATTATTTTTTTTACAAATTCTAATTATAAATAATTACAATATTAAGATGTTTTCAGTATTAATAATTTTTTTTATCTAGAATCTTATTTAGACCCTTAAAGAATATTTGAGGCTAATCTGTCATTTTAAAAGCTTTTAGCTTTGTCTATGAATGCAGTAAAATTGAAATGTGGGGGAATAATCAATAATTGGTAACATACCCATGATTGAATTAATGATTATTTCTACTTTTTTCAATCACCAAAATCAGAGTCTGGACAGTCAATTTTGTTGCCTAAGGTAAGATTTAAAAACTGCATCTATTAAAATTCTTGAAAAGACCAATTCAATTTACAAGAGTTAATTTTTTTTGCCCTCATTCATTTGACAACAAGATCTTTAAATAAATACTTAATAAATGTAATTAAAATACTTATTAGGTTAGTTTTGTAATGATCTTTAATGTAAATACATTACACAAATTGAATTCATGTTTTTTAAAAACATTGTTAACAAATGAGTGAGTGCAAAAAAATTGATATTTGTAAATTGTGTTATATTTTCCACTTGATAAATAATGAACAAGGATGATATAAACATGTAAGAATTTGTGATCTGGTCCAAATCAAGAATGCTAGTTTAGTTTAAAATTCATATTGGGGTCATTATGTTTGTAGAAATATCAAGTTTTTAAAATATATTTAAAATAGTCTACTAAACAAAACAAATGAATGTAATAGGAGAAACTGTATTAAGTAAAAACTAATATATTTAATTTTAAAAAATACACAAATAAAAAATATATAAAACAAAAAAAAATGCGAAAAAATAAAAATAAAATAAAAATATAATAAATAATAAAAATTTTAGTCATCACTCTATAAAAAGAAATTTTTCTTAGAGATATATCAGTAATGATATTTCATAGTTTTATCTTTTAATAATGATTTAAAAACTTTATCTATCTTATCATTTCTGAATTTCACATATTCGCATCAGCTAAGAAAACTATTTTGTTTTGTAGCTAAACTAATTATAAATTAACAGATTTCTGAAAAATTTTTGTTTACATTTCTGTTAAGGAGACTAATTTTAATAAATTATTATTTAGGAAATTTTTAAAAGTGAATGAAAAATTCATTTTGAGAATTGAAAAATTTTTATAAACAGATTTTTTCTTCACATTAAAAATACCCTCAACTATTATTATATTTTTACAAATAGCTGAAGTAATTTTTTTAATGGGTTGTATTTAGTAATTAAAAAATAGTTTTATTATTTGTGTTTAAAAGCTAAATATATTTTTTAAAAATAAATTTAAATATGTAGAGTTAATATCTTTTTTTCTAAAGACAGATCAAATGATTAAGTAATATATTAAGAACTGCTTCCAAGCCATAATAATAACATATAGTAATGTGATACCTTTTTTAAAATTATTTTTATAATTGTAACAATCAATAACAATAGTTATTTTTCTCTTTTGCTTTGATATTTAGAAATTTTATTATTATTATTTCTCATTAAAATTTTTAATTCTTTTAAGTTAATATATCCTTATGATTTTTTCATTCAATTCATTATAATTATTTTCAGTAAGATTTCTGATCATAAATTATTATTTTAAATATAATAAACTCATCCTTGGACTAGTAGTTAAACTTGATAGAACATTGTGATTATATGAATAAACAGTTGAAAACATTGATGTGATAATTTAATACATTTTCCACAAAATATTTTTTTATAGCTAATTATCTGTTCTAAAAATATTTTTAAAATTGGATTGTAAAATAATTATTTCCTATGTTTAATAAATACAGATAAATAGAAATACTAACAATAATATCACATGACATTTCTTTATGCATATGCTTACAAGAGCAGTTATCACTCTAATCTAAAGCTTAAAATAAATAACTCTAAAATAAGGAAAACTGCTCTTGGAATTATATATATATTGTACCGGGTTCGATCCGTAGGGATCTTACTACTGGCCTCTTACACAGAGAAGAATATATTGTACTGGGTTCGATCCGTAGGGATCTTACTACTGGCCTCTTACACAGAGAAGAACATACTCGGAGAGTATGTATGTCCAAATGATAGCTATAAGATATATAACTAGCGTTACATTTCCAGGACATAACTTCTTCTCAACTGTTGAATTCAACACCATGTACAAAGCACTTTTTTGTTTTGTATAAACACAGGCACCAGCTATTTATCCAGAAGATAAATAATGCACTTTGTACAATGGCAACTAATTCAACACCCAAGATACACCCATGACTAGCTCAGTCTATTTTTAATTCAATAACAAATATTGTTTCACTTAAATAGTGGTAAAAAGAATTGACTGACAAATAAAGTTTTAAGTTTAAAGACAATTTATTTTAATTCACATTTATTAAACTAATTTTAAATATTTTATAAATCTTATTTACTAATATAACACACGCACATTTTTGATTCACACACACTATAATATTTCATAATAAATCATTAATAGTATTTAAAATTTAAACACACATATCAATAGTTCATTTTATGTATGATATAGAGTTTATATCCTTGACTCTTGGAGAATGCGATGGCTACCTTAGAAATGAAAATAAAAAATGTTATTACCTAGGATTTTAGAATGAGGACTTTTTGCTGTTTGCTGTTTCTACTGACATATTTCTAACCAGTTAGATTTTAAGTTTCTTGAAGAGGTTTCATTCTTGTTCATCGGTATTATTTCTGGAGACAGTTAAATATTGATGGTGACTCTTCAAGTTATTATATAAGCATTATCCTATTCACAGGCAGACTTTGCTGTTTTACTGGACCAAGGCTGGAGAAAGTCATATGTTTTCCAAGGTTTTAACAACTGCATTCTTGTTTCTGGATGCATAATAATCTGATTGATATAACTCAAATGCAACTGTTTTTCTGAACTGACTCAAACTCAACTGAAATGACTGATAAAAATTGATTATTTATACATGAGACCTGTTGTTGCCTTGATGTCCCCCAGCAATATCTGTTGTTGAAATTCCTTTGATAATCCTTTAACTATGAGTTTTTGGAGATAAGTTTTTTAATCCTGTTGTTTTATACTTTTAATTAGTAGCCCTGCAAATGTGTTGTTTTTACATTCTTTTGATTAGTAGTCATCGCCATATTTTTTTAAAATATAATTCTCCTTTAATTTATTTTAACTTGCACATATTTATATTTACAATCGCATACATTTATTACATTTACAGTCACATGCACATATATAATTTAAGATCCATTCTCTATTTAATTTTAAGATGAACCTTTTCTTTACTTAAATAAAAAGAGATTTATATTTTTAAACTCTTAACTATTTATTTTAACGAATACTAATAAGAAAAAACTCTTTACTTCTTTTATAAAACTTTTAAACTTGATGCTTCTAAACAAACCCCCTCCCCTTCTAATTAATTAATTGTAACTTTGTATTTCAAAAAACTCGTACTTTTAATTTTACGTTTTCGACAGCAATAAAAAAGAACTCCTAACTTTTAAATATTATTCTCTTTTAACGAATAATTTTTTATTTTAATAATTTTAGACAGAATTATTATGTGCCAATACAATGTTGGTACATTACACCACCCTCTGTTTGAGAGTAAAATGCATCATTTTTGACCATTTTATCTCTGATAACTTTAATTCTTACTTCTAAATATTTATTAATTTTCTAAGTTTGCTTTTTAATATCTTTTACTTTACATGCCAAGGGCAATCTTCAATTATACTTTACTTCTTTTGATGCTGGCAACATTGCTTACAATGGTCTCAGTCCTGAATAGTGACCAGGAGGACAAACTAAATTTGTGGTGCAGGGATTTTTTGGAAATGAGGTGGATGCAGATTCACTGGCTTATACTGACTTACATTATAAAAAACGAAGCTTTGGGTGCTGATTCTCTTGACTGGACTTAGACACAGAAAAGGTTGCTGTGAAATGGCAGGATTCATCAACTGTCCATTCTGCTTACGCTTTGGAAATGAGGTACAAGATATGGGGATTCTTCCATGAAGAAGTGACTTGCGGCCTATGCTGGTTTTCCCAGTGTGCATTTTAAAAGAGGAATGATCCCTGATAAGTCCATTATGGGTACTAAATTTTATCCAGTTGACAGCTTTAACTTATCCTTATCTAGAACTTATTTCAATACTACCCTTATTCCCTTTAATTTCAAACCCTTATACATTCCTAATATACTTAGATTGACTCTCATTTACTTATTTTAACCTTACAATATTATCTTTAAATTCACATGAACATTATTTTAAAGATTTATTTATATTAGTCTTTCGATATTATTTTTAAACCATTACTTTAACTTCTTTATTTAATGGCATGTATTCAGAAAAAAACTTTTACTTTATTACGATTTATTATTATAATATATTTTTATTTATTTTGATTACTTTAACCATTTATTTATTAATCTAATTTTACAATATTATTTTCAAATCCTTCTGAACATTATTTTAACATATTTATTTATATTACAGGATTACTTTTAAATCATTTGTTTACCTTCTTATATTACCGTACGTGTACTCAGGATAAAAACTTTTATTCTATTATAATTCTACAGATATATTCTATTTATTTGTTTAACTTGCTTCTATTCTATGTATTTCCATTATCTTACTCATTTATTTAATTCTACAAACATTACTTTTAAATCATTATTTTGACCTATTTACTTAACCTGATTTTTTTTGAACTGTTTATTTATGATCATTACTTCTTAATTAATATGTGCATGGAGAAAAAAAAATCTTTTATTTTACGAAGCCTCCATTATTATTATTACTTTCAAACATTTCATTTATCATTACTCATTTATTTTTAAATTTATTATTTTAGTTTTAAATAGAAGTTTCAGATTTAATTTCTCAGACTTATTTACATTAAAATAATTATATTCATGCTCATTGTTTATTTCCAGTTCTTTTTGTTTATTTCCTTTACTATTTCACCTGATTACTAACTTTTAAACTATGTCAGGTGGTTCCTTCTTTCTTTCTACTAACTCACTAACATAAATTATACTCCATATCCTCATGGCTATCCCTCAATTAAAATTTGTTGCTTATCCTTTTCCTGTTCTGTTCTATTTTCTGCTTTATAGATTAGAAAACCTTTAAGCTTCGCAGACCTCTGTATTTTTCCTAACTGAGAATATTTTTTCCTATGCTTTCTTTTTGTTTTAAATCTATGTTTAAAATGAACACAAACTTTTACTTTAACCTTTTTAAATTTTTGTGAAAACTTTTCTACGCTATCTTCAACCTTGAACTTATGTCTCTCTTCTATTTCTTGATCTACATTTGTTTCTACTTTATCTGTTGCAATGCTATCTGATTCTAATTCAATTTTCATGACTTTTCTCACCTCAACTTCCTTTATGCTTTCTTTTACTATCACCCTTTCCTGATTTTCTTTGTTCAAATCTTTCACTACAGTTTCTATGGCTATATGATTCATCTCTACTTTTCCCCTTATTTCACCCCTAATTGCCTTCATTTCTCTAATCATTTCCACTTTGAACTCTTGCTGACTTTTCTTGAATTCCTGACACAATTCTTCCCTCAATTCTGCTTTGAGCTCTGGTTGGCTTTATTCAAATTTCTGACACAATTCTTCTTTAAGGTCTTGCTGACTTTGCTCAAAAATCTGACACATTTCTTCTTTGAACTTTTGCATCATATTTATCATCATCTGCATCTCAGATATCTCTTCTTTCATTTTTTCCACTAACTGTGGATTTTTAAAATATATTGGGATTTTTTTCGGCTCCATTTTCGAAAATTAATTTATCTTTTTTATCTTTTATTAAACTAGCGCTTACATTAAATTAAATTTAAATACTACTGTTTATTTATTTTTCTTACTAAAATGGAAACATACAGTTAACTCCACCCCTCATCCTTTTCTCTACCTGTTCTTAAAGCTTTAGCTCCACCCATAATATCTAACTGTCTTTAATTTAAAAAAATAATTTATTTTAACTAGCGTAAATGTCAAATCTCTTTTCATTTAAAAAAAAAAAATTTTCGGTCAATTCTTTTTTTTTAAAATTAAACCACTTTAACATACATAATTTAGCTTTCTTAAAAATTTTTTTTAAACAAAGTATTTAGTTAACTGTCATTTATGACAGGTTTGGCTCATGTTGGTTACACCATTTATACCAGGTTTGATCCATTATAGATCTTACTACCAGCCTCTTAGGCAGAGAAGAACATGCTCAGAGACTATGTATGTCCAAATGATAGCTATAAGATATATAACTAGCATTATATTTCCAGGATATAACTTCTTCTCAACTGTTGAATTCAACACCATGTACAAAGCACTTTTTTGTCTTGTATTGTACCGGTCAAAATAGTATGCTCACTTAACAAGATTCTAATCCTAAGCAAAAGTACCTCAAATACAATCATGCTTGAGATACACAAGTCTGGAGCAATCCTGAATTCTAACCTATTTGCCTATTCTTCAAATCTCTGACCCAATGAACAACAATTCTGATGAAACAGTAAAATTATTTTAAATCTGTTCCCAGAAGCAGAGCAGTAGAGCATAAGATCAAACTGATGATGATGATCGAGGTTGGAGTAGCCCAGGAATTACATTTATTATAGTTATTTATTAATGCTAGGATCTTAGCTAAAGAAAATAGTTTTAAATATTAACTAGAAAATAATAATTCAAAAAAACAAACCAGGATTTACATGAAATTATATATATATTTAATAAATGTAGAAAATGCATATATATGTTACAAAATTGTTTCATGCTTGGAGTGATCTTATACATTTTGAAAACTTGAGATTTGTTTTATAAAATCCCCTTTACATCCATTATTTCATGAATATAATTTTATAGAATATGCTATAAGTTGTGTGGGGTTGATATGCCAATTTACAAATGTTTACAAATAAAATGCTGTGGATGTACAAAACAATCTACAAGATCGAAACAGATTTGGATTACAGAAAGATACATGATAATTTAACATTAATCATTTTGACAAATAAATATAAATGTATGGTCTCAATCATTTATTTACAATCTTAAAATCATTACATATGTTTGATAGGCATTGTTTGGACATAGTGTCTTTAGAATAAGTATACATAAGAAACAAACAATGCGCAATATTTACGAGAATAAATTATACAAATTGATTTATGTCTCTGAGAATTGATAACGCTTTTTTTTAAATGAAAGCAGTTTTAAGATCAACATACTGAACGTATTTTACGTATCTTTAACACATCATTGGGACTTACCAAGTTTAGATGGATGGATGATCAAATTAAAGAGCAAAGTAACAGTACTAGCATACAATAACAAAATAAGGCCTCATGGCAATTGTGGATATTTTATCATTTTAAAAGAATATTTGAAACGAACTGAGATTGGATATGTCCACACATTCTAGTGGAGTGATATCAAAGGAGAGGCTGAGATTGAGAGCTCAGATCTGGATATGCTGTCATTCACAGCATATAAAGCTCATAAACTTGATGTTCCACAGGAAGTATTGTTCCTGATTATGAACGATTTTGAAAAGTAGGATGGGAACTTCATGCTTCCGATGCCCCAATGACAAAGCAATCAAGAAATGGAAGATAAAATATCAGAATAAAAAAAAATGTATGCCAGCAACGTTTATATAATTTTATATATTATTTAAACTTTGGAAATGGTCTAACCTCTCGCGCAATAATCTGTTCTCAATTCTGAGTCATATAAATAACCATAATGAATTATAACGCTTCTATTTATAATATTATTAAACTAACAACATTTATATTAAAAAAAAATCGATTCCCCAAATATGTATTAATTGGTAGAAGTCACCCTTGAGGCACCAGCAAGAAAAGGAATGGATTAATTATGTGAAGGTTCACGATCTTTTAAAATAGAAATTTAAAGACAAATTCAAAGCAGTAAATTTAGCAAAATTCATCCACAGTAAAAGTTTTTAATTTACTTTAAGAATAATGAATTTAAAAATGAAACCAAACTCGCAAGCAATTTCTATTTAATATAAACAAAACTTTATTGATAGGTTTTAAATAAAGTCCACCCTTTTTCAAGTAAAACAATTATTTCCCCTTTACTCGTGAATTTGGCGATTTTGGCATATTAAAGAAAATAGATTATATTTATACATTAAACAAAATACATAAAATCTTAATGGAGCTGCACACAATTATCTATATAAGTTAATTAAGCGTGAAAGGTATTAAAATACATTATATTAATAAAAGATTACGGAGAGAGAGTTTAAAAACAAAATTAGCAGAAGCTTATAAATCAATATATAAATTAAGATATGAAGGTTGAACTATAGATTACAAATTACAAAAGTATTGACTTATGAAGGCAGTTTTATGTTAAAGGTTTACCTAAGAAAAAACAGCATAGCAGCGTCATTAGCAATCAGCGGTCAGAAGCAATCATGTTGTATGGTCGGCCAGATGGAACATGGCAATTGCAGGCAGACAGTTCTATGAGAGAAGAAGAGAAAGGTGTTAGATTTCTCTACTCACACTTCATTGCACAGGATTTGTACTGGCTTCTTAAAGTTAAGGTCTTGAAATGCTTTGAAACTGACTGACCGATAAAAATCTCAACTCACTGAAAAATAACTAAAAACTGAAAGTAACTAAAAACTGACTTCCTTTGTTCTGTGGCTCCTTTTATAACATTTTAGTACCACCCAGAATGCAATTTCATATACCAACCCTATCTTGTAAACCTTTTAAAAACAACATTTAACTGGCAAAATATTTTCAACAGATAAGGCTCAAAATACCATTTTAGCTGTTTTGAAAAATTTGAAAACAACTGATAAACGATTTGTTTTTGATCTTAATAAAGATTTATAAATTTTAATTATAGACAATCTGACTAGAGATAAAGATAATTTCAATATTTCAAGCCTTCCCCATTTTTCTTTGTTGTTACATTCCAATCGTTTAATTAAATACTTTACATCAAAATACATATAGATATAACAAAAAAAAATTACAATTATATAAAGAAAATGTTTAGTTGTCAGCAATAAACATTAATAACATTATTGCTTCATTCATATATATATACGCATCATGCACACTACTGTTTTACTTTACTAGATAAAAATTAATTTTACTAATCTTTGTAATGATTCGGCATAAAGTGTGTGAGTGAATAGCATATATTTATAGCAAGGTTTGAATTGCAGACCCTTAGGAGGTTAGTATAGATTGTGAAACATGAAGCTTGATGATGATTAGACATCGATTGCTTCGGTATAAACACGGGTGCCAGATATTTATCCAGAAGATAAATAATGCACTTTGAACAATGGACACTAATTCAATGCCCAAGATACACCCATGACTAGCTCAGTCTATTTTTAATTCAATAACAAAATATTGTTTCACTTAAATAGTGGTAAAAAGAATTGACCAACAAATAAAGTTTTAAGTTTAAAGACAATTTATTTTAATTCACATTTATTAAACTAATTTTAAATATTTTATAAATCTTATTTACTAATATAACACATGCACATTTTTAATTCACACACTACAATATTTCATAATAAAGTATTAATAGTATTTAAAATTTAAACACACATATCAATAGTTCATTTTATGTATGATATAGAGTTCATATCCTTGACTCTTGGAGGATTCACATGAATGTGATGGCTATCTTAGAAATGAAAATAAGAAAATGTTATTACCTAGGATTTTAGAACGAGGACTACTTGCTGTTTGCTGCTTCTACTGAGATATTTATAACCAGTTAGATTTTAAGTTTCTTGAAGAGGTTTCATTTTTATTCATTGGTATTATTCCTGGAAACAGTTAAATATTGACGGTGACTCTTCAAGTTGTTATATAAGCATTATCCTATTCATGGGCCCAGGCTGGAGAAATTCGTATGTTTTCTGAGGTTTTAACACTGCATTCTTGATTCTGGATACATAATAATCTGATGATATAACTCTCTTAAACACAACTGTTTTTCTGAATTGACTCAAACTCAACTGAACTGACCGATAAAAATTGACTATTTATACACGAGACCTGTTGTTGCCTTGATGTCCCCCAGCAATATCTGTTGTTGAAATTCCTTTGATAATCCTTTAACTACGTGTTTTTGGAGATAAGCTTTTTAATCCTATTGTTTTATATTTTAATTAATAGCCATCGCTGAACTTGTTGTTTTATACTTTTAATTAGTAGCCATGCAAATATGTTATTTTTACATTCTTATGATTAGTAGTCATCACCGTGTTTTTTTAAATATAATTTTCCTTTAATTCATTTTAACATGCATGTATTTATATTTACAATCGCATACATTTATCACATTTACAGTCATATGCACATATATAATTTAAGATGCATTCTTTATTTAATTTTAAGATGAACCTTTTCTTTACTTAAATAAAAAGTGATTTATATTTTTAAACTCTTAACTATTTATTTTAACGAATACTAATAAGAAAAAACTCTTTACTTCTTTTATAAAACTTTTAAACTTGATGCTTCTAAACAAACCCCCTCCCCTTCTAATTAATTAATTGCAACTTTTTATTTCAAAAAACTCATACTTTTCATTTTACGTTTTTGACAGCAATAAAAGAGAACTCTTAATTTTTAAATATTATTCTCTTTTAACGAATAATTTTTTATTTTAATAATTTTAGACAGAATTGTTATGTGCCAATACAATGTTGGTACAATATATATATATTACAAGCATGTTCTTATGTCTGTTTTGATTAAGAAAAGTTCTTTATGAAAAAATAAAATTAAGGTAATTAAAGATTTACTTTTGTTATTGGAAGATTCTATGTATTTTACTTATAAAGGTAATTTTATAAGATTAAGGAAGGGTGAATAATAGGTTATATTATTTCTCCTTTAGTATGTTCAGTTTATATTAATTATATGGAAGAGGAAATTATTATTAAAAAGAATTGTTTATATGTAAAGTTATTTGTTAGATATGTTGATGATTGTTTATTTATAGTTGAGAATGATAAATTGAAGGAATTTGTAAATGAGTTTAATTGTTTTGATCCTTCTGTAAAATTTGTTTTAGAAGGAGGGGGTTAGATTTTGGTAAGTTAATTTTTTTAGATCTTTTGGTGATTAGAAATGTAGAAATTAATTGTTTACTATGCAGTCATTTAGTTAAAGTAGAGAATTAAGATCTATAATTAAACCTGATAGCTATTAGTATGTATCTCATAAAGTAGCTGCTTTAAGGAATTATTGTCATAGGAATAATAAATTAAATAATTCTAGTAGGATAGCTTTGTTTCAGAAATGTCAATTTTATAAAGATTACCTGAGGGTTGGTTACTCTGATAAATTTATTAAAAGTATTTTATTTAATAGTAATATTTGTAAGGATATAAAGGATAAAGAAAAATATGATTTTATTTCTTTGCCATTTAAATTGTCTTCTTATAAAATTGTATGTAAAAATAGTAAATTATTTGGAAGTAAGAAAATTGCTTGGAAAAGGGGTGTTACATTGAATAATTTATTAAATAATACAAAAGAAATTTTTGATAGAAAGATTATTCCTGGTGTAATATATTTTATCCTTTGTTTATTTTGTAAGAAGGCCTACATAGGTCAGAGTAGGTTGAGTTTAAATGAAAGGATAAAGGTTAATAAAAGTAGAGTTAAAAATAGATATCTTGGTTCTGCTTTGTATGACCATGAAAAAGATACAAACCACACTGTTAATATATATATATATATATATATATATATATATATATATATATATATATATATATATATATATATATATATATATATATATATATATATATATATATCCTTGATATGAATTAGGATTAAGGGATGTTCTAATTTATTTTCAACAAGCTTAGACTTTTTTTATAAAGTTATCCCATACTCAATTCAGCTCAACATAAATTATTAGTCAATATGTAACTATCTAATTTTTCATAGGTAAGGAATTAAAACAAAAATAAAAAAATCACTCAGACATTCAGATTGTTGGAGTTACTTTTAGTATTATGTTTCTTATTATATACAAACATTCTGATAACCATTTTCATAAGATACATTCCTCCACCAATTTAACTCAAATTCATTAATTCATTACATGTTCTATGTTTAACTGGGTACCAAAGATTGAATTATGAATGATGTGTTTAAACAATCATCTTTTTGCATAGATCTAATTGCATTTATAAAGTTATTCACAGATGCAGTTATACAGATTTCAAATCTTTTTATATCACAATAGTTGTTTTTTTATGTAGATTTTAGAAACTATGACTATAAAAATACAAAGTTACACATTATTTGGTTTATACATTACATCATTTATTTATTAAGTTATATATATATTATATTGTAGTGATGAGCTACAGCCTGATACACCATCCAATTATATAAGACACTCTACCAATTGATGCCACATAGACATATTTGCTTAACCAATAAAATGCCAAGAAAATTATCATATAAACATTTTTTCTTTCCAACACATACATTTACATAAACATCTTTTTATTTTTAAAAGAAGTAATAAAAACTATTAAATTACTAGGAAAAGAAAAAATGAACAGATAGGTATACTAATACTGGAATAAAAGGTGTTATATGTTACTAACTGGGGAGAATTATCCAAAAAACCTTTCACATAAACTTAAAAAAATAATAATAATAAAAACAATGACTGAATTAAAATCTAAAGACATAGCAACCATTTGTAGAAATGAAATTTAAAATATTTATAAATTATTTTTTATTTATAATCCCATTTATTTATATTATGTCTGTTAAACAATAGGAAATGTCAAGGTTAAAATGCTTAAAAAAACTTCAAACGACCTACAACGCAGTATTAATTGTTATAATTGTCTTCTGCATTCGAAGATCAAACATTTTTTTTTGCCTGCTTAAAAATAAATTCGAATACAAAATGGATGTGAATGTTCGAATTTAAATGTATAATTTTTTTTTTTCTAAATATTAATCAAAATGATCAAAAGCTGAAATTTTAAAGCAATCGTTTGAAGGGAAAGAAATAATTTGAAAATAAGAAGATTTAAATTATTTGCTAATTAGACAAATTTTAGCTAAATTTATGTGTTGCAGTAATATTCAATAATTAATTGTTTTGATATAATAATATCTTCAATGAAATCTTGAGCAGCAAATGAATCAATAAATATATATATTATTTTTATATCATGATTGCTTGCTGAAAAGTTTATACCATGGGGTAATAATACATCATAAATAAAGCCATGAAAAGTTAAAGATGTTACCTGCCCATTTAGAAAAAACTTGAAAACCATTTTTGCTTTAAATAAAATGCCTAACTAAATCCAAGACTGGATAATTGGAGAACATTATTATTTTTTGACCCAGACAAGAAATTTCTCTTCTTCATAGGAACAGAACATCATCTCCATTCATAGAATTTTATTTAGCAAATGAACAGTTTCCAGCAGACTCATCAAACTTTAATTAACATAATGGGATAAGAATTGTGACTTTTGTTTTATTATTTTGTCTATTATAAATTTTATGTATTATTTTCGTTTTCTACAAATGGAAGCTAATGTGTTATAATTTTAGAGAAATTCTGTATGAGAGTAATGAGGGGGGAAACATTAGATTTATATATATATATATATATATATATATATATATATAAATCTAATATATATATATATATATATATATATATATATATATATATATATCATCTTTAATTGTATAAAGAATAAAAAATTTACTAGTTTTGACCTCCCCATCTGACTGACTTTTGACAACATATAGGAAATTAAGAGGTAAGAAATTTTAATATTATCTCATAGTAAGCTAAACACAATGATAGATTTTTTTTCATTTATTATTAATTAAGCTTACTTTTGTATTGCTTTTATAAATCAATGATTTAAAACCATTGATTTATCTGGACAACAAATATTTTTTGTTGTTGTTATCATGTTTGTATACATATTTTAAATTAGTCAGCTAAAATCGCAATCACATATACATATATAATTTTACATATTCGTTGTTGTAAATAAATAGTCAAGTACATGAACTTTTTACCATTGGGTTTATGGCAAGAATTTTATTTTTATTAATATCATTATAGATATCAAAATGGTATAAATTCATCCTTGACAAAATAAATTACATGTATCAGATTTAATTGTTATTCATACTTTATATTTTTTGTTAGTCAATAAATGTTTATATAATTCATTATTTTAATTTGGTCTCTAACTCATCATTATTTCAATATCCACCATCAGCTTTATAGTTCTTCATTATTCACATACCCATTATAAATATTATTATCTTATTTATTTTTACACCTATTAATAGTATTACTATGATAGAGGAAATACATATACATGTTTAAGTCATTTATTATAACTTTTAATACATATATACTTATACTGCACATACATATTTTTATATATCTTATGCTTAATTGATTTTTGGTAATTAATTATCACCTATATAGAGATGCAATAACTACTATTAGTGTGATCTCCTTCCCTGTTAAGAGAGCTCAAGCAATTACTCCCTGAGTTTGAGTACTGTGGTATAAAGTGGCTAGAAAGGGGTGAGAATTGGATGAACTGACTCAAATTGTATCTAAGTTAATAAAAATAGGTAGATCTAGTCTATTGGAAGTAGGTACAATCATAGGTTATGTATTTCATCGTGTAATCACTTGCATCCTATCCAAAGACCCAAAGTCTGACCATAGTAAGATGTGCTCCCCCTATCTCTTCTGGATTCCATCAGCCTGTTACAATATATATATATATCTGTTTAATGAGCACTGACTGCTTTATATGAAAGTCAAAATTCTTGATTATAGCCATTATTTTTATTTTACAGTATTTTAAAAACATTAAATTTTACTTCCTTTTATACTTTTTTGACATGCACTCACATTTTAGCATTTTCTGGCATTTTTCTTTGTCTTACAATCAACATAAAATATATTACTAAATGATTATTACTTATCTGAAAATAATAAATTTAACTTCATTTGATAGATATTTTTGTTTACTGCTAAAATAAATTTTAAATGTTCACATTTTGTTTCTGTAAATATTAAAAAATGAGATCATAAACAACACAAAGAGTTTAGACATCATTGTTTCTAAAAATATTACTTTCAGTTTATAAAATCAACAAAATATTTTTTAATTCTTATTATTTTTAAACATCTGAATAAATAATTATTTATTTCTCTTATATTTAATAAATCATGCTTTAAAAGTTTAAATTTTTTGAATATTTATTGCAAAACTGTGATCTTTTTCATTCTCGTAAGTTTAAGTAGATTGCTGACATAGAAACTAAGTTTGTAAATTGCTTCAGGCCATATTCATGTCAGCTGCTAATATAACATTACATTTTTGAAAATAAAATATTTTAAGTCAAAATAAGTTATTAATAATTTATATTTTTTGATATCTAATAAATATAGAGTAAATTATTTAAAACAAATTATTTAAAACTGTAATAAATTCACAAATAAACACATTTTGGGTCATTGGAACTACAATGTCATAAAATGCTGAATGTTTTACAGCCTTGGCAACAAATAATGGTGAACATGTCAGGGCTGGGCTTATGTCTATTGTAAGAGCAGGAATTTTGAAATTCCTGTTTTCTACTTCAAATTTTTTAATGAAAATTTATTATAATAAAATATACCATTTTATATGCATTTTAACATATAATACTTACAAAAAATTCACCAGGGGGCGAATTGGTCAAAAAAAATAAACTTGCAACTATAAATCATTAGGTTAAGATTTGGAATTGCTGCTTTTTGTAATTTTTTACTATTAGAAATGAATATCTTAATGATGCAAAACTCAAGTTTCTGATGTAGTTCAAAAATTAAAATGCTAAAATAAATTGTATTAAGTATTAATTAATCAATGCTTTTGCTTGGTGTAATTAATCTATATGCCTTAGAGTAAAGAACACAATGACATTATTTATACAAAATACCTTTTAACTGTTTAATACCAATGTTAAAGATCATTATTTATATATCTTTACTGCAAATTTTAATAGAAAATTATTATCAAAATTAAAATGCATCTTTTTATAAAGACTTTTTTATATATCTAATTTCAACCTAAAGAAGTACATTTTTTCAATTATTATAAAATTTATTCATTCTCTTCCAAATATATAGGTTGATAAATTTTCTACCAAAATTGTAGCCAGCTGAGAATCATGATTATTCTCCTACAAGTGTCTTATCAATATCATATCCACAACTCTAAACAATGATTTTTCTATTTTGTATAATATATAATTATGACAAATGCCATGCAACTAGTAATTATTATTCCACAAAACATTTTAACCTTTATAATTTTAATTCATATAAAAATAATTAATTTTTAACCATTTCAAATTGCAGCATCATGCCTCTTATATTTCAGCATTTTTGATATTTTTCATTGTCTCACACATCAATGTAAAATATATGATAAAATGATTATTTCTTTTCAGAAAATAAATTTGATTTCATTTGATAGATATTTTTGTCTATACTGAAATAAGTTTTAAATGTTCACATTTTGTTTCTGTAAATATTTAAAAAATGAGGATGTAATCAAAACAAAGATGTTACACATCATTGTTTCTGCAAAGATTATTTTCAGTTTATAAATCAACAAAATATTTCTTGTTTCTCACTATTTTTAAAAATGTGAACAAATATTTATTTATTTCTCTTATATCTAATGAATTATGCTTTAAAACTTTAATTTTTTTTAATATTTATTGCTAAATTATAATATTTTCTTACTGTAAATATAACATAGATTGTTTACTGTCAGAGCTAGAATTTTTTAATTTAGCTGCTAATGTAACATTATATTTTTGAAAATCAAGTATTTCAAGTCAAAATAAGTTATTAATAATTTATATTTCTTGATATCTAATAAATATAGTGCAAATTATTTTAAAAAAATTAAAACTGTAATAAAATTGCAAATAAACATGTTTTTGCATTATTGGAAACTGCAATGTCATAAAACGAGGAACATTTTACAGCCTTGATAAGATACAATGGCTGAACATGTCAGGGTGGGGCTTATGTCTATTGTAAGAGTGAGAATTTTGAATTTCCTGCCTTTTAGCATGAATTTAAAAAAAAAAACATTATAATAAAATATACTGTTTTACATATATTTTAATGTATAATACTTATAAAAACATTCACTAGGGGGCAAATTATCCAAAAGATGAAATAATTCAGTTCAACCAGTCATAAAGTTAATACTAGATATATAAACAAATTTCTAGATATAAAATGAAAGTTATTTCAATTAAATTAATCTAAAATATAAAACCTGATACATTGAAAATTATTTTTTAAAAAATCACAAGATGCATCTCAACAATGTAAAAGGGATTTTTTAATGTACTACTAACCATGTATGAACTAGTTCTAAAAATGAGATCTTAAAATAAACGATGCTAAAAGGTTAATAATAAACTAGCATCAACAATGATTACTAAAAATATTAAAATATACTTGACATGCAACAGCAGCTTATTTAATAATATGTAAAAAAAAACTTTTTTTAAATAATGCTTTTATAATAATAACATAGCTTACATCACGGCACATGTGCTTTACAGATGGAATGCTATTTATAATGAATATTCTCTTTTCCAATCACAAGATAAAATCTTTTTGAAAGATAGAATAAATCCAATAGCTGACTAAAAAGTACAAAATAACAAAGTAATCAACAAAGTAATCTCTTGGTTAATTTATCATTCTTGGAAAATATCAGAGATCTTAAGAATCTAGACTTGTTATAAAACAATTAGAAATTGCAGGAATATTGTCATTTCCCAAAAGCATTTGAGGCTCAAATAAATCATAAAAATCAAAAAGGCTGCAAATGCTTTTATGAAGTACAATATTCCTGCAATTTTCAATTGTTTTATAACAGATTCTTAAGATCTCATATTTTTCAAAAATGACAAAGTAACCAAGGGATAGATTATGCTGTTGATTACTTTGTAATTTTGTACTTTTTAATTCAGCTATTTACATAAAAGCATTATTTAAAAGAAGTTTTTTTATGTATACATTTTTCTTTTTAATACATTATTTTAAAATATGGTTAAAACTATTTAAAAATCTGTCAAAAATTATAATTTAATAATAAGACATGAAAATAAAAAATACACCCTTCATCAAACAAATTCTAACTTTAAATATTATATTATCATATACTATATAAAAATATTTATGTATTGGCTTTTTAATTAATTCTCTAACCTTTATTTATACATTTATTATTTTTTCACAAAATATTTATGAAATATTAATTATTTCAAAATAATAATGCAAATTTTAATAGAAAAATATTTACTTTTAATTAATTAAATATTTAAATAAAAATATGAACAAAATTTTATTCTAAAAATGTAATATGTCTTTCATTTCAGTTGCTAAGGTATTTTTCCTGGAAAACCTAAGTATGTGAGTTCAAATTCTAAAGGGAAACTTTTTTTTTCAGTGTTAAAAATTAAAAAATATGGACATCCCACTACAAATATAGACAGGCCAAGTTAATGTAAAAAGAATTTTAAAATATATCTTTGATAAAGACAATAAGAAACCTTTATAAGCAAATATTATTTGATATATTATAACAAATTGTGTTTAAACCTTAATATCAAATTAGATATGTGATATTTAAGTAAAAAATGTTGTTGCTACATTTGATGTAGTATCAATTTCCAGGCTATTGATGCCATTGCTTATAATTATAAAAATTACATCCAGTAGAGATTGGTTCATTTTTTTTTATTAAAGATCATACATGTAGATAGTGCAAGTTGAGTTAACATTATTCCAATATTATTACATATTTATGTGGTGATTGATTATTTAATTATATATTTAAATGTTTGAAAGCTAATTTATTTGTCAAATGAATTTAAGAGCTTTATTTATCTATTACCATTAATTCACAAAGGTAGCTTTAATCTACGTACATTTATATTACTACTTCTTATGAAAAAATTGAATAACATTAAATATAATCTTAACTATACAAAACATTAACCTAGGAGCATTGAGCAGAGAAATCTAAAAAAAATATTTATAATCATATTTTTAAAAAAAATTTATTTGTAGAACTATCTATTTATTATATTGAATTTTTTTTTTTTCAATTTGAAAATGTGAGATTATTTTGTTAGTAAAACTGAATACCAGCAAAGAAAAAGCGTTTTAAATAGTGATTTCTTCTTTTTGATTGATATCTTCCTTTGTAATCAGTGATCACTCTATTTATAATTACTTTTACACAATACTTGTGTAATAATTATTAAAAATCAAAAGTATGCATTATTACACTGTTTTTTATATTATATATTTTAATTTTAAAAATAGAAAGTAATAATTTCTAGCATAACATTAACCAAAAACATCATGGCTCTCTAATCAGCTCACATTATAAAAATTATAACTACTACATCATTTCCATCACTGTCTTAAAATAATTTGAGATATTATAAAAATTAAGAATTAGTTTTAATATTTTAAAGCAGAATTTGATATTTATCATAGATTACTATTTTTTCATTACAAAAATTTTATTCATTTCTGAAGTTAGTCTGTTTTGCCATGCATTCCATAATAAAAGCATATTTTATTGACATTACAATCTCATTTCTTTTCAATATTTGCAAAGTTCAAATATAAATTTTTAAAATTTTTGTTTTTGTTTGCAAAATTATATTATTACTAAGTCACGTTTAATTTATTGAATACCAACATAGAATAATAGTTTAATACTAAAATCAAAAGTTGAAAGCTTATAAAAAATCTCACCAGATAGAACAATTAAACCTAGTGATGGTTTAACTCATTTTTAGTGCAGAACATACTAAACTTACATACAATGACAGAGTTTTCATAGTTTATTAAAGAGAGCTTTAATTAAAATTATTACTAAAATTGCTCAAAACTTTAAGATTAAATTGAATGTTGCAATATTTGAATAGAAATTGCATTGCTATGTTGGAAAAGTTTTAATTAATTTCCAGACTATTGATGATGATACAAGCATATACACAGCAGAGATTGATTGACTTTTTCATCAAATATTGGCACTTCAAAGATTATAAATTGCTGTAGATAGTGCAAGTTGATATATATATATAAACAAAACCAAGTTATAAATTTCATAACTTGCTCTTAGCTTGCATTTTATGATCACTAGATGGAGCTTTACCAATAGCTCCTAACAAGCTTTTGTTTACATAAACACTGAGAAGATATAATTCAATATCTCTTTTGGTGTCTCCAATCTTTAGACAATGGTTTCGAGCTAGTTGGCTCATCTCAGTAAAGGGTAGGAAGACTAAAAACTAGATCTAAATACTAACTCTACAATCAGCCTTTATGAAATATGTTTCTATAAGTTTGAAAGCATGAATTTTTCAGATATGTAAATATCTTCAAATCCAACCAAACAAGCTAGACAGCGATATAGGTCTGTAATCAGTTCAGTTTCACCATATAGTAAGAGCCTCACAATAATTGCAAAAACCTTCAAGAGTACATTTATAATAAACAAAACAAGTTATAAATTTTATAACTTGCCCTTAGCTTGCATTTTATGATCACTAGATGGAGCTTTACCAATAGCTAACAAGCTTTTGTTTACATAAATGTTGAGAGAAATAGAATTCAATATCTCTTTCATTGTCTCCAACCTGTAGAGCATGGTTTCAAGCTATTTATAACTTGTTTTGTTTATCATAAATGTACTCTTGAAGGTTTTTGCAATGATATATTTTGCAGAGGCTTTTACTATATGGTGAAACTGAACTGATTTCAGACCCATATAGCTGTCTAGTTTGTTTGGCTGGATTTGAAGATATTTACATATCTGAAAAATTCATGCTTTCAAACTGATAGAAACATTTCATAAATGATGATTGTAGAGATAGTATTTAGATCTAGTTTCTACTCTTTATACCCTTTACTGAGGTGAGCCAATTAGTTCGAAACCATGGTCTAAAAGTTGTAGACAACAAAAGAGATATTGAAGTCTATCTCTCTCAGCATTTATGTAAACAAAAGCTTGTTAAGAGCTATTGGTAAAGCTCCATCTAGTGAATATATATATATATATTATAATGATCAGGGAAGAATCAGTCTTCCATACCTGCCATAGAGGGCGCCACCAGGCAATTGGAACCTGGAAAAGTTATATAGTAGGCAGATACATAGTGTTAAGATACAAATTTCACATATATATTTTGTTACAACCGTCAGCCCCAGTCACTAGCCCACGGAGCAGCAGAGATAATTTTTAATATCAAAAAAATAAAAGAAGCCACAGCCAGTAATAACACACACAAACATTTATTAAACACATATAAAATTTAGAATTATTTTAGTATAACTTTTACTTTAGAATTTAATTTACATTTTAACTTTTATTTTAGAACTTAATTTACGTTTTAACTTTTTATGTTAGAAGCTCGCACAGATGAATTTAATTTACATTTTAACTTTTATTTTAGAACTTAATTTACGTTTTAACTTTTTATGTTAGAAGCTCGCACAGATGAATTTAATATTTTATTAGTGTTGAGTATGGATAGACTACATCAGGGGTGGGCAATTGTTTTGGCTCGGGGGTTGCATAGGTTGACAGAGAGCCACATCAGGGGCCATTTTGTGGAAGTGAAAGTTAGTGGAGGGCCGCACCTTTTTTTCATGACACAATAAACACACTGCTTTATTCCCTGTATTACCAAAGAAATATTTGTTTGTCCATTCTTCATTAAACACATGACATTCATTACCAATTTTACATTTTTTTTGGAGAGTTCATGGTTTCACTAAAGTTAAAAATGTATATATTTGCTAATGCAAAGATAAAATTAAAATTAATCAAATCAACTGGGAAAAACACTGCACATGTATCTACACTGTGCATGTGTATTGATGTGGCCATCCTAGTGGAAAATACAAGATGAATATTTGGTCACACAACAGGAAAGAAATTTCAGTCGAAGGTGGATTTTTCTGATTGTCTTGGCGAGCTGCATAAAAACTCTTAGGGGGCCACATGCAACCCTCAGGCTGCTATTTGCCCACCCCTGGACTACATAGATTGCATTTTTAAAAAAATATTCTATCTCTTATTTAACCTTAGGCCAAAAGTTTGCAGTCAAACCAATGCCAATCTATCTGATATACCGATGTATTCAATGCAGCATGAATGTGACAGCACAATATCATACTATCAGGAATGCACATCTGAACAGCATGGTTATAGAGAAGAAATTGTCTCTCATTTAGTACAGTAATGTTACATCTATCTGGCTAGAAGAACAATAAAAAAACTCCATAGGAAGGGATTGTGGTTCTTTTTGCCATCTTACTATCCCATTTCATAGGCTAAAGAGGTAATACAAGGAGCAGGAAATACATCTGCTTCTGATGGTCAGTATGAAATGGGAGTTATTTTGTTCAAGTGCAGTATATGATGTGATCCGGCATGTAGTGGATCTTTTCATACTACATTTACTAATTACACCAATATATCCACGAAACAAATAACCTAAGATTTACCCTCCCTTAAACTAACTTAACTTTACAAATCTATGCAGCCATTCATACCCAACTTAAATTTAAAATGATTTAATTAAAAGTTTGGCTTAACAGAAAAAAAGTCATAATAAAAACATAAAAGAACGGAAAAAAATAAATTAATGGAAATGATTTTTAAAAAATAATACATTCAATAAAAATAATTAATAAATAATTTAGTCAGATAGAAAATTCTATTTTTATTTAAATATTGAAAAGTTTAGAATTTAGAGTTCTTACTGTTTTCAAATACTGGAAAGTTTTAGAATTAATGTTCATTAGTTATATATATAGTTCTTATGGTTTTAAAAAGTTCATCCTTAACAGTTGCTTGCCATTTGGGATCCAGTGTTAATTGCCCTAATGTCCTGGGGAAGATCAGTATGCTGTTCTCTGTTTTGATTCATCCTGAGGTCCTTTACTTTAGCTGGTATTTTATTTCCAGGCCCTGATAGCCTGTGGTCTACAATATGGGAAAACGATGTCATTTCATTTTTATAGAAAAACTGAAGGAATTGAAAGTGCATCTTTCAATCCCTTCTCCTTCAACTGTCTCCGACTTAACACATATCACACCTCTCTCTATCACATCTCTATCTTTTCTTCCTTTTTTATTTCCAAACTTTTCCTTTTATATTAAACTTTCAGATTGAGTGGACATTACATCATGATGACAATGATCTTTTTGTTGAGGTTCATTTCCTGAGGGATTTCTTTTATTGGATATTCTGTTGCTATTGTTTTTTCTCTCCTATCTGACCTTTAATTATACATTTTGAGATGTCCAAGGGCCAATTTACTTGTACTAATTGAAAATAATCATTTCCATTTTACACAATAGCATTAATTAAATTATATGCATTCTTAAAGATATATTTTTATCTTTAAATCTTTCAAGTTCGTTTTTCTAAAAATTTAGTTTTAAAATACTTTTTTTTTTTTAATAAAGTTTTCTTTTAATAATTTTTCATCTGTGCAATTTTATATATATATGAGTTTAGATGATTTTTGATTTTCAATTTTTAATTCTTAAAAAAAAAAGTTTTTATTTGCAAACTTTTATTTTTAATATCTAATTTTTTAAAATAATGTAATGGTGTATGTGCCCATTATATATCAGTAAACTTGATTTAAAAAAATAAACATTTTTTTTTTTTTTACTTAGGGTTAGTAATTATGGTACATGATTAATGAAGACATTTGGTTAGTAAATTTACAAAATGATTACATACAAAAAAAATGTTGACTATCATTTTCCTATGAACCATCTGCATTTACACCTCCTCCCCCCAAGAGTTGCTTTTTCTTTACATTTCATTTTTAAACACATGGTATGACAAGCAAATTATTTATTTAGGAAGGTTGCATTGAAGTAAATATATTTTAAGAGATAATGGGTTTTTATCTGTATATTTGCAGCACAATTATATATACCACCAACTTATTTATAATTAATTGAAATGCTTAAATAGGGTTACACTGAAGTAAATTCCCAAAGGACACTCATTGTAAGGTGTCACATTTACAATCATAAACTTACATGGCTCTGTGTGCCTATACACATTAAAGCATAATATATATTAACAAAATAAAATACATATTAATCGCAACCTTTTGACTTTTTTTTTTAAAAAAAATTACCAAATTACAATTTAAAATTATTAATATATTTTCTTTCTCATGTTTAATATATGTGCTATTTCTTTCTGGCAGTGCTTTTATAAGATTGAAAGTATATGGTAGATAAAAATATTTCATTAAAAAAAATTTACTCAGGGTACTCGTGGTTTATTATACATCAGCCCACATTGGGAATCCAATTATAACAGTTGGGGTAAAATCAGAGTTTTCCATATCTGCCATACAGGGTGCCACCAGGCTATTGAAATCTGGAAAATTTATATAGTAGGTAGATACGTAGTGTTAAGATCCAAATTTTACATATATATTTTATTGCGACTGTCAGCCTCAGTCACTAGCTCATGGAGCAGCAGAGATAATTTTTAATATGAAAAAAATAAAAGAAGCCACTGCCAATAATAAAACCCACAAACATTTATTAAACATATAGAAAATTTAGAATTATTTTAGTATAACTTTTATTTTAGAATTTAATTTACATTTTAACTTTTATTTTAGAACTTAATTTACATTTTAATTTTTTATTTTAGAAGTTTGCACAGATGAATTTAATATTTTATTAGTTTTGAGTATGGATAGACTACATAAATTGCATTTTAAAAGAAAATATTCTATCCCTTATTTAACCTTAGGCCAAAAGTTTGCAGTCAAACCAATGCCAATCTATCTGATATATCGATGTATTCAATGCAGAATAAATATGACAACACAATACCATACTGTCAGGAATGCACATCTGAACAGCATGGTTATAGAGAAGAAATTGTCTCTCATCTCGTACAGGAATGTTACATCTGTTTGGCGAAAACAATAAAAAAACTCCATAGGAAGGGATTGCAGTCCTTTTTGCCAACTTACTATTCTATTCCATAGTCTAAAGGGGTGATCCAAGGAGCAGGGAATATGTCTGCTTCCAATGGTCAGTATGAAATGGGACTTATTTTTCCCAAGTGTGGCATATAATGTGATCCTGCATGTAGCAGATCTTCATATCACATTTATTAATTACACCAATATCTCCAATCTATTAACCCAATTTAACTACAACCTAAGATTTACCCTCCCTTAAACTAACTTAACTTTATGAATCTATGCAGCCATTCACACCCAGACTTAAATTTAACATGATTTAATTAAAAGTTTGGCTTAACAAAAAGAAAAAAAAATCATAATAAAAACTTAAAAGAACAGAAAAAATAAATTAATGGAAATGATTTTAAAAAAATAATACATTCAATAAAAATAATTAATAAATAATTTAGTCAGTTAGGAAATTCTATTTCTATTTAAATATTGAAAAGTTTAGAATTTAGAGTTCTTACTGTTTTCAAATACTGGAAAGTTTTAGAATTAATGTTCATTAGTTATATATATATATATATATATATATATATATATATTGTTCTTACGGTTTTAAAAAGTTCATCCTTAATAGTTGCTTGCCATTTGGGATCCAGTGTTAATTGACCCAATGTCCTGGGGGAGACTGATATGCTGTTAAACATTTTATTGATTCATCCAGAGGACCTTTACTTTAGCTGGTATTTTATTTCTGGACCCTGATAGCCTGTGGTCCACAATATGGGAAAACAATGTTATTTCTTTTTTTATATAAAAAAACTGAAGGAATTGAAAGTGCATCTTTCAATCTCTTCTCCTTCAACTCTCTCTGACTTAACACATATCACATCTCTCTTTATCACATCTCTATCTTCTCTCACTTTTTTATTTCCAAACTTTTCCTTTTATATTAAACTTTTGTATCGAGTGGTTATTACATCATGATGAGGATGATCTTTTCATTGAGGTCCATTTCCTGAGGGATTTCTTTTATTGGCTACTCTGTTCCTATTGTTTTTTCTCTCCTATCTGACCTTTAATTATACATTTTGAGATGCCCAAGGACTCATTTACTTTTACTAATTCAAAATAATCATTTCCATTTTACACAATAGCATTAATTAAATTATATGTATTCTTAAAGATATATTTTTATCTTTAAATCTTTCAAGATCTTTTTTCTGAAAATTTAGTTTTAAAATACTATTTTTTTTTAATAAAGTTTTCTTTTAATAATTTTCCATCTGTGCGATTTTATATATATATATATATGAGTTTAGATGATTTTTAATTTTCAATTTTTAATTCTTAAAAAAAAAAGTTTTTATTTGCGAACTTTTATCTTTAATGTCTAATTTTTTTAAAAAAATAATGCAACAGCATGTGTGCCCATTACAATATATATATATATATATATATATATAAAAGTTAAGTTTGATGTCTGTATTTGTTCCACAATATATGTAATACTTAAATCAATCTTGTAATAGATGCTTAAAAATACCATTACAAAGTTGAAGTGTTACAGGGCTAAAAATAAATTTATAAATGTTCGATTTTCCATATAAAACTTGAGTAAAAGTTTTTTTTATTTTATTTATGCTTGTACAAATATATATATGTATTCACGTGGAAATTAGATTTTAATACCACAGCTATATTTGGTTTGATTTTTTTTTTAAAAAGGAGACTAAGATTAGTTTTTTATATATATTTATGTAAAAGTAAATTGTATAAATAAATTGCTTTTCAGATTTGGGATTTAGATTGATAAGAATAATTAAAAAGAAAGAAAACAAAAAGAAAAGAATTTTTCATTAGTTAATTCCTAGATCTGTAAAAGGGCAATTTATTTCCATTAATTAGGTAGCTATTGTTAGTGAGAGAAAGAATTTTGTAAATTTTAATTAAAAAAAAAATTGTAATTGGTTCAGATATAAATGATTCAGCTATAAAAGGCTGGATCAGACTATAGTAGGATACTTGCACCAACTCTGAGAGATACAGACACCAACTCTGAAAGAGAATTGCATAAACTCTGATACTTGCACAAATTCTGAGATACTTAGACAAACTATTCCTGCAAAACTAGGAGAAAACAATTCCTGCATATTCTGAAAGCAAAGCTGATCTGGCAATTCTATTTAGAATGAATGCTCACCCTGCAACAAGGATATTTTCTCCTACCATGATGTGCTAAGCTTCTCACCAGGATAGGTTCAGACTCCCTGTGCCTCCATTAACTGCCTATAATGCTATAAGGACCAATTACAAAGAAACCACTAACCAACTTGCCCAAGCCTACCATCAGTGAATCCTGATCAACGAAACATATTCAAGAAGTCTAGTGCACTAGCGTTTAACTAAATTATTAAGGTAGCTTATGTTCTACAATTTAAATAATTTTTTCTCAAATTTGATTTCTTTTTTTTTAATGTAAATGTGTTTCAAGTTTTATCTTATGTAATTCGATTTCGTGCATTTGATATTTTTTTAAGAGTGCTAGTTTCAAACCTTTACTGTATGTCCCCTTTTAGTCATAGTAAGTAAGATAGTAGTTTTATTTTAAACTCACATTCCTTTTCATTATAGAATGTAGTCTGGATATTACAGACTAATTTAATTGGATTTTGGCTTGTGATCCATTTTGTTATTAGCCCTACTTATGTTGTGACCTTAATTATTAGTAATAGACTATTACAAAATATAATAGTCTTTAGTTTTATTTTTTCAAGCTTCCAATTTGTTTATTAGGGGCATGTACGATCGTTTTAACTCTTTCTATAGGTAGATCATGAGCTCCTAGCCTGTCTCACTGTGAGGGGGGTCAATTGATTGAAAGTAATATCTTTCAACGCCCTGTTTTGTTTCTTAAAGTTAATGTTTAGAAGCTATCCTTGCATTTCTCCTGTTTCGACATAAGCTCTCAAATACAGAGATTTATTCTTTTTCTAACCATGGGTCATAAGCAGGAAGCTAGCCTTCTTTTTTTACATGAGATCACTGAATACTTACTAATACTTCTGCTACTGTCAGAATTTTGCACTCTTTCTGCTATAGTTATACAATGCACAGAAATCATTTCTAAGCAGTGTTAAAAAAAAAGAAATATTTTAATTTTGATGAATGTACAAGTAGTACATTTTAAGTGTGTTTTAAGGATTATTATTTAGAATGTTTATTTAATCATACCCATAATAAAATTATTTATTCTTTTTTTACTTGGATGATTTTCTTTTCTGTTGCTATCTTTCCAACTTTCTGAACAAAACATAAGATCTCAGTTGCTTGATTGAGCTAGTTCGGCGCATTTGGTTCGCATATCCTGTCCACCGTTAAAATAAATGTCTAGTTCTGATTTTTGGACTAGTGGCACCCTTGTAGTCAGTATATGTGAGACCTAAAGCTTTCATGCGGTACAATATATATACATATATCAAAATACAGTAAAATTCACATAAATTATATTATTTTAGAAGTACTTTCGACTTTACATCTTGTAGTCTTTATCAACTATGTAACAGTGAATAATCACAATGAGACAACCTTTCACAATACCCATAGTTCAATTCAGATTTCCCACAATTCTGTTAATGAATCATCAATCATCAAATGTTAAAATAACATAATTGTGGGAAATCTGAATTGAACTATGGGTATTGTGAAAGGTTGTCTCATTTTAATTATTCACTATAAATAGTACAAGATGTATAGTCGAAAGTACTTCTAATATAATTAATGTGAATTTTACTGTATTTTGATATATATATATAATAACAGGTCTGTTATATGTCACACAATAATATAGTGTGTGTGCATAAATATATATAAAGTAAAGGAAAAGTAGAAATAAACACAAATATACAATTTTTGTAGATATTTCCTACATTTCACTTGGAATAAAACATTTTTTAAAAAAGGTCTAAATAAATTATTATTATTCTGATTTTGAAATTTAAAAATAAGCATGTTTTCTGATAATTGTAAAAATGTCCATTATTTATTTTTTGAAATCTTTTAATTAATTGGTAAATTATCTATCTTTAAAAATCTTTGTATCTCACATCTTATAAAACTTCAAACTTGCTTTTGAAAGGATATTGATTTGAAGAGTAAAAACACATGTAAATGACACTTCAATAAAAATCTAAAAGTAGCTTTTGATTAAAATTATTTTTAATCAAGATTAGACAATTTGAAAACAGTCTGCAATGTGTTTTATCACTTCAGAAATCCAAGATTATAAAAGGTTTGGAAAAAAAAAGATTATTTTAGTCTGGATTGTAGTTTTTATAAGAGCTTGCCAGAAGAGTCTGGTTTAAATTTTTGACAAGGAGATCAAGTTGGCCAGCTGCAAGTCTAGATAATAGTTTTTGAAAAGAGAGTTGGTCAATATAGTTTCGCTAATATTTTTGTAAGAGCTAGCTGCATAGTTAGTAAAAATATTATTGAGAAGCAGTTGGTAGTAAGAATAACTAACTGCAGTGATGGTTTCCAGAGCTATACAGATAGCTCCAATGAAGATGTATCTGAAGTCAAGACAAGAGGCATCTGCTGCTGATTCACTATACTAGAGTTTGGAACTTAGCAGGAAGACACACTTCTTTGTCTCTATTAAATGTGAACAAAACTGTTTGCTGGCCTGAAGCTTATCAAATCCTAGATATAAGGGAACTGATTGAATGCCAATGTTTTACCTGAATTATACCTTCCTGATTATGACAATTCTGGACTATACCTGTCTCACCAAGTCACAAACAAAGGCACAGATAAATTTATATACAATGGTGAGTATGCATATTCTTGAGGTTATAGCCTCAGTAAATATTACTTATGTAATCAATGTGCATTTAATAAATTTATAACAAAAATGAAATTTTAAATAATTTCTTTGGTAAAAATGACATTTAAAAATTTATATATTTCAAAAGATAACAAGTAAATGATTTTGCTTGAATTGAATTAAAATCTAAAAGTAATGATTGATTCATGGACAAGAACTTGAAAAATCTTTTTAGATTAATTTAAAGATGTAATTAATTAATTATCAGTAACATATTAAAAAAACCTTTTGAGTTACCTGTCAAAAAATTGACTTTATTTTTTTAAAAAAAGAAAATAAAAGAAAATATTTTTATTGACTGAAAAAAAAGAGACTAATTAATAATATTAATTCATATAATCTATGTGTTCATAGATTCACATGTATGTGTGAATTTTATGTATAGTTTTCAAATGGAATTAATTATGAAATATATTTTTAATAATTTTATTTTGATAAATTCAAACATGTTCATTTTATATTAAACCACATGCCTATGTGCTGTCTGGTTTTAAATAAACCTATTGGAACATATATGTAAATCAGTGTAATAATTCGAATTTTGTATAGTATCCATGCAAATCACAAATGTGAGTTTTTTTATTGTATATTGTTCAAAATTAAAAGGCTTCTAATTGTAGGTTGTATTCTAAAGACCTTAACTTCATTTTTTTATTGTTATTAATAAACTTGAAGTCAATTGTTAAAAATTGTATTGCATCATCTCTTGGTCACCATAAGTTATAGAATTTATGTTCTTCTGAGCTAGATTCATGTATAAAGGCTAATATATAAATGGAGATGTAAATTAGTGATTTTGGGCATTCAGTGATAATCAATCATCATCATCCTGGTTGGTGCATAAGATTATGGTCTTTAAAGCCTAGGCACTGCATTTTATTTTAGTCTTATTAGAAGTTATGTTTATAGTTGGCCATAGCATTGATGATGATCAGCATGTTTTAATGTCCCAGCATTATTGTTTTCTGATTTTTCATTATTATGTATCCTGATGAATGAGCATTTAGTGTGTGCCTCCAAGTCAATGGTTAAATAATTGCCCCAAGCTGTCAATGGCTCAATAGTTAGCCTGGTCTACAGAAGACCCATTTCCAATCCAGTCACCAGATTGACTGTTGATTTCTTTTGATGGATCATTCATGATGGTGAATGATTGGTATTTTGAGTATTACTTAGTTCTTATAATTATTATAATGCTAGTTGATGGTTAATTATATCATAGTTTCTCTAAGGAGTTCTGGCTGATCTCTATCAGAAATCTTATGATCTCATGCTCTTTGAATTATAAATCTTTTTTTTTATAATATATATATATATATATATATATATATATATATATATATATAATATATATATATATATATATATATATATATATATATATATATATATTGATGTTAAACATTACTTTAACATTTTTTTCATAATATCTTACTTAAATCTTAAATACTTGCTTTAATATTATATTCACTTGAGGTTGATGATGAATTCAATCACCCCACCTTCACCCATGATTGCCCTAGGGATGACCACTCAATCTACCCCATCCCATTACAATATATATTACTGACAGAAAATAAAAATAAAAATGCTTTTTAAATTCATGATCTAATATTTAAATTTAATTTATTAAATGCCTTAGTTAAGATTACTATATTAATCAATTGCTATATAGAAAGAGTAACCAAGTAATAAATAAAACCATAAATAACATATAAAACTAATTTATAATTCTTATGGTTTTTTTTTTTTATAAATAATTATACAATAATTCAAACAAATTTTTTTAAAAAAAAAATCAAAAGTATTTTAAGTTAATATTTTTCTATTTGAATGTTTTCTGATGGTAAAAATTTTATTCCTTAAAAATATGTAGAATATTTCTAGTGGGTTATGTTTATTTCATAACAAATTATAGATTTGGAAATATTTTAAAATATAACATTGTAGCTTTATGCTGCAATAATACTTAAGATATGTATACCAAGGATTGTTCATGATATATTTAGATGTTCCTTTAATGAATACACAATGAGGGTTTGCATTTTTGCTTATGATTAAAAAAGAAAAAAAAGGTGATTTACAGTAACTGGAATAATAATTGTTGCATAACAAAATACATATTTCAAATTAGATTACATAAATTTTACGAAAACATTATGAGATAAGTACATAAAAGCACATAGTGATATTTATTAATACATTTAGGGAGGGTGAGAGAAGTTAATGTTCCATTGGTATATGGCTGTACATAAATTATGCTTATTAGTTGGTGAGCATTACAGGTGTCAAGTCTAAGTCTTATTGCTTATGTGGCTGGACATTTAAAGTTCATTTGAGGTGAGTTGGTGGAGTGATCTTGTAAATTTCTTTGGATCAGTGGATTGATGAGATTGATATATTATCTTACTCTCAAATGGTGCAGTATTTATACCAGAGTTCATCCTGGTATGACATTGGATCTATCAGTTTATGCATGGTAGGCACTTGAGCTGATTGAGGTTTCAGAGAGTCAGGTGGAAGTGATACAGAAAGCAGTTGGAATCTGTGGCTGATATAATGATGGACTTGAAAGGAAAATGTCTTAAATGATGCAAAAGTTTTCTCTTAGCATGGTAATAATAAATTTTGACAAATTGTCAGCATGTCAGGCATCCACGCCATAAGAAAGAGGATTACAATCTTGTGTTTTTAAATCTAGGTTTTAAATGTTGTTTGCATAGGTTATCCTGAAACTTCAAATTGGCTTATTCATTAATAGACTTAAAATATCTTTATTATTACTAACATGGAAATTTTTCTTAAGAATGCTGGCATGTTTTTTTTTTTTCATAAAATAAAGCTGCCAATATAGTAGAATAGAGTTTGGTGCCAACCACTTGGTCATGCGATTGTATGGCAGCCATTTTGATTGGTTAATTTAAAAATATTTTTTTATGAAAAAGCTTTTGTAAATTCAAAATTATCTCAGAAAATATGTGTGGCATAGTTAATTATTAATAACTGTTTCAATATATGTTAAATTTACATGAAATATTACAGATTTTGAGTGGTTGTTTGGGGGTTTAAACCTAAAACATTTTTATTGCTGCCTAGCAATATTAAGGTTTATTTCTGCTAATGAAATATTTTTTCTTGCAAATTATTCATTATACACATGAATTTTTTTATAACTAGAGTATTATCTAATTAGGTCAAGTTCAGTCCTTGTGATGACTTAAAATTTATCTTTTAAAAAACTAATATCGTGCAAATTCTTAGGATTTGAAACAGGAGCTCTAGGAATAAACATGGTGACAGGATTAAGATCAACTGTGGAACTATTATTATTTATCATTATTTTGTTTCAAAAAAATAACTTTATTTTATAGTAAGGGTTACATTACTTGTCAGTTTACACATATGCTTACATTATTACATACATCAATGAGGGAGGTGGTTTACATTTGTGCATGGATTGATAGGATAAAAATCTAAAAGAATTTAGGATGTATATGTTACATTGATAAAAATTATATACTTCATTGCTAGTGACATTGTGTATATTCTAGTATAGTATTGTTCACTAAATATTAGTTGTGAGTGGTATACTTGCTTACTATAATTCATGCATGCAGTTTTTCAGTACTGCTGCTAAAATTCTTGTACATCTGGGAATCATCATCACATCTATCAATTAAAAGTGTTTGTTTTCCTATTTGTAAAGATGATCTTAATCTAATATGTCCTCAATTATTAATCTCTATCAGAGCTAAAATGTACATTGCAATCTTAGTTAGTCCAATTCTGAAGCCACTCCACTTATAACATTGCTTGCTCCCCTTTCATATGCAAGTCATTCTCTTTTTACTAATCATGCATATCTGTTGGACAAATATAATATCAAATCTTAGGTTAGTGTTTCATTTAAAGATTTGAAAAAAAGTTACATATACCAACAGATATCTATGGTCAACTCCCAATTGCCAAACATTAATCAGATTGCAAAATATGTATGTTCCTCAAACATGGTTAAAATTTTTGTCACAATTCCTACTAAAATCTTCCTCATTCATCATTTTAAATTAAATCTGGATCCCATATGTGTTTTGTATAATAATCATCCAGAAAATATGACACACATTTTTCAAAGTTATCCATGTTTCTTATCCTTATGACACTTTGTCTTTCACAAGCAAATAATTAATTTTAAATAATTTCTCAAGAAAATAAAAATTTTCATCATATATTATAACGTCACATTAATTTTCATGGTCTTAGAACTATGTGGCTTGTTTATTGCTGTGTAATTTTTGACAACAAAAAATACAATGGTTTTTTTTTTTTAAAATATAATAGAATGGTGTAATACATATTTATATGCTTTAAAATATTTATCTAAAAGTACTATGAGCAAAATTTGGCAGAATAATATTTTTCTTAGCTGTACATTACTTTATAATGATATGAAGCACATAAATTAGATATTCATCTATTTAAAACTGAATTAGTTTCATCTGCCCTCAAACACTAGTCGTAATGATTATGTTTTCATAAGAAATGTATCATATGCCATGATTTTTTTTCATCCTGTTTATATGTTAATACTTGTATACAGTTTGCTATTAATAAAGTTTATTTACTTTATAAAAAAAAAGTCAATAAGAATTAAAACATCAATTAATGACAGTAAAAAGAATAAAAAAAACAAACATTGATGCTAGTATTAACTTGCACTCTTGAAACTGCTAAAATTATATCGAAACTACACGAACAGAAATAATTTTCCAGTCAATGGTCATAGTATAGTGTTAGAATTATACTTTTAGCATTTCTTCATAAATTTTCCATTATAAAAATGAAGGCTAGTAAGATTTATTTTTCGAAAGAATGACCAAGTGACACATTCAAGTATGTACTCATCTATGCTGAGTACAAGAGAGTACACATATAGTTAAATATGATTATATTTTTATAAGCTATGTATCGTATGCCATGCAAATTCTTTTTTCCCCCATATATGTTAATAGTTTTATATAATTTGTTATTAATAAAATTTATATTATTTGCATATAAAAAAAAGAATTTCAATCATTCTTCATCATCACAAAGTGGAAAGTAAAAAAGATCAAAGCTTTTAATTTTATACATTATATTTCGAGCCACCTTTACGAGATTTACATATATAAATAATAGTGACGCTTTATTAAACAAATAATTGGAATATCTAGCGTTAAATGTCGACATAAAATATTTGCTTCAAATTCAAATTCTACTGAAAAATAATTGAAATTCTTTATGTATATTTCACGTTTTATTATGAACAGCTGCATCAGTTACGTCTCGATACCTCCAATTTAATAACTATTATTAAATTTATATAATATTTGATAGGAGTTATTATATTATAAACAGTAAGGACATATTCAAGCTGATGAAGTGTTCAAGTGAAAATTTGAATCCTACTGAGAAAACTTCTGTTATTTTTAAATTTGATTTTAAAAAATTAATATTGGATGTTTTAACTAAATGTTTACTCTTGTTAAGTCATTATACAATAACATTGTTTATTTCGATGTTTACACTAATACATATACTTAGATACACAAACAGAAAAGAGATATGACTAAGTACAAATTTGACATAGACATCTATATGCATTTATTTTTAATATCTTTTTATTTGAAACATTTAGATTTTATTTATTTGAATTGTGCAGTATTCTATTTGCATTAATGGACAGCTTAATTAAACTTAGACTTGCGAACAAATCGTTACGAGACATAATTAAATCAGTCATTCCTGACTTGTGAGTCACAAACCAAGTTAGGATTAGATCCTAGGTTACGTTATCAAGATATAACTAAATTTTGTTTGTTATTTATCTATAATATAGTAAAGCGTATTATAGATGTACAAGAGAATATACGAATGGGGAATTCTATATTGTCGAAATTTTGATTCATTGAAATTTATGTTATCGATGATATATTTGTTTATATATATTTAACTAACATTTAAATACTTATGGACAAAGACATTTCATAAGCTCATTTCTCAAAGAACAAAATATAATTTTAATTAGTTAAAAAATGTTTGTTTTTTTTTTTAAAAAAATCAGATTATTTTTGTTTGCTTAATTAAAATCCAGCTCTAATGTGGAAATCTACAACACTTGTTTAATCTTTGTATATATCTGCTTTCTTTTCTTGTATATTGACCTAATCTAATTAATAAAATTTGATTTTGAAAGTAAAAAAGAAAAAGTAAAAAAAAAACATACCAAATTGCAACAGAAAAGTGTAATTTGTAAATGATATATTTGTTAGCTTCATCATAAAAAAGAAATGCTATGAGAATAATTATATTATAATATTTGTATAAGTTAAAGATTAAAATTATTAAACAATAAGATAAGATGGGAAATATATATATACTTTTGCAACAAAAAAAAGTTTTTTTAAATAACTCCTTTAATACTGAGTAAAATGTAATTTTATAAATAAAAATAAATATGTTTATTATTAAATATAATTTGTTTAAAAAATATCAGAAAACTTTTGTAGTAGATAAAAAGTATAAAGTTCTCTTGGTAACAAAGATACAAAAATGCTTTGAAAAATTGGTATTTGTTAAATAATCACTGTACATCGCTTGGTGGTGCTGTTTCTGTGCAAAAATGTTTTGATATAATGTTTCTAGGCCGGGACAAAACACTTTACTTTTTATTTAAAAATGTACATTTTTCTTTAATAGTAAATGTAAAGTTTAAACAAAAATTTGAAAAAAAAAGAAGAAAACAATTGATTAACAAACTAATCAGCCTGAATTAAATGAAATTCCATTCAATCAAATTGCAATGCATAGCACTGGAATGTGCAGGGGGGGTGGACTGATGGTTTTGCTGATCCGAAGGATCGTCCAAAAGATGCATTACTCTGATCAAACCAAGCTTATAATTTCCAAAACAATGTCCACCCTCAGACAAGTTTATGTTATTCTTAGCATTCTACATTAAACATCAAAAAGAAAACAAAACACTTTCCTTTTTATTTCAAAATGTATGTTATTCTTCTAATAGTATATTAAACTTTTAAACAAAATTTAAAAAAAAACACTTGATTAACAAACTAATCAGCCCAAATTAAATTAAATTCCAATAAATTAAATTTCAGTGTGTAGCACTGGAATGTGCAGGGGAAAGGGGAAATTATGGTTTTGCTGATCTGAAGGATTGTCCAAAAGATGCATTACTCTGATCAAACCAAGCTTACAATTTGTCTCGTAGCTCTTGTGAAAACATGCCTATTCACATGAATTTTGGGAAATGGTGTTTGGCTCTATACTTTTGCAATTCTTTTCAGCTTCCAAGCTGTGTAGGGAAGTGCAGAGATGGGCTTACAATAATTAGTATGTAATAGTACATCAACTAGGGTATAAGATCATTACTTCGAATGCACATTAAAAGTCATGGCCAGTTGAATTACATACACCCTCACATCATATGGTAGCGATCTGTGAAGTGTGCACTATTTGCATAGTGTCACGAAGCACATCAGTAGGCCATAATATTTGTGTGCAAATATTTGAGTAATATTTGTGTGCAAATCTAGTCCTGCTAATGGCTAATATGACCAGAATTGTTCTATATGCCATAAGTTCAGACAGCACCACCAACCGATGTACAGGAGCTATTTAACAAATACTGAAAAATTAAAGTGTCAACTGCAATAGCTTATAATCAACTAAATATTTGTTAATGGGACTTATCAAATTAAAATGGCTTCTTATAATCCTAATACATTTTTAATGTATTTTAGTTACATAAAGGAATTCATGGACTTATCTTCATAAAATATGATAATTTCCCTCCTAAAATGTAGACCCCATCATTATTTTTATAGTCATTGCACCCATATTCATCTGAACCCAAATTAAAGTTAATTAGGTATATTATGACTTTCTGTTTGTGACATTAAAAAATTTCAAGGTTCACTCAACACGATTAAAATCTGAGTTCATTGATATTTTATTGAATGTACTAACCATTATGTTATACATCGAAGATCAATAATACATTTCAATGCCTTATTTTAGAGAATTTATTCTGAATGAATATGGTAAAAAAATTCTCTAAAATAAGGCATTGAAATGTATTATTGATTTTTGATGTATAAGTTATGTGAAACAATATTTTTAGTTTTTTTAATTATAGAAATAAATCTCAACCCTTAAAAACTCCAATCACAGTTTAAATTGCACATTTTATACCAATTAAATCTTAATATTTAATTCTTCTTTAACGATATTTTTTTATAAGAATTATCAATATCTTTGTCAAGTTTGTTTATCCTTATTTTGAGATTATGATGATGGTAAAACGATTTGCCCTGGAAACTAGACTATTATATTCGTTCTTGATAGTATTCTATTCTATCTATGTATCATTTGCTTTTTTCCATAACTATATAAATATTTAGGTTTTTAAAGTCTGCCCAACACATCACAATCTGGAATGTCATATTTGTATTTTTTTAACTTTTCAGAATAAGTCTATTTTTCCAGTTACCCATAGAAAGTTTTGATATTTCAGGTTTAAGTTGAGCGCAAATGATATTTCATTAACTCTTTTGCAATAATTTGTCAATTTAACTCAGGATTGCTAAATTGAGATCAAAGATCTTGATTCTATATGATTCCTGATCTACAAAAGATTGAGTAAAAGCTGAATTGTATTTTGGTAGATTAATCACATATCTGATCGACACTATTGTGATCAAATTTAAAACAGACTTCTCCTGACATGGAAAATATATCATTTATTTACAAAAGAATATATATGTTCATAACGTATATAATTATAGAAATGAAGGTTTTTCATGAAATGGGAGGGGGAGACGAAAGATGTATTATAATTCATAATACCATTAGGAAATAACCTTGTAGAAAATTAAAATACAAAACTACAAAGAACTATAATGTATATATATAGAAGTAACTCATATGGATAATTACTGCTGCTATTTATTATGGTTCAGGCCTCTACCACCCTAAGAATTATAATTTTATTTAAAAGACATTGATTATCTTCTATTTGTTTTTGTTTTTTACATCCAAGCTTAGAATCAAAATTATCACATATATATAGAAATTGTTATGCTTAAAACACACTCACACACACACACACACACACATATATATATATATACGCGTATAAGAGTAAGAATTGGCTTTTTTTGTTGTTTAATAATTTAAAAGTTTAAGGCATAAAATGTTTTAAAGTCTTATTTTTTTCCTAAATAAATGTTTTAAAAAATCATTATAACTATTAAAATTTAAAACATAAGACTAGAAAAAAAAATTTGCTGGATTTCTAACTATTTAGTTATGCAGTCCGTTAGATTTTCCTCCGGCATGTGCTGAATAATAAAAAGAAAAGCCTTTTTATAAATTATTTTTAGTACATTTTTGAGGCAATTAAAATAAAAATTTCAGAATTAAATAATTAATTTTATATAAAAAAAAATGTTTATATATATATCGTATATTATAAATTTAAGATTATCAAACTTCTTTTCTAGTCAACAATTAAAATGAATCGCAGGCGCATGATCATAATTTATAGGGTCTAAGTTTCTCACTAATTGTGTTAAAATCAAATATAATTTACAATTGAATGATGACTAAATATATATACATAGGGAAATATCCTTATATTTTATTTTAAGGTGTGATTTTAATACTTTTCACACCTTAAATTAAAAGAATATTTCCTTATTTATATATATACATTTTGTAACAATAGTGTTCCAAAAGTTAGCAAAGATATAGCACAAAGTAGTTTAGGGAAAATAATAAAATAAAGCATGTGAATCAATGATGTGATGTTACAGAACCAAGGAATTTAAAATAAAATAAAGCTTACAATAAATGATATAATATTAAAATTAATGTTTTCACAAAATTACAGTGTTTAATAAAAAAAATAAAACAAAAGTAAAATGAAACAATAGTAACTGGAAGTTTCAACAAAATAGTACTTGCCCTTACTAGAATAAAATAATAATCACATGATTGTTGTAGAGATAATAATTTTCCAGTGGTTGTTGAGCAGTTTGGCTTAAATTTGAGTGGTGTTTATATACATTCATTTGTATAAGAAATTGTTTCTTTATATTTGTTAATGCAATTGGATATTTTAAGATTTTAATGGCAATGCAAATGTTATCTTGTTGAAATATCTGATTATTATTTCTTATATCTCACCTTGCCTTCAAATAATAGACTAGTCCAGATTCCATCTTCATCAGATTGAGCATTTATCGCTAAGAACCAATGAATATACAAATAGATAACATAAGTCCAATAGCAAGAATGGGCCAATAGGGAATGATGTTCACTGAATTTAATTGCTCTCATGAGTGATGGGGATCTGACCAAAAATAATTAATTTCATTTTACTATCATTTTATTTTTTTATTAAATACAGTTGCTCCTGAAAGCATTATATATATATATATGGGTTCTATGTACTACATAAGAGCATTAATGGTGTATTTCAAATATCTAAGAAAATATATTAATTAAAAAGAAATTAAGAATAATTAGTGGAAAATAGATAGTCACAAAGGATAGAATGCTATTGTAAAAATTCACTATGCATTAAACTCATAAAGATGAACTAACTAAAATATTTAAGTAAAACATACATAAAATAGAACAACATCCTCTGTAAATTTGTATTAGGAACAGTGACAAATATTAACTAAGATGTATATTTGTAGGGTAATTATAATTTGGAGTTCTATGACTCTTTAAACTAAATCAAAAATGGAGGAGTTATAAGACTATTGGAAATATTCATGACTGAATATGGAAATATTTTTAATATATTGAAAAATTAAGAATTTGTTATTGCATAATAATGTGAATGCACATTCAAACAGTACTAAATTAACCATTTTACAAGCTAAGTATAGAGGAAGAGAATGTTTTCTTGTATATAGACATAATTTTATGAACAGTATAGTTTGGTTTATTAATGATATAATTGTTAAAAGTATAATTTAAAGTGTGTAAAAAAAATTTGAAAACACAAAATCATGATTGGAATTAATTTATTAAAGCCTATTGAACAATTTATTATTTTTTAAATTTAATATAATCTAGTATTGTGAGATTATACAAAACATATAAGTTGTAAAAAAAATGTAGGATAACTGAATCCTATAAAATTTTAATTAATGAAATTTATCAATAAGCTACTTAAGTGAATTAAAATCGGAATTCAAAAGATTCATAATGTTTGATTACTAAGAGAGAAAATTTTTTAGCAATATGGAAAACAAACAATTGATTTATAAGTACAGGTGAATTGTGGATGATATAAACTGAGAGGCAAAATATAAAAGAACTGTGAGGCTGGCTTATTCATTCATTTAATAGCTATTTTCAGAGATTTATTCAAATATAATTCTGACAGCTATAATAAAGGCAAATAGTAAGGAAAATTCATGAAGCAATGATCAGTTCATTTGATCATGGACAATCCAGCATTGAAAAGCAGTAATTTTCATTATACTTTTTCAATAGTTTATGAATAAAAATATATAAAACTATACCATCTTTAGAATGAATTGCAGAGCAAAACTATTATTTACCTTGTTGGTTTCTATCTGAAATGTAATTCTAGAAAAAAGTGAATATGCAACTGGAATAGCCTAGCCAAATTTAGGAATTGGAGTTAATTTTATATACACAGTTTATGGTTCTCTTTCATTACTTGTAAATTGTTTGAACCAATTAGAACGTAGAAATTATTATTTTTAATATATTTTTAAAATGTTATAATAATAAGCCAAAATGATTTATACAATCTAAAGATCAATAAAAATTATAATAATATAGAAGATAATAAAATTGCCAAAATATCTGTTGCCATAAATCTATTATTCATAAATAGAGTAAGGAATTCTACTGAAAGACTAAAATAATAGCATAAAAACTATCAAAACAAATGGATGTAAGGCATCATACTATGGTGACATGAGAGCCACCATAGCTACTAGGATATCACAACACAGGTATAGATACAATAAGGCACATACAGATCCAGAATGCACTTCAGTTTTTGCTCAGCATCAAAAATTTGTTGGGACATGTGTTCGAACCCACATCTGCAAAACTGGTTTGTACTGAGCGACATGATGTTAGGCAAAAAATAAAAGAAGCATACTTTATAGCAGAGGAATCTTTCGCCATTAACCGTAAGGATGCATGTTTTGCTATATCTAAAAGATGATCTTAGTGACTTATTTGCATATAATTTGCATATCAGATTTATTTATATAATGATTTCAAAGAAAGGATCATAACTGGCTATGAATATGAGAAGTACATCATCTTGTAAGCGCTCAGCCATTTAATTTAATTTTCAATTTGTTGTTATAGCTTTACATAGAAGTGTGAAAGCACGATTTAATAGTATTATTTTGGACAAACGTAAAGTATAAATATACAGGTTATTACTTTATAAATAATAATAATAATAATAATAATAATAATAATAATAATAATAATAATTAATAATAATAATAATAATAATAATAATAATAATAATAATAATAATAATAATAATAATAATAATAATAATAATAATAATAATAATAATAATAATAATAATAATAATAATAATAATAATAATAATAATAATAATAATAATAATAATAATAATAATAATAATAATAATAATAATGCTTCTTAATCACGGAAAGTGATAAGAAATAAAAGATTTTATTTGTGAACTTTTTGAATAGCAAATTTATAACAAACAGTCATTTGAACGCAACAATTCATGACCTATTAAAAAATATACATTTGCACGATTTTGTAATAATTTATATTTATTATTATATTATTTTAAATTTTTTATTAATAATGCAAAATAATAATTTTTTTTTAAAGTTTTGTTTCATTACTTTTTTTTTGTTAGATATTTAAATATTAATAAAAATCAATAATTAATTCCATCATTTTTTTTCAACATTTAAATTGTACAGAATATTAGATTTTCCTTTCTACATTAAGAGATTTTTCACAACTAGATATCTACTTATTATCATTTTTTTGTTCTTCAGTAAATTTCTTTAACCTATGTAATAATAATGATGATGATGATGATGATAATTTTAATAATAATAATGATATCCTTCAATCCCATGCAGTTAATCTCATAAGGGTCACCACTAAACTCATTATTTTTTATACTCTACATAAATTCACTTTTACAACAAATATAGAATAAAATTACCAGAATCCAAATTCCACACACCCAGCAATCCATTCCTTGCATAGCCTACATGGATGACATCACTCTCTTCTTTCCCTCTCAGGAACAGCTCCCTATACTACAAACCATTCTTAATGACACACAGCAACTTACCAACTGCACTTTAATTCCCCCCTCCAAATCATATTCCCAAGTTTTCCAAACAAATCCCACTTCATTCGTCTGTTGTTGTTTTTTTAAAAAGGCTCCCTTGGTATAAGATTTGCTATATATGTGTATAATAATTAATAAGTTTTGTTAAAATAAGTTATACATATATAGTAATTAATGTTTTATTAAAATAAGTTTTATTAAATGAAACAGACAGGAATTTTGTAATTAAATTTGGTACGCTATTAAAGATAAGCGCTTCAGATCAGAAACTAATTAAGCAGCTAGATTAAAAGTGTTGATTACTAAAAGTAGACAATAGCTGAGAATTAATTGGTTTCTGAAACATTCCTTAACAAGAAAAAAGAAGGAACAAAAAAATAACTAAGCAGTACTTGCAGTGGGGAACTCATTGAATGCACACGAAAGTCAAGAGTTTTAACTTGGCATCGGAACAAACCCAGTGAACTCCACCACTGAAGGTTAAAAAGTGGACCTAGAAACTTTGCAGGCCACACCAGTCTATATTATGTTTTTTGTATGCCTACATGGCCAGCGTTAGTAAGTTAAACTTAATTGTCTTATAACTATATATGTAATATTATTTATCTGACTGATAATTCTATTAAACTATTTGTCTAATCGCTTGGTTTCTACTGTCTATTTACCTGATTGTTAAGCTGAGTGAGTGGCTGTACACAGCAGAAAATTGGCGCAGTCAGCAACTTGCCAACTTGTAAAGTCAAAAATAAAAAAAAGTGTGATATTTACAATACACAGATTGGATACAGAAATCAGTTTATGCTGACAGTTAATTTATTAGAGATCCGACCCTCAAAAAATTGCAGCCATAAAGGAAGCCTGAAGACCTAGATAAAGAACTTCAAGCTTTCTTAGGATTTCTTAATTATTTTGAAGTTTTTCTTAAGGGGAAAGCTCACATAGCAAAACCGCTATACAATTTATTAAAAAAGAGCCAAAAATGGATTTGGGATCAACCCCAAGAAAAAGCTTTTTGTGACACGAAAGAATTATTAATGTCAAACAGCTTATTAGTACACTACAACAGTAGCCTTGAATTGATATTGACAACAGATGCATCCGAAGTTGGATTAGGAGCAGTATTATACCAAACAGTAGCTGACGCTGAGTGACCAATTGTCTATGCTTCAAGAACTTTAACAGAAGCTGAGCAAAATTATAGTCAACTAGATAAAGAGGCACTGGCTATCATATTTGCAATAAAAAAGTTTCACCAATATTTGTATGGTCGACAGTTTAAAATCTTTACCAATCATAAACCACTGTTGGGATTATTAGCAAAAAATAAAACTGCCCCTGATCATCTAAGCCCTAGAATGTTATGTTGGGTTAATCTGTTATCAAGCTATGATTTTGATCTAAATTTCAAAAAAGGAAAGATCATTAAACATTAAACATGCAGATGCACTGTCAAGAATGCCCATTAAAGCTGAACTACAAAAAGATGACCAAACTATTAACTATATCGATAATTGGAACAACGAATTAATAACCAGTGAAAAGGTAGCTAATTGGACTAAACCTGACCACAGATATAAACACTTAAGTAAATGGATCAGCAAAGGCTGGCCACAAAGTCGGTTTGAGAGAGTACATAAAACTTTATGGGACGTAAGACAAAGACTGAACATAAACAAGGGATGTATTTTAATGGATGATAGAGTGTTGATACTGAGCAGTGGGCAGAATAAGATTCTTCACTTAATTCATCAAGGTCATCCTGGGATAGTGCGGGCCAAAGCTCTGGCTCGTAGTTACATATGGTAGCCTGCCATTAATATTGACATAGAGAAATATGTGAAATCATGTGAAAGTTGCCAAATAAATGCAAATATGCATGAGAAAAAATATGCCGCTTGGCCGGCAGCTGAAAGAGCATGGAGCCGTATTCATGTTGACCATGCTGGACCATTTTATGGCTTCATATTTTTGGTAGTGATCGATGCTTATTCAAAGTGGAAAGAATATAGAGTAGTGAAAAACACCAGTACCAAAGAAACAATCGCAAAACTGAAGGAGATTATTGCTTTCCATGGGATTCCTGAAACAATCGTGTCTGACTATGGTACCAGTTTCACATCCACTAAATTTGAAGAGTTTCTCACAGAATGGGGAATTAAACACTTAGCCATGCCTCCATATCACCCAGAGTCCAATGGTATTGCAGAAAAGGCAGTACAAACTTTGAAGCAAACGTTACAGAAGGAAGGCACTGCAAATATACAAGATACCTTACATTCTGCCTTATTATATCAACATAGTACTCTGTGTGCTACAGGAAAATCTCCTGCAGAATTAATTTTCGGACGGAAACTCCACACGAAACTATCGTTAATCCACCCAGAACAAAACTCTACACACTACGATGGCAATGCTGGAGATACTATTTACTCCAAGGGAGAAAAAGTCTGGGTTAGAGACATTATCAGAAAATACTGGGTGAAGGCCTTCATAAAAGAAATTCTGTCAAAACAAATAATACTTGTAGAGACAGAAACTGGAAAGACAATGCACAAGCACATAAATCATGTGAGACGTCGAGAAGAATTAGTGCAAACCGGAAGTACTGCAGCACCGCGCATTCCCAAAAGTGAAGAGAAATTTGATGAGCAAGAAATTGAAGGAGCCAACAAAACACCAGTAGAAGAGAAGTATGATGATCAAGAGACCAACAAAACACCAGTAGAAGAGAAAACATCTCCACGAAGATCTTCAAGAGCAAGAAAAGAACCCACGTACTTAAAAGATTATGTAAGACTTCAGAAACAATAATTTCTGAAGTGGTGGAGGTGCTATATACGTGTATAATAATTAATAAGTTTTGTTAAAATAAGTTATACATATATAGTAATTAATGTTTTATTAAAATAAGTTTTATTAAATGAAACAGACAGGAATTTTGTAATTAAATTTGGTACACTATTAAAGATAAGCACTTCAGATCAGAAACTAATTAAGCAGCTAGATTAAAAGTGCTGATTACTAAAAGTAGACAATAGCTGAGAATTAATTGGTTTCTGAAACATTCCTTAACAAGAAAAAAGAAGGAACAAAAAAATAACTAAGCAGCACTTGCAGTGGGGAACTCATTGAATGTACACGAAAGTCAAGACTTTTAACTTAGCATCGGAGCAAACCCAGTGAACTCCACCACTGAAGGTTAAAAAGTGGACCTAGGAACTTTGCAGGCCACACCGGTCTATATTATGTTTTTTGTATGCCTACATGCCAGCGTTCGTAAGTTAAACTTAATTGTCTTATAACTATATATGTAATATTATTTATCCGACTGATAATTCTATTAAACTATTTGTCTAATCACTTGGTTTCTGCTGTCTATTTACCTGATTGTTAAGCCAAGTGAGTAGCTTTACACAGCAAGATTCATAAAACAAACCAAGTTACAAGATTTTGTAATGCAAATCACCAACTCACTTTCTAAGACATGTCCATCAACTTACTCCAAGATATACCTATTCAATACTCTTGCTATGACAAAAATCACATACGATGCACCTATTATCAAATTTTCAAAGATGTTCATTCTACCATCAACTCTATATGCAATAAATTGCTCTGGAACCACAAGAGGGTATCAATATCCATAAAACAGCTCAACTGCCAATCCATATACAAAGGTCTAGGCCTGCACAGCATTTGGATGTTCTATACACAAAAAGCCATTAGCTTAATAGCAGCTATTATCAACTGGTCCCAAAATCTCCAGTGCCTGCTGAAAGTAACCCCTACAGATAAATCTCTTTCAGCACCATATCTCATTCATTTTATTCACTCCGTCTTATGTACCTCCAACAAGATTAGCCTCTCCCAGAATTCCAAGTATACTTACTGTCAAACATATCTCGACCCTACCAATGATTAGTCTCCCCACCCATGCTTGGGATAAATAATCATCACCTTCTATGTCAATTTTAAAAAATGGGTGCTAAAACAGAAGTTTTTTGACTTCCTAATTAGACTAACTATGTTTCCATCATCCCTTTTTTCTTTGGTATGATTTTTTGTACAAAAATATCGATCTACTCTGTGGGTTATGCCACAAACCCAAGGAGACTCAATAACATCTTTTCAATGACTGCTGAGCACTAAACTCCACATGGCAAATTATTTTAAAGACATACAGGCAGCATGCTACTTCCAGTCACCATACAACTGTCTTTCCAAAGATTAAACATTCCTGCAGTGCATGCAGCCACCCTGATTGCCTTCTGGCATATCCATTGTGTCTTTTTTGTTAGACAGCAACACTAGAAAGCATTCATCCACATTTATCAATAAATTATGCCAACTAAAACCCTGGTATAACAATTATAGTCCCCCACAGACATTTTTGCAGCAATTCATTCCTCATTAGAAAGCAGTTCAACCTATAAGTGGCCACAACAACAATAGGCAGTATTAACAACCTTCATGGACATTTCACCTAATTGATTATGCAACTAGCTACATGAAAAACTATGTTTCAGATACTCATTATAATAGTTCAATACAAAAGATAACTCTCTAACCAGACCAGTCATGCTCAAGGTAAATAACTTTTATTTCAAAGGTTATGAACATTTCCTTTTTTATACACCCAATATTATGTTACATAAAAGAAGTATCATTAAAAACAATCATGTACCATTACCAATGTTCATATAACTGTACTGTAATCATCAATGTTAATCAAATTTATATAATAACAAACAATCATTATATTTTAAATGCCTTTGTAACTCTGGCAAAACCCTTTAAAACATTTGTAAAATGTATGTAACACATAAATAGTCAAATAAAAAATAGAGTCATATAGATCACATGATCTCATTCTCTTAAGCTTGTAAGATATAAACAATGGGCATTGCCAATTGCTCAACAAGCTTTGTGATAAATACTTAGTCAGAGAAAGCATTTAAAACATCTCTGTCAGGAATCCCCCCCCCAAAACCTCTGACCAGGGTTTCACGCTTTGGCACTCCCCAGAGAGGTCATAGAGTGGCTTCAGACACTAGATCTAAAAATACCAACCCAAAGCTAGCATCTAAAAGTTGATTTGGATAGCTGGGTTTGAAGACATGTAGGTGTCTGAAAATTTCAAATTTTCCACTCAATAGATAACTTTTAGATAAATGCTGGCTTTGGGTTGGTATTTTTAGATCTAGCATCTGAAGCCACCCTATGACCTATCTGAGGAGTGCCAAAGCATGAAACTATGGTCAAAGATTGGGGGGGGGGGTTCCTGACAGAGATATTTTAAATGTTTTCTCTGGCTAAGAATTTATCACAAAGTTTGTATGTAACACATCTTTTGATAAATAAATAAATAATAATAATAATGCTGATGATGATGATGATGATAATAATAATAATAAGTTCAGCAGCAAAGGTCCATTTGTTCACAACCAAGTCAGCATGCTCTAGTTTTCCATGTTCCAAAGGTACTCAAAGTTTAAACCTGGCAGGATAAAAACTTTATCCTGATATACCTTTTTCAATTTCCAATGAGTTGATAATTGTTTAATACTTTTGTATTGCATTTTTCATTCAAAAATGTAATTAAAATCAAGTTACCCAATGATAATTTTGAGAAACAATATAGAGACAAAGTAATCACATGACCAGATGCTTACCGCCAACATTGTCAGCACAGAGTTTCAAAATCCAAAGTTCAGTCAATCGTAAGCCAATTTTTAATTTTATTAATTACAAAGTCAGATTTTTGTTTTGGAAAAAAAAAAATCAGTTACAAATTTCCTGCAAGTAATTCACTTACTAAATAAACAAGTTAACTAGCTTTTTTTTTTTATGCTTAAAAAGAATTCACGATCTTAGTCTAATTCAAGATAATAATATACCTTTAATCAGTTGATTATACATTCAAGTTACCTAACGATAATTTTTAAAAAAGCCATTGCATGACCAATGTTTGCCCACAATAATACCAACATAGAGTTTCAAAGTCCAAAGGTCAGTCAGGCATACGCTTATTTTTAACGTTATTGTAGCAATCTCTAATGCATACGTTTATTTTTAACGTTATTGTAGCAATCTCTAATCTTTGTATAGTAATAAAAATTCGATTTCAAGTTCCCAGCAATTAGTTCATTTGCTCACAATTGAGTTAACAAGCCCTGGCTGTTTATGCTTATAAAGTAGTCAAAACTTTAGGCTAAAAAAAAAAAAACTATATACCTTTTTCAATTACCAATCAGTTGATAACTGATTTCCAATTTTCTGTTCAAATCTTCAACTATCATCAAGTTATTAGATAATTTCAAAAAACATGACACTTCTAATAGCAATTCTGAGCCTAACTACCTGCCTAGAATTTGCCTGGACACTAGTCATGAATCTCACACTTAAATCATATGAAAAGACTTATTTGGCCACCAACTCTAACACAGCCAGACCCAGAGTCAGAGACCAACCAACCGCAAACTCTAACTCAACATTGCAAACAGTTTGAACATAGCTGTACCACCAGCCTCCTCTGGATATCAGGACACTCTACACATGGATCTCATTCTTAAACTTCATCAAAAGCCTTACTCAGCTCTGACCTCTAGCACACAGACCCAGAGTCTGACCAGCTTACCACAAAGTTCAACTTAACAATTGCAACCAATTCTAACATAGCTATACCACCACATCCCTCTGCAACACTCATATATTCAAATGCACCAGAAATTTCTAGTCCTTGTCTATGTTACGAAGGCAACTCAACCACATAGAACTAAACTTGGATTGCATCTGTAGATACTGTAGACCAGACCACGTAAAATTTATGCAATCTTGTGTAAACCAATAAAACAACTTTTACATGTGTAAAACTACAACTACAGACTACCCATGTAACCACAGCAATCTAAGCTATGTAAAACCATTCTAACTAATTCACAGCATAAATAAACTTTTACATACATAAACCTACACCTATAGATTGCTGCTGAAACCATGGTAATCCAAACCAAGTAAAAACCCTTGTAACTAATCCACAGCATGGCAATTTTTTGTAATCTCATGTAAATCAATAAATCAACTTTTATATATGTAAACTTATATCTATGGATTCCCCATGTAACCACAGCAATCCAAGTTATCTAAAACCATGTAACTAATTCACAGCATGTTAAAATTCGTGTAATTCTGTGTAAAACAATCAATCCATTTTTATATTTGTAAATCTACAACTACAGATTGCCCATGTAAACACTGCAATCCAAGCTATATAAATTCTTGTAACCCTTTAAGACAAATAAAGCTTACTATTGAAACATCATCATCATCATCATATTATTATTATTATTATTATTATTATTATTATTATTTCACATGGAAATTATGTAACAAATGAAAAATAAGATTTAGCTATAAAAACTATGATATACTCAGCAAATAAGCTTAATTTTTATCAGACCATATGTCAATCTAACACCAACTTTAATTCCTCCATATTTTTTCATTCATACTATCATGTGCTTCCATGTATTTTCCTCAATATCACATTTAAAAATTATATGTAAATCTAATTTGACATGTATCTTATGTAATATTTTTTTTCCTTTCAATTACTGTAAATCATATTTTCTTTCCTATCAAGATTGTAAACCTTTATTGCATATGTGATATCATCAATCAATTTGTACAATCAACTTGTACTTAAAATCTCATGTTTTCAAATGTAACTTATGAAATCATGCAACAACAATAAGATTTAGCTATGAAAACTATAATACTTTCAGAAAATGAGCTCAATTTTTATGGCACCATATGTCAATCTAATACTAAGTTCAATTCCTCCTCCATATTTTTCCATTCATACTCTCATGTGTTTCCATGTATTTTTCTTAACATCACATTTAAAAATTCTCTGTAAATCTCATTTGACATGTATCTTATTATATATTTTTTTCTTTCAATTACTGTAAATCATGTTTTCTTTTCTATCAAGATTGTAAACCTTTATTACATATACTTTCATGTGTTTCCATGTATTTTTCTTAATATCACATTTAAAAATTCTCTGTAAATCTCATTTGACATGTATCTTATTATATATATATATTTTTTCTTTCAATTACTGTAAATCATGTTTTCTTTTCTATCAAGATTGTAAACCTTTATTTCATATGTAGTATCATGAATCAATTTGTACTTAAGACCTTATGTTTTCAGATGTAACTTATGCAACTCTTTTTGAGTCTCAATAAAGCTTACCCTTTGAAGGAGGAGGAGAAAGAGAAGAAGAAGAATGCAATTCAATATATATTTATTATGTGCATTTCAACATTTACATTTTAACAGAAATACACAATAAACAAAAAAATAAAAAAACAAAAAAAAATAAAACAATAAGCAAATTCAAATTACATACATAGTATTATATATACATATATGTTTGTAATTATAAGATTAATTGTTTTCTAACATTCATAATAAACTGATCACAAAAAATATCAATATTATTAAAAGTTATATTATATACTCTTTGCAATCTATTAATAACTGACTTGCTGAAGAAAGTATTTTTACATTTATTAACCTTGAAAGTATGCATTCTTCTTAACAGATGTCTAGGTACTTTCAATTCTATTTTCAATATAGTCATTGACATCAATTTTCCCAACAATTAACTTTTTCAACAATATCATATCTTTCAATATTCTCCTTTCTTTCAATACTGTTTTAAGATATTTGACATGCCCCCATTAATTTATTAAATCTTTTTTCAATATTATGTATTCTAGACTGAATATTAATCAAATTGAAATTCCATATATAAGAACCATATTCTAAAAGTGTTACAACAAGAATAAAAATTAATCTATATTTAATGGAAGTAAATAAATCTCTTCCATATCTCAAAATACAGCCCATCAATTACTGTATGCTTTATTAATAATATACTTAATATGTACATTAAAAGTAAAATTACTACAAAATATAATTCCTAAATCAGATGCAATCTCTTTATGTGTAATAACACCACTCTCAATTTTATATTGATAATTTGATTTTTCAGTTTTATTAGTATAGGAAACAATGCAAGTTTTATTAATATTAATCTCCATATTGTTATATCTACACCAAATTTTAAAACAATCTATATCCTTGTTTTTTTTAAGTGTCATAGCATCGGCCGGGATGCGAACCCGCAACCCGGGCAATTGCCTGCAAGTGCAAGGCAGGCACTGACCTCTCAACCACCAATGCAAGACATCTATATCCTTTTGAACCTCAATATAATAATTATAAGTAATAATTCTTTTGAATAACTTACAATCATCAGTGTAAGTAAGTAACATCTATTTTTTATGTTTTGATCAACATCACACATAAAACATTTAAAAAATGAGAATTCATTCTATCCATATGCACATAAGATTTATGACCTATCAATAACAACATGTGAAACTTTATCAAATGCCTGAGTCATATCAAAATATACAACATCTAATTGTTTCTGATTAGATAAGCATGAGCAATGTGATCAGATATCATCTTAAATTAGTCTCAACAGATTTACCAGGTAGAAACCCAGCTTGATAATTAGTAACACCTTAATCATATCTACAATATTACTGTAAATATATCTTTCATCATCATCATCTTAATGATAATAATAATAATAAATAGTTCAGCAGCAAATAGTTCACCTGTTCAGAGTCAAGATAACAAGCTCCAGAGTTTTACATTTAGAATGCACTAAAAACCTAAAGTTGAAAAGGTAAAAAACTTTCCCCTACCCCTTTGTTCAAGTCAGAATTAATTTATATCTTTTTTCAATATTCTGTAATAATTTTCATTTAAAATTTTAGTCATGCAGCAAGCAATTCACTTGTTCACAATCAAGGTAACGGCTTTAATGTTTTACTTTAAAAGTACTAAAAACCTAAATCTGACAAGATGCAATTTATTCTGAATAGTATGTTTTTATTTTACCAAGATGTTATTCATGTTAACTATTATTTTTTCATTTCCCAAATTACAATTCATGCTAAACTAGATTTTTCCATTTTCCCAAGATGCAGTTCATACTGACTAGTACTTTTTCATTTTCTTGAGATTCAGTTATGGCTAATTACTATTTTTTCATTTTTCCAATATGGAATTCATGCTGAACTAGTATTTTTCCATTTTCACAAGATGCAATTCATGCTACCTTGTATTTTTCTATTTTTCAAAGATGCAATTTATGCTAAATGAGTATTTTTTCATTTTCCAATTCACATTGACTACTATTTTTCAATTTCTTTTCATGTGGAAATTATGTAATAAATGAACAACAAGATTTAGTTATAAAAACTATAACTCTCAGTAGCAAATGAGCTCAATTTTTATGGAACCACATGTCAATCTAATACCCCTCCATATTTTTTCATTCATAGTATCATGTGTTTTCATGTATTTTTCTCAATATCATACTTTAAAAAAATGCTATGTGAATCTAATTTGATAAGTATCTTGTTATGTAATTTTTTTCTTTCAATTACTATAAATCATGTTTTCTTTCCTATCAAGAATGTAAACCTTTATTACATATGTAGTGTCATTAATCAATTTGTATTTAAGACCCCATGTTTTCAAATGTAACTTATGTAACTCTTTTTGAGCCTCAAAAAAGTTTATCCTTTAAAACATAATAATAATAATAATAATAATAATAATAATAATAATAATAATAATAATAATAATAATAATAATAATAATAATAATAATAATAATAATAATAATAATAATAATAATAATAATAATAATAATAATAATAATAATAATAATAATAATAATAATAATAATAATAATAATAATAATAATAATAATAATAATAATAATAATAATAATAATAATAATAATAATAATAATAATAATAATAATAATAATAATAATAATAATAATAATAATAATAATAATAATAATAATAATAATAATAATAATAATAATAATAATAATAATAATAATAATAATAATAATCTATTTATATCATATTGCTTTTGAAAAATTTATGTAAACATAATTTAAATTATATATCTTATGCAGCAATTATTATTCTTACAATTACGGTAAATCACCCTTTTTTACCATAAGCAAAATTGTAAATCCTCATTGCATTTGCAATCTCATATATCAAATTGTATATATAATCTCATGTTTTTCACGTGCATGAACAATAAGATAGCCATGAAAACTATAATCCTTTCTATTAAATAGGACCAATTCATAAATAACCAATCCAACTGCCCCCATATATGTTTTCACTCATACTATCATGTGCTTCCATGCATTTTTCTCAAGATCCCATTTAAAAATTCTATGAAACATAATTTGACATTATGTATCTTGTTATGTAATGATCATTCTTTTTTCAATTACTGGAGGTCACTTTTTTTCTATCACAAGCAATATTATAAATTCTTATTGCATATGTAGTGTTATTTATCAACTTGTATCTAAGACCTCATGTTTTCACATGAGACTTATGTAACCCTTTTTGAGTCTTAAAGTTTATCTTTGAAACATCATCATCATCATAATATAAATAATAATAATAATAATAATAATAATAATAATAATAATAATAATAATAATAATAATAATAATAATAATAATAATAATAATAATAATAATAATAATAATAATAATAATAATAATAATAATAATAATAATAATAAGAAGAAGAAGAAGAAGAAGAAGAAGAAGAAGAAGAAGAAGAAGAAGAAGAAAAAGAAGAAGAAGAAGAAGAAGCAGCAGCAGCAACAGCAAATCAAGATAACAATCAAAGACTGGAATCTAAGATGAGAATACAGGATACACTTGATGAACACCAAATATCAAAAATAGATATAGACAGTATGCAAAATAATAATAAAAAATGTGGAGAAATAGACCAACCAGATAAAGAAAATATAATTGAAGAGACAGAAAATAAAACAAGGGTAGACAAGAAGGTAAAGCACATCAAATACATTGAGGCCAACCAAGAACTAGATGATTTAAAATTGAAAAATAAGGAACTGGATGACATACAAGATAATAAACAAAGTAAGCAAAAAACAGATAAAGAAGATATAATTGAAGCAATGGCAGACAAGAAGTTAAAACACATCAAACACACTGAGGCCGACCAAGAACTAGATGATTTAAAAATGGAAAATAAGACACAGGATGACATACAAGACAATAATAACCAAAGTAAGTTTAAAATTGCACACCAGGAAGGGCCAGCTCAGCTCTATGAGCAAGAGAGATTAAACAAGAAAAAAGGGGATAAGAGAATTACAGCAAAGGTAAGCCATATGAAATGTGACCAAAAAAATTAGTCAGAGAGTGCAAATAAATATTACACACAAATAATGGCACTTGAGACTGAAACTGAAGACATGAGTGATGTACATAAAAGATGCAGAATTTCAACCAAAGTCAAACCATGGCCAACAATTATGAATAAAACATCGACTGAAGTGATGGAAGCTATCACTCCGGATCTGCCTACTCAAATAGAAACACACTCTGAATATAGGTGCAAACCAGGGCAACTAGTAAAAGAAGACAGAAGATGTAAAAAGATAAGAATTGAACAAGAGAACCCTCACAGTGAGCAGGAGAGATATCATTGGACTGTAGCAGTGGATGAAGAGAGTGCCTTGGTGTTTCAAGATGCCGTGGAAATTGAGGAAGAACAGAAACAAGACATGAGTGCCTAAACTAAACCAAGATTATTAATGAAACTTAAAATTGCTGTTTTAAATGTCAGAGGACTTTCAAAGTTAAACATTGGATAATCAAATCCGAGCACATATAACAGGATTATTAGAAATAAAGATATATGCAGGCTCACCAATAAATCCATCTACCTACCTAAGGGGTCAGGGCTTCTCTGCATGTTCCAGAGATTCATCTTCTCCATCTGCAGGAACTGGAATAGTAATTGCTCAAGATTGCCCTTTTGAAAATTTCAAAATACTTTACATTGATTCAAACCTCCTAATAATAACACTGACTCAAAAAATAATTGCAATGAATATAGTGCTTGTATATATGCCAATACAAAAGCAAAAGATAGAATCTATAATTTCCAATATAAATTCAATTCTTGCCATGAATGCAAGCCCCACTGTTCTGGTTGGGGACTGCAACTCATCTTATGAAAAATTTATACAGAAATCACTGCATAAAATAGCCCAATTTTTATGGGCCATATGTCAATCCAACACTAATTTTAACCCTCTCTTCCATATGTTTTCAATCATACTATTATGTGTTTCCATATATTTTTCTCAATATCATATTTAAAAATTCTATGTAAACCTAATTTGACATACATATCTTGTTATGTAATAATTATTTTTCTCCTAATTAATGTAAATCATGTTTTCTTTCCTATCACAATCAACATTGTAAACCTTTATTACATATGAAATATCATGAATCAATTTGTATAAGACCTCATGTTTTCAAATGTAACATATAATTCTTTTTGAGTCTCAATAAAGTTTACTTTTTGAATCATCATCATCACCAGCAGCATCATCATCATCATCATCATCATCATCATCATCATAATAATAATAACAACAACAACAACAATAATTGGCATGTCAAAACCAGTCACTCACAATCAAGCAAACATAATAAAGCTGACACAGCTATATAATCAAACATGCAATAAACTAAAGCAATATCTAGCAATTAAAAAAAAAAAAATTATCTAGCACAGCAGCACACATGGAACTGTGGATACATTTGATGGGCATTAAGCTATCCATCCACAAATAAAGTTCCCATGGCACTAGAATGGGATGGAAAAATCACAACAAAATATGATACAACCAATATATCAGCACTTCAAAGAAAAGTTAACAAAGCATAACCAATTCAAACCCACAGAAAATTTTTTTGGAAAACCAGAAACAGAAACGGCATTTGAAATTGCAGATTTTGCACTCATTCTAGCATCAATTCCAGGTATAGGTCACCCAGGACCACCAGGAAACCCACAATTTATATTGTCACATCTCAGCCGATTTACAAACACATACCTGTGACAGCTCACAAATCAACTATCACAAAAGCTATACTATATACAAGGGCTATATCTGGGTTCAATGATCCCCTTCATTAAAAAACAAGCAACAATTACCACAGTCTCCAATCTGATGCCAATTTCAATGGAGCCTTTGGGAATAAAAATTCTGGAAAAAGTTTTAAAAGAAAAAATTGAACCATGTATAATAAAATGAATACCACAACATCAGTATGCAAAAAAGGGATCATCAGCAGGTCAAGCAGCACTGATATACAAAACAATTATTAACTCAATAATTAAACGGAAAAATATGCCTTAATGGCCATGCAATTAGATTTTGAAAGTGCATTTGATTCAGTGTCAATCAAAACACTGTTAATTCAACTAAAGAAAACAGAAATACCTCACACAATCTTATATACAATCGCCAATCTGCTACTAAACAGAGAAATTTACATCACACTCAATGGCAGATCTTCATCATCCTTCTACCCCAGCCAATCAATCCCACAAGGATCTCCACTCAGCACCCTAATATTTACATTATATTTAAACCCCCTGTTAGAGCAAATTCATAAAAAAATCCAAGGAATTTCAATTTCAAACACTCCAACATAATACCATATATATCTTACATAGATGATGTCACAGTATTTTTAAAATCAAAAAAGCAATTACCTATACTGCAGGAAATCATAAAAAAATATAGAGCAAATTTCAGGCTAAAAATCAACACCAACAAATGAGCTAAATTAAACACACAGATATATCAAGGAAACTCAGTATGTTTCTGTGTTTCCCTTTTCACTTGGGCATGAACCAAATGAGAAAGTCAATACAAAACAAACTTAAAGCAGAAGTAGGAAGAATCACTGAATCATTTTCCAAATCCTATCTCTTAATCTATCAAAAGTATCTTTATAATATCAGCTTATTATGACAAAAATCACTTACTATTTGCCAATAATAAATTTCACAAAATCATTTATTTCAGCAATGAACTCACTATGCAACAAGCTGCTATTGAAAAAAAAGTAGCAGCAATCTCAATAAAGCAACTAAACCAAACAACAAAATGGAATGGTCTAGGACTGCATGCAATACAAACTTTCTATACAAAAATAACAGTAAATCTACTGAAGGCCATATTTAGACATTTTCCAAACATAGAGCAAAAACTAGAAATCACATCCACTGACTGATCCCCTCCCATGGATAATTATATAAACACACTATTGATAAGCATTGAAAATATTAAAAACAAAATAACACTTAAGAACCCTATTAAATATACTTATTGAAAAATACGTGATTTTTTATCTCAGAACCAAGAAGATAATAAGCTAACAATACTGAGAATAGATAATAGCCAACTACTCAAAAAATACAAAAGATGGTACCTAGAAACAAATTTTTTTTACTTTATCCTCAAACTGAATCTAAATGCTTTACCTACAGCACATTTTATTCACTTCAATAGATTCTACCTGTCATAGGGCAGAAGAAACATCAGAACATTTAATACACTACTGTAGAGGCTTAGAGAAAATTAGACAACTGATATTGAACAATTAAAGGAAAAGTGAAGCCACAATAAAAAAAATGCTGAAAATATTCAAGGAGAACAAAATACCAACAATATGTGCAGTCACTTTCAGCATATATGCCTTATGGTGTACCACATGTACATTCATCTTAGGAAACAATCCAAGAAGACATTCTAACACATATCATAATAAGATTGAAAAACTTAAAGAAAGAGACAATCTTCTTGCACTACCGGACATTGTTGCCACCACTTGGTCTCTCTTTAAAGTAAGAACACCATTATAATGGATAAACAAAACATAACCTCAGAAAAAATGAAAAACCAGAATGGACCAACAATAAGAACAGAAATATGAAAATTGTAACAACTACTAATGACTCTAATGGTAAAGAAAAAAAAAGGTTTTTCTTTCTGTATTGAATGATGGATCCTAATATATTATGTTTGATTACAATGTATAACCTGATATGATGTAATCAATTTTTGCCTAATAAAGTTTGCTTTGAAACATAATAATAACAATAATCATAACAATAACAACAACAACAACAATAATAATAATAATAATAATAATAATAATAATAATAATAATAATAATGATGATGATGATGATGATGATAATGATGATGATGATGGTGATGTTTTAAATTTAATATAGTTTGTATCAATTCTTTTGCCATAAAGTGATTAGTTTAATAAGTCTGCATTTGGACACCCTAAAAGTGAGAAATGTAGTTAAAAGAATCTATGAGAATGCCATAAGTCTCAAAAGCACTAAGTTGTATTTAATTTATAGAAATAACAAGCTTCTCTATAGTTATGTATAAGTGCACTTATCCCACTCATTACATTTTGTATAGAAGTATAAACAGTAAACTTCATTATATTTATACTTAGTATAGTCTTAAAAAAATCTTAATATTTTTTATTTGGATTACAAAGTTAGCATAATCCTACCTTAAAAAACAAATCTGATCTTTAATGATTTGATTTTAGCAAATGCTATTATTATTATTGTTATATCCTATGTATTCTTAAGAAGTGAATGATCTTCATTCAGACACAAATGTAACTTAAATAAATATGTTATTAACTAATGTCAAAAATAATAAATGTCACAGAAATCAGGTGAAAAAATAAATATGGATATTATGCTTTGTTATTTTGTTATTATTGCCATTCTTGAAAGATATAGAAAATATATTACTTACTTTACTTAATGTAACTTGTTTTAAATTGTGCTTTATGCAAAAAAGTGACGCTTAGTATTATTAGAAAAGAATTATAAGGCTTAGTGCTTTCGGAGCACTTAGATCTCCATATTCATAGCCTATCTTGGGAGTGTCGGCTTACATTGAGATTTTAACTTACCACTCAAAGATGAAGTAAAAACAAGGATTTTTTTTTTAATGTGACTTGGTGATTTTTTTATTTATTTTGAATTTCATTACTTTGATTAGAATATAAAAATATGCTATTACATTATTACAAAAATATATGCTATCACATTGCAATTTACAGATATTTCTAGATGTTTATATCTATATAAGTAAACACCCAGATGTGCTGTCTAATAATAGAAAATTAACATTTTAGAATTATCATAAACTAATAAAATTAGTATTAAATTTGTATTACCAAATCTATCCTTCAGTGTTCTATGTCTTTAATATAGGAAAAATAGATTTTAAATAATGTATGGATTTTAATAAGTGGGGGTGTTTCGGTAATATGTGGTTAATATTGGATAAATCATTATTAAAAGAACTTGGTGGAACCTATAATTAGCTACTTTATTTCTTAGATAGAAGTTTTTTTCAATCTCTGATTTGATTACTTTATCCAACAATGTTTTGTGATATTTTACATTTATAAATTTATTATATAAAACATTGCTATTTTGTTGAAGAAATTTCTCATCACTGCAAACTCTTCTAATTCTTAAAAATTGACTATAGGAGATATAAGTTTTTAGGTGATTAGAATAATTATGATGAAACTGTAGATAACTATACTTTTTTTTTATTTCTGTAAACAATTTTAATTTTAAAAAAATTAGCTATTGTTTTAGAAAACATTATTGTAAATTGAATATTCTTACAAAAGTTATTTATGCAATCTAAGAAGTATGAAGGTCGTCTTCATTATATAATCATATCATAAAGATGTCATGTATACCTATAAGACAAGTATGAGATTTAAACCTAGCATTTCAGTGTATAAAAAATTCCAATTGGGTTATGAAAATATTGTCATAATTTGATGCCACTTTTGTGCTCATTGCATAACCTTGTTTTTATAAATGATATGTAGACTTAATAATAAAATGATAATTTATTAAGATTAAATATGTTAATTCAGTAATAGTTATAATGGTGATCATATTTTTTATCTTGCGAACAGATTTAATATCTTAAATCCTATTATTATGAGATAGATTAGTGTATAGTGATGTAATGTTTAAAGTTACTAAAAAAAAATCATTAGTAGTTGAGGTTTGATATTTTTTTTAAATTGGAAAAAAAAGGAGTAGTATCTATCTTTAACGCTAGAACCAAATGGTGATGGTATGTAAGTGCAGTGATCGGTAGTAATATTATTGTAAAATACTATTCTTATTTGTATAATTAGTACCAGCAGTTTAGACAGTTTTCTCGTGGAAATAATTCACTTTAGAAAAGTGTATGAATAATTATTATGCAAATGAGTTATAAAAAGAACTCTCTTTCAAAAAAGGGAGATATAGAGAATCTGTGCAGCAGTTGCAATGTGAGGGGGAAAGCACTGCTGATAGTAAATGGTTTCTCTTACAGAGAGGAAAAAAGTCTTAAAAGTAATTCTAACCATGTAGGAATGAGTGAAGAAGTTTAGTGGATTCATTATGCTTGTTGCTATTCTCAATTTATTAAGGAGGAAATAGTTATTATTATATTAAAATTTCTATCATATATATATATTATTATTATTATTATTATTATTATTATTATTATTATTATTACTGTTAATTCAGCTTAAGTATAAATTCACTCAGACATAAGTGTTTATTTATTTCATTATTAACGTTATACTAACATGGTTGGGTAGAGAGCTCCATGAATACAGCATTTGATGCAGTCAACAACAGATGGTGTAATTAGCGACTCGGTGGTCAGAGGAAAAGTGTATTAAAGAAAAAGATATTACTCAGTAAAAGTTAAAGAGAGTTTGATATAAATAATCTCTCATTATGAAACATACTTGTAAAACATATAGATTGCTATATGAGACTTCAAAGATAGAGCAAAAGCTTTCAATTGTTGTCTTTTGCTGAAACAGATGTATTATTAATAGTAAAACAATTGTGCAAACCTAAGATTCCAGAAGATGTATCTCATAGTGAAGTACCAGAAAATCTAAATACTTATTTTCAGCCAGCAACAACAAAGAGTGACATGTTTATGCTTTTGAATTTGGAAGAAATTACCTTGAGAAAGCTGTTAGGTTTATAATTTAGCTTTAAGAAGTTTAGCAAAACAGTTTGAATTCACATTAGATCATAAAGATATACTCTTAGACCAATTACTCTATGGGATGAGGAATCATAATCTTCAAAAAATCTTGTTTAGTGAAGATGTTTTAATGTTTAAAGCAGCTATCTGAAAGTACATAGGGCTCAATGCCATGTTGAAAAATGATTCAGTTTGAAACAGTTTCTGAAAGAAATCCAACAAGTATAAATAAAACTAACAGAAATGTCATCTAAGAACTCAAACAATAGACATACATGTTATTGTTGTGGTAGGATTGATCACATTAAAGGTAATGTCAAATTAAAAATGAAAAACGTAGAATATGCAGTATTAAAGGCCACTTAGCTCAAGAGTGTAAACAAAAGCAGGATAATATGAAAAATAAGCCATGTATGAACTTTAAATCAAAAGGATTAGGTGAATGTAGTAGGATGGGGTTAAAGATGTTAAAATATTTGACCAATGGCCAAACCACATAGGAGGTTGTTATTTGTGGATTCAAAATGATAATGGAAGATGACAGTGGAGCTGGATTATCCATTACATTATTAAAAGAGTAGAATAGGATTAGATATGAATCAAAGGAGAAGCTAAAATTGAAGAAGACAAATATTGTGGCCACAAAATTGAATGGTAATAGAATACACATCTGTGGAAAAGTTTGTGTTCCAGTTGTTATAAATAGTAGGATGAAAAGATTACTGCTGCTTATGATAAAGAAATAAGATTCCTCTCCTTGGACAAAATTGGTTTAAACCACTAGGTATATGTTTAAAATAATTAATAAAATAAAGTTGGAAATGGAAGTTAAAATAAATTTCCCAAATTGTTTAAATGGGAAGTATCTGAGTTATGAGTGCATCTTGTTAATATTGAACTATCAAGAGAAGCACAGATAATAATGTTTAAACCATGCAAAGTCCTCTGTGTGCTTAAGTTGAAGATGAAAGAAATGATAAAGGAGAAGGTAAAGAAAACATTATTGATATTAGTTAAGACTCAGCATGAGCTATCCCTGTTGTTGTCTTAAAAAAACTGGATGAAAAGATTTGTTTATGATGAAATTACCAGATCAGGATTAAAAAATGGGATTAATAAATGTGTGTATTCTGTTTCAAATATGCATGGTGTATAGGCATGATTACAGAGAGTATCAGCCTTTGCAAAAATTGATTTAAAATTGGTATTCCATCAAATTCCAGTGACTGAGAATACCCGTAGTTGTTGACATTGAGTACACATGTTGGATTATTCAAGTGCAACAATGACCTTATGGAATCATGGTGGCTCTAAAAAATATCTTCCAAGAAAAAATGGATATGCTATTGTAGAGCATTGAGGGAGTTATTCCATACTTGAATGATATTTGGATAACAGCCCAATCTTAAGTAGAGCTATCAAAATGGGTTATGGAAATATGCTCTAAGTTAAATAACATAGAAGCAAGACTGAATGCCAAATGTCTTTGGGAAACCTCACAAATAATATTTTTAGGATGTGATAAATAAAGATAAAAAATATCTGAATCCAGAAAAGATTAAAGTAATGGATAAAGCAGTTATCCCCAGAAATATAAAAGACAAACATTTTTGGGGCTGCTTAACTTCTATTAAAGCTTTATTAAAGGTAAGTCACATTATATAAGACTGTTATATGACTTATTGCAGAAGGATCAACAAAAGAAATGGAATATATGAGCATGTTGCAGTCTTTAAAAAAAGTTAAAGAATTACTAATGTCAGATCAACTTTTAGTACATTATCATAGCAATCTGGAAGTTGCTATCACTACTAATGCTTCTGAATTCAGAGTTGGGGATGTTATTGCACATTGTTATCCTGGTAGAGAGCATCCAATTACCTACACTGCTAGAACATTATTGTCAGCTGACAAAAAAACTATAATCTGTTGGATTAGGAAGCTTTGGTAATAATATTCATGATAAAGAAATTTCACCAATATGTTTTGATTGGAAATTTATAATCTACACTGATCATTGTCCATGGATTGGAGTTTTTGAGAAAGATAAAAAGATACCTGAATATGTGAGCCAAAGGCTTATATAATGGATAAATGTATTAACAATATGTATATTCTAATAAATATATTTGCCAAAAAGTTCATATTAATTTCAAATATAATTTGATATCATTATTGATGAACTGCTATTTTCATTTATCTTTGACTAAACCCTAAATTCATTACCACATAAATATTTTTCACTGATTATAATATGATAGAAGTGAGTTTAACTTTAAACATCTTAAAAATAATATGTTTAAAAAAATCCTATTTAATTTACAAATAATCTGTCAAAAATTATTTATTGATGGCTTTAAATTAAAAGTGTCGACTAACATACTTTCAATAAATAATTTATGAGATTTCTACAGTACACTAATCAAATAATCTATGAAAGTTTGTCAAATCATATTTCATCAAACCATGAAAGGTATTTTATTGAAGAAATTTTTTATTGGTAAACAATAAAGAAAAAAATAATACTAAAATTCACTATAACAAATTATATGACATGCATATACAGAAATTCAGAAATTTAATTGTATCAAGGAATAAGCTGGACTGTATAATTATGAAATATGCTTATGAGATCATATTAATTTAGAGGAATTTACATACTAAAAGAACAAGATAGTAATTTTCTAATTGGAAGTCAGTCAATCATGCAATTATGAAATATTTCAAATATCTTAAACATGATAATAACCCATTATCATGAGGGTCATAAAACAATGCAGATATACTTTCACCATCTTTGATTTTCTTTAAAATATAATTGAACAAAAAGTAAATTAAAATCTGCAATAACATTAGGATTTTTAAATATTATATTATTTATATAAATCCGTGAAGTATCTGATAATCATTTGATAAGTTTTTTTAGTTCATTAACTATTGAATATCTTGATAGGCAAGTTATTAACAAAAAAAATATTACTTATAATAATGAATAAATATAAGTCTACTCATTAGTCAATACAATCTAAAATGTTTTTTAGAATATTGTTAAATAAACTCCAGAATTTTTAACAAAGAAACTACTGTTTCTAAAAGACACATTCATCATGCAATATTGACCATGCCATTGTAACACATGAGAAACAAAATTTCCAGACAGATTGCAGTTAAGAATGACTTTTAAAATGCTCTTGACTTTGTTACTCTAATTTCTTAGCTAAGCAGATATCTAGTATCATTCTGGAAAATCCAACACTTATATGTGAACTAATAATTTATATAAAAATAGATCAGTAGCAACAAAAAATGTCATAAGACTCTCATCAATATATCAGCTTATAAAAAGCATTGCCTAAGAATTTCCTCTTTATCCTGCTTTATTTGCTATCTACATTGATTCACTCTTAAGAGATGTCAATGGTTTTTATTACTAGAATATTTGTCCCACTCATAAAAAGAGACATAAATATATTTACTTATATTGATGATGTAATAATTACTAGAGGAATTTCTAACATTTTTATTAACGGGAATGTTTAAAATATTTCAAAGAATAACTGGATCATTCCTACCAGGAAGCACATCTTTAGCAGGGCATATGTTAACAGGAATAAATATTCCAACAATGTTTACAATTATTACAACTAAATTCATTTGTATTTCAATATGTGCTTCAATGACCAAATCCAGTTTAATAATTAATAAATTAATCTTTAAAATTCTTTACACTAAATACACTTTTAACTAGATTCCTAAGTGCTTACTGAGAACACAATTTAAAATTGTTAATTCTATTCTCAAAGATCTCTTGGCATACTATGCACTTTGGAGTGTAATAATGAATATACTAATAACATTCATTAATAAATATATAAGCAATTATTATGGAGAACAGGATCAAAACTTTTATTGTACAATAAGAACAACTAGAAATAATAGTTTAGGATTAATTGAAGTTGTTTTGTCATTTCATAAAAGTTAAGTCATTTGGGAGAATATGTATTTGTAATGACCCACTATTTGACTTCAATTTTTCTATTAGATATCTGATATGGCAAAAGTAGCAAAAATGTAATACTTATAAATAGTCATTAAATACCATACTATATGAAAATCTATCACTGATGATATATTCTAAAATTCAATTAAAGTGCCATGGAAATAAATTAATCTATAAAAATGTTACAAAACATGTTATTGGATAAATCAAAGCCTCATAGAGACATCAAATTTCTGATTGATGTGTTCATACATTCACCAACAAGACTCATACATGCTCCTTTGACAATAAATTATGTGAATCAGATTATAAAACTTTTCTGCATATTGGTTATTGTCATTTTTCAATAACTTAAGATCAAATTTAATCCTCTCCAATAACCCACTAAGCAAGTCAAAATGAAAACTGTGTTATTTCATGGATTTATATGGCTTGTAAATTATAATTATCCATTATTATTCTGTTCAACAATTCCATGATCACTAGTGAAAGTAATATTATAGAAACTTAAAATACTTCCACTAAAAAATTAAGGTTTATAATGTGGCCACAACAATTATTTAATTCATGAGATCAACTATGATTTAAGTGAAACACTAATTCATCAAAACCTGTTTTCCATGTATTAATATATTTAAGTCATACAAAAAGAAGAGTCAGTAAAATACATTAATATCTTTCCTAAATGTAATGTGTTATTTTGATTTTAAATTATTATTTTTTACTTGATATATATAATTTATTGCATATAATAGAATAGTTTTTCAATATAAAAAGATAATAAAAGGAAACCAAAAATCACGTCTATTTGCATTATTTGTGATGATCTTTTCATTCTAGTCTAAAACCAATCTAAAAGCATTTCATCCATATAGGGCCCTTTATTTTTTATGCTACTTTACAATGTTGAAATTTTTTGATAAATTGATACTGTCAGCAAAAACTATATCAAGACACATGTACTAAAATTTTAGCCTTATGTAAGTATTATGTGCTGACATCACGCTTAATAAGAATTAATATTTAAACTTGATAAGCTTATTGTAGACACATTAAGCAGCACATGATTTTTCCAACATTTAATTCATAGTGATAATGGTGATTTTTTTTATTACTATTCTAAAAATAATCTATGTGAGCATTTAATTTTAACTACCTCTATAATTTAGTGCAATGACAGAGTGTTGGACTCTAGAGGTCAAAATCTATAAATTGTGGATCAAACTCTATCATTTTCAGTGCTCATACTTCATCAGTATTCTCATCAATAAGCTGTTCTTTTGTTTACGGGTTAGAAATCAATATTAGTTAATTACTACCAATTGCTAATTTATATAGAAAACCCACAACTACTTATTGCAAATTAAATGAATTAGAGGTGACAAATGATATTAACTTTGGTTTAAATATCTATGTTAACAAAAACATTAAAATAATTTTTGATTTTATACTATTGTTTTAAATATAAAAGTAATATGCAATTAGAAAACTCACCAAATATTTTTTTAATCCTAAAAGAAAATATATTTTTATGTATAATTTTGCCCAAAAATAAAGCAGTCTTTACCACTGATGAAGTATTTTTTTGTACAAAACTGAATCTATATTATTTATTTCATATAACTAATATTACAAAATAGATGTTATGCATATGTAATAGTAGTAAATTAATATACAAAAATTATACAAAATATCAGGAACAGTTAACATCTATCATATTTTCTGACATTTTGAAGCAAATAAGAATGCACACTGACTTTAAATTTTGTTTCATCAAAAAAAAAAAGTCATAAAAGAGTGATAAATAATATATGATGGGAAGATGAGATCAATTTTTAAGCTCATGAAAAATATTCAATTTACCTGAGTTTAAAAGGGACCAAACATGTTATTAGCTAGATTAGGCAATCTTTTCTGATTAGCACGCCTCACAAGATGTTGTTTATCACATATTTTCACAAAATTTTAAAGTATGTGAAATCTCTCTTTTTTTGTTATACTGTATTCTTTCTTTCTGTATAAGATATGGTAAAAGTCTTTTAAGCACATAATTTACTGAAAGACAAAAAGTCTTTCAACATTCCCTCAGAGAAGAACAATGAAAAAGAAATAGTACTCACCAGCCTTTTTATTTCCGATCTGATGACAGTGTGAGTAGTTTTTTATCTTTGTTTCACCTCTAGCTAAGTATGGTTAAATGACAATTTACTGACCAATGTTGGATAGTTAGCTGAGCTGGCTATAGTTTAATTATATGAACCAAAAACTCTTAAATACCTTGATTATATTCAGCCCAGATTTGAATCTCATATTTTAATGTATATAATTTTATTTCAAATTTTATTTTAATAAAGTATGTTTGTAATATTTATATAAACACAACATTGTTTAATTCTTTAATACAAATATGAACATTATCATCATAAAAACACTAAATGTAGATCAAAAATTATATTTACTTATACACATATAACATCCAACTATTAATTATATAAATATAAGCATTTCAATAAAAATAGATTGGTTATAACTTATAGTGCTTTAAATTATTGTTAACTTAATCATATCATAAAGAAAGCCATGAAAATCTGCATGTGGCCTGAAGCTTCAAATTGCCAATGTTTAAGCCATAATAATTGTATCCAAAATTACTGTTTATTATTTCAAGTTTGTAAATTTCAAATAGTAATGACTGCACTCAATAAAATCTGAAAAATCAAACTTAATAGAATCAATTGAGATCATAAATTAATGCTTATTGAAAATGAACAAAGCTATTAAAAGAATTAGTCAAAACTACAAAACCATAGTAAAATAAAGCAAATATATGGGTAATCCATTATGAACTACTCAAGCAAAACTTTTATCCTTTACTTTAAAGTCACTAGTATCTAATATGATGTTACAAAACTGAAGTGATAATGTCATATATATGCATAGACATTGAATAAATTAGACCATACCATATGATCAGACAAATCAAACTACACTTTTCCAAATATTTATATATATTAAAAACTTCACATGATTACCATTATAAACTTTTCAAATGTATTTTAAAAAACCATATCAACTTAGACTCTTCTTCCATTTGTAAAATTTGATAATGGATCTGTTGAGATTTGGATAACTATAGCATGACAATCATAATTTTGGATATTCTCAAGATACTTGAGGCTAACCATCATCTTTTAATAAAAAATAGTTTGCAAATAATACTAGTATTTACTAAAATAATAATAATTTAATTTGCATAATCTACACATTCATATACAGTATTCATTTTAAAAGCATAAAAAGATTGTGTCTTGTTTGGTTCAACAGTCACACAGTTAAGACTGTCTAGAATATTTTTGAATAAATGATAAATCATTAACATTTACTGACATCTCTCTGATGAGTTGAAACTTTTCTCAATAAGCAATGCCACCCAATAATAATAAAAAATATTAAAGGTATTTCTATTATTTTATCCACCTTGGAAATAAACTATATCAAAGTATTGGTGGGTTTAAAATGTAGCACTCCATTAAACCAGCTTTTTATATATATAAAAAAAACCCTGATACTGATTCTATTATAATAGAATTATTGACCTATAAATAATAACCTAAAACCGTTATTAATTTTCAAAATATAAAAATTAATGCACATTCACAAATATCTGTAGAAATACATATTTTAATAAATGAAAAAACCTATTGAAGTTTATAATCTATATATTAAGATGCAATTTAGAAAATGGCAAACAGTATCAAGCTACAGTCAATAATGATCAAAGGTCATCATTCACTTGCATGATGATGATGATGATGATAATGATGATGATAATGATTATTATTATTATTATTATTATTATTATTATTATAGACACATGTGGTATTTTTATGTAATTCAATTGTTATTAATTTCCTTCTTTTCTGATCCAACGTATGTTTGTATATTCATTAATTACCAGATATTTTTCTGTATATACATTTTTCTATTTCTGTTATCAAAATAAGAAACTTTTTTTTGTTTTATTAAGTTTGTAGGAATAACGATGAAATTTCAAAAATTCTGTTTTAATTTATTTATAGGATTCCTATAATTTCAATATGAATGTATATTAAAATTCTAAAAATATTATATATATTGTAATGGTCAGACTTGAAATGGACAATCTATTATTCATTTCCCTATATAAAAGTAGAAACGTTGAAAATTTTAATAATAAACTATAAAAATCAAACAAATCATAGTATTTTAGAACAGAAACATTAAAATATACATATAGAAATAATACTAAATTCAAATTATACAAGTAAAAAAGAAGCAAATCAGTGTTTGCAAAAAGTGTGTGAAAAATAATTTATTTAATACTTTATATATTTATATAAATTAATATCATTGCATATTGCTAGCTAATCATTCACTATAATTGCTAAAGCATTCCAACAGTGCTATCTATATGCACAAACACAAAGTAAATACAGCAATTATTGTGGAAGCATTCTAACAAAGATTGTAATGATTTAATATATGTAATGCATGAGATGACTCTAGAAGCACTAATTGATCTGTTTTCTAGCCACAGTGCTCAATAATTTTATGCAGTAAGAAATAGATGCTTTCTTATTGCATAAAATTATGAAATAATGCAATTAGTGGGCAGATTGATTATTTTTATTAGTAGAACTTTTCAAGAATTATCTCTTGTAATATGTATATAAGATGTGGTAAGTATCCATTGCTTTCTACATATTGTAAAGGGGTATGGGTGGTTGACCCTGGTATACCTGAGGTGATGGCAAAACATCATCAAACCCAAGTAAACAAAATATTTCAAATAAAATTAATTTAAATAAAATGTCAAATTAATTATTAAAGTAATGTTTTATTATAAGAGAGCATGAGATCCATGAGAGATCAGAAGAGATCAGTTAAGTATAATTAAATAAATCAACCAGAATCAAAGTAATTAGTAGTTATAAGCTATACTCAACATATCATTCATCATCATGAATGATCAATAATAAAAATATAATAAATTAACAGTCAATCTGGTGACTGGATAGGGAATGGGTCTACTATTAATTTGGAAGCACAAACTAAGTGCTTATCCATCAGAGTACATAATAATAAAAAAATCAGAAAAATAATTCTGGGACATTAAAACATGCTGATCATCATCAATACTCTGACCACTTAGTACCATTAATATACTGACCAACTATAAACTTCATTTCTAAGACTAAGTTAAAATAAAAGGTAGTGCATTGGCTTTAAAGAGTATTCTCTTTTGTGCCAACCAACATAATTAATCATCTCTGGATGTCCAAAAGTATTAATATACATCCCCATTTATATATCAGCCATTATTACACAAATCTAGCTCAGAGAACATAAGCTCTATTACTGTTACAGTAAACAAAAAATGATCATTTAATACAATGTTGATAATTGAATACAAGTCTATCAACAATAAAAAATAAATAAATGATATTAAGATCTGTAGAATGAGGCTTCTGATTTTGAATAATATACAATAGTAAAAGTTATCACATTGTGATTTACAAGATTAATATACAATTTCAAGTTGTTACATTGATTACATTATTTCTTAATAAGTTTCTATAAACATGCACACAGATGCGTGTTTTATAATATACAATTAATATATTTCAATTGATATTCAATAATGACAAAAATGATTAAATTTTGCATGTGTTATACTTGACAAGCATTGATCTATATACACATATACACGTAATTTCTGAACATATTTGACTTGTCCTACAATAATACATGATTAAACTTTTAAGTTATATTTTTAATAATACAAATACCTATGCTAGATTTACTAAAACATGTACATAGAATTGCACAGATTATTAACAAGTTTAATTTTGTCACAATAAATAACAATAATTTTTATACTTACTAATTCCATTTTGAATATACATAAAATTTATATATATATACATGTGCATCAATATAAAAAAAATCAGTTTATCAAATTCTATTGCAGTTTTTTTTCCAAACTAAATAAAGTCAATTTTTGTTTGATGTGTACTTGTTGATTAATTAATGATCAAGTTCTCTAAATATAAAATATCTTTTTTTAAATAAATGAAAAATAAAATCATTTTATATATCTGTCACTTCAGCCCAAAGAAAGCACTTAAAATTTCATTATTATATATAACACTGTTAGATTGCAACTCAAACAAAAGTTGTTTTACTTTAAGTTACTAAGTTAAAATGTCTTTTTAAAGGAATATTAAAAAATACAAGTCACTGTAAATACATTTATCTGTGCTTCTTTGGATATAGATACAGCAGCATACATATGACTACTTCATCAACTGATGGTTTCTTTTGATGAGGACCTGTTTAGAAAAGTCATAATCAAGAAATTATAATCCAGATAAATTGGTCTTGATTTGGGTTTCCTTCTGTCTTGGACTTGCAGATTTCAGGCCAGAAGACTGTCTTCTCCATATTTAAGCAGACTAGTGAATATAGAAATGGGTCAGCTTTATGATTCAAAACTTCAGCCGTAAATTAAGGCAGGTGCTTTCTTGCATTCTTATTTTCCTGGAAGTCCTCTGTATAATTCTGCTAGCCAGCTCTGCAGCCAGCTTTACTGTGGCCACTCACTGCTCTAGTTACCAATAAACTGCAGCTAACTCTTCACAAAATATTTTAGCCAATTTTGTAGCTAACTGTAAGCCAACTGCTTCACAAAAATATTAAGACAGAACCATTTCAAAAAAATTAATATCCAAATTTTGTAGCTGGCCTATTTGACCACTGCTTCTCAAATATTAAATCCATCCTACTCTGGCCAGGTCTTACAAAAACTATAAGTCAAACTTGGCCACTGCTTACAAAAACTGCAAGCAAAACTGAACTGATATTTTCTTAATAGACCTTTTATAGAATCATCTGAGATGACAACACTAATTTAAAAACTGTTTTTTCCTTATCTCTCTTGATTGAAAACAATTTTAATCCCTCCAAAAGCACTTTTAATTAAAAAGCTACATTTGGAAATCTTATCAAAAATGTTCAAAATAGATAATAGAAATGCATATAAGCATTATTTAAAAAATAGATATTTTATACAAGTTCTAATTAAATGATTTCAAAAATAAACAGTAACGTTTATTCTATATTAAGTGTATGCATGTATTAATACTAATATAATTATGAGTCAAATAAATGTCTTTTATTTATATGTTTTTTCATATGTAGAGTTATATTTTAACTTTATTAAAGTTTGGAGTTTACTATATGGCAAATGTACTGGATTGTATTAATATTATAGTGTAATTAAAGATCAAGAATAAATTTTGCAAAGAAACCCTAGATATTTCACAAGTAATTATTGTATTCCTGCATGCATATGAAAGAAAATAATAATATATAAGAGATTGGAGAAAAGACGTTGTTAAAAGAAAAGTGAGTTATATGTTTACTGACAATTATATTTTGTAATGAAACAATTGTAATGATGTATTAACTTGTTTTAATATAATATTGGATGATCTATATTCATTCATTGGAGATAACTTATGTTCTTTATTATCTAGCCAGATATTGCAAATAGAGAGCTATGTAGTGGTCATCATTATCTTACTAAATAAAAGATTGTTAAAAATATATGAGCTGAGCTACTTTCTGATATCTATAGTCAGATGGTGCCCAGGTGAATTATATAAATAGAAAGAATGTAAATCACTGGAACATGCTTAATTTGACCATTACATACTAATTTCCACTATTTGTATTGTTTTTACTGTTGCAACCACTAGGCAAAGCATGTTTGAATGATTTAATTTTTTTTAAATTTATATAATTTATGTCACCTGATCTTAGATATCAGGAAATAAACTGAAATATATATATTTAACAATCTTTTATTTAATAAAATAATGATGACCACTACACAGCTCCTATATGCAATACCTGCTAGACAATGAAGAACATAAGTTACTCCCAATGAATAACTGTAGACTATATAATATTACAATTTAAAAAGGCTAATACATCATAACAATTGTTTAATTACAAAATGTAATTGTCAGTCAATATATAACTTCCTTTTTTTTAACACAGCCTTTTCTCTAATGTCTCTTATATCATTATTTTACTTCATACACCTTGCATAAAACAATAATTACTTATAAAATATCCCAAGGTGTCTTTGATAAATTTAATCTTAATCTTCAATTATAATACAATATTAATAGTATTTTAAGAAATAAGAAAATTGCTTGGAAAAGAGGTATTACTTTGAATAATTTATTAAATAATACAAAGGAAATTTTTGATAGGAAGACTATTCCTGGTGTAGTATATTTTATCCCTTGTTTTTGTAAAAATGTTTACATAGGTCAGAATAATTTGAATTTAAATGAAAGGATAAAGATTCATAAAAGTAGGATTAGAAATAAATATTTTAGTTCTGCTTTGTATGTTCATGAAAAAGATACAAGTCACACTATTAATTTTGATGAAGCTAAGATTGTCTAATATGAGAGACATGAAATAAAAAAAAAGAATTAAAGAATCTTTATTATTGAAAATTTATTATTCTGAAGCAATTAACTTATTTAAGAGTTCTTTTAATATTAAGAGTAGATGTGAAGTAAATGGATTTGTGGGTAATGTTTAATATATATATATATATATATATATATATATATGGTGTTGTTTTTGTAGTTCTTTACACTTGAGAAGTCTGCTTGTAGCAGTGAAACCTTTGGTTATGTTTTAATCTAGTTTTTTCTTGGCTAGTCTGGTTGAGTTTTGGATTTTGAGTAATTTTAAATATTAATACTTACATAATCAAGTACATTTTCCACATAGCAAATCCAAGACCTTAAAATATAAGTCTACATTTGGATACACCTATAAGACATTTATTTGGCTCATAAGTTTCCTAGTATCAATATATGCATATACCTAATATGAGATAAACATAATCACTACACCTTTCTACAACAGTAACAATAAAGAATGGCCATTTTTAAGTCCAAATCCTGACTTAATTAAACTATGACTTCTACAGGGATGGCTCATTTTGAGTCTGATATCTAATTTATTAAAACAAATAGGAATGAAATATATTTCAACTATTCAACAGTTAACAAACAATTGCATATATATTGTAACCAAAATAAAAGAAAGTGGGGGGGGTAAAGAAAAGACAAGAAAAGATAAAGAAAAGAAAGAAATGGACTGGAGAGAGGAAGAAGGAGAGAGAGATGAGATGATGATGAAGTTGAAAATAAATAAAGATGAAGATATGATAGAGAGATGATGATGAAGATGATGAAGTTGAAAAAATAAAGATGAGAGAGATGAGATGATGAAGTTGAAATGAAGATGAGATGAAGATGATAGAGAAATGAGATAGAGAGAAGAAGAGATAAGATGGAATGAAGATGAGATGAAGATGATAGAGAAATGAGATAGCAAGAAGAGATAAGATGGAATGAAGTAGAAGAATGATGAAAGAGAGGGAGAGATGATGATGATGAAGAAAGATATGAAGATAAGATGGAAAAAGGAGGAGAGGAGAAATGATGATGATCGTGAAGATGGAATAGAAATGAAGATGAGATAGAGAGAGAGAAATTATATTTAGTAGTAGAGAGACTCTTAATCTAAAAAAGTTGAAAATAAGATGAAAAGATGAAATTATAATTAGTGAGAAGAGAGAGAAATGAAAAGAAATTATTAGTAGAGAGAGAGATGAATAAAGATGGAATAATATTCAATAGAGAAAGAAAAAAATGATGATGATGAAGGTAGAATAGAGATTATTATTAGGGAAAAGAGAGAGATGAAGAAAATTATTATAAGTAGAGACTCTTATGAAGAGAAGGATGAAAGATAAGATGGTGAAGATAAATGAGGGAGATGAAGATAAAGATGAAGGATAAAGAGAGTAAACTATTAGTAGAGAGATTCTTAATGACTCGGCTCAATGGGGTTACAATAAATTTAAGAAAAGAGATGATGATCCAGAGATGTATAATCAGATAGAGACCAAATCTAATACCAATACAAATATACAACTATTATGGCATATTAATACTCTACCACTAAACAATAGGAAAGATAATTTTAAAATTATTATTTAATAGTTATTGGAATCGGCCTACCATCAAATCATACACTCTGAATAAGTATAGATTATACTTTGATTGGAAGGACTATCCCATTAAATTAAAACTAACAAGGCAACAAGAGTAAACAATCTCAGGGGTTTTAAAACTAAAACTCTTGTGCAAAACTAAAAGTATAAGTTGCCTACTAAATAATTGTTTGGCTAAATAAATGAGTGATATCTTGGCCGACCATAAAATAGCTACCTTATTGTTCAATCATGAAACAATAAACAAAAACAAATATTAATTTAAAAATTTAATGAATCAATTTTAATTTAAACTAATAATGGCCTATTACCCAAGATATTACTCAAGCAAGGAAAAGGGCAAGGGTACTTTTTATGCCATGCCCCATACTCACAGACAACCTACTAAAGACCTCAAATGCAGATGGATTATAAAATTCTAAAAATATAAGATGATGATAGACAATGTGCAGTTAATGTAAGATAATGTGCAGCTTTTAAAATAATAGAAAATAATAAATAATCTTCTGAAACACTAATATTCTTAATCTCACATTGCACAATCTTCAATCTGGGAAGATATAATGATAACTTATAAATCAACTTTTAAATGTGCATTTAATTAAGTATCTGATACAATGTAATTATCTGTTACTGTGATTCAATCTGAGAATCACTTAAATTGGCATGGCTTTATAATTCAAACCAGTATCAAAATATATTTTATAAACTTTATAATATGTTTGTGAACTTTTATATTGAAAATTTTATGAACTGTGGAACTCAAGCTTTAATGAACTTTGGAACCCAAGACAATAATATTTTCATATAAAAGCAAAACAAACAGAGACAAAAACTTTTTGGAATAATAATAATAATATGGTTTACTATTTAAAACAATAAGAAGAAAATATTTACAATCAAAATTTATTACAAGCATTGCCAATATAGCGCTAAAATATTTTGACTTTTAAAATATTTATTTTTGGTTTACAAAAATAATATAACAATTTCTCTGGATACTGTTACTGAATATCCCTCTTAAACTCTTTTAAAATTATGTGTTTTGATAAACAAAATACTAAAATAATAAATACTTACAATACCAAGCAGAGGCTATTGTATACTAATTCTAATCTCTTTTAAACAATCAGATATTTCCAAATCTTTAAACTTAAATTAAAATAGACTAAGTTTAATAATCACAATTCTATTTTTATTAGCATATTTATTAATATGGTAGTGTTATCTAACAATCAGAATAACACATCAGAAGCTTAAATTTATAATCCTGAGCTTAACAAATGCTAAGCTGGAATAAGCATATTCAGCATATATTTTAAAAATATTACCACTAGTTATACTGACATTACTAATATTATAGCTAGTGATATATTTAAGCAAATTTCTAGCTAACTTTAAATTAAATTAGATATATGGGCCACTCATTCATCAGAGGTCATTTATACACTTTTTAAATAAATTCTGTCCACATAAAATTATTACCCTAAGTGTTTTAAAATTAAAGATTTAAAAACTTACAAATCCAGCGGCAAAAATCTGGATGAACATATTAAAATTAGTATGTGTGAATTGCCACTTGTACCTTATGCATCATTAACATATTTAAAAATAAATATAGATTATTGTTGGTTGGTTTGTGGCTGATAAAACTATCATAAGAACACAATTCAAACATTGATATACCTATAAGCATTAAAATAGCTAACTACAACCTGAAGAAACAAAGTTCCTCAAACAAACATATCTTGTCATCACATATCTAAAACAAATGCAACATCACCTACTGTGGTGGAACTAGCATTAATTCATCATGAATGATAGGCTAAAAATATAAGAACATATATGCTCTGCAGAGCTGGATAAGAATGTGGTGGCTTTCAAAATACCTAACTTTGAGGCAGAAAATAGGATGCCTGGACCTTGTCTACAGCACATCAGGAACAGGAAAGACACACCAGGAAAGTATGATCCTCTCTCATGGGATTCCAATACTTATAAAATTCAACTATAGGATATACAATAACCCTCTATGGGTACAAGCACTATCAATTCATGGAAAAGCAATACAATAAGGATGGAGGACCTTGTCTACTCCATTAAGCATACTCAAAATAATTAACAAAGCCTAACTCTATGAGGTTAACAAATACTTAACTAATGACAAAATATATACTTCACATGAACTAATTAAGTTATCACTAAGAAGTTTAAAATACGACACGTATATATTCAATGTAAGAACCAACAAAGCAAAACCGTGTCAAATGACTACTATAATAAATACTTTAAAATTAAATGCATATAAAAATTTTAGGCAAAGGCACAATGCACATATAATAAAATATTAAATACTAAAAATATAGTGACTAGTGGACTTTAAAAGATTGCAAATTAAATGCGAGAATATTAATTCTCAATGCATATAAAAATATATATATTTGCAGTTATTATTAATGTAGCATCCATAAAACAAATGAATGGAAACTCTCTGATAAACTTCTTTGGCTGGTTTAAAATAAAACTGAGTGAAACATTTCACATATAAATAAGCTAAGACTGAGATATTTAAATCTCTGTGAATGAAATTATCAAATAGAAATTAACCTGTGAAATGCTTAATAAATATAATAAAATTAAAAGTTACCTGTAAATGGCAGAATATTTATCTACTCATTTTAATAAAACCCACTAAAATTAAAATTGTAACATTAGTTTATCTGGTATATTTATGCTTAATAATATTACACATATTTTAGAGATAAAGATATAGCATAAATATTTTTCTGGTTTCTTTTTTTAAAACCAATAAAACAGACAATAAAAAAAAATAATACAGTAACTTAAGTTCATAGTTTCAGCTCCACACTGGCTTTCCATTTTAGACATGTAGATAATTTATTGAGGATAATTTATTTGATGGTGTTGGAAGCTTTTAGTCAAAATGTTCATAAGCATAGCAATGGTTTCTAAAAGAAAACGAAACATGTTTAATAGTTCTTTAAAGATATTTTTACTTTCTTCCTTTAAAGATATTCTAAATATTAAAACATTGAAATAATAAAAATAGGCCAGCATTGGAAAAATAAATTCTTCAGCTGATTATATTTTTATAGAATCCTGGGTTTAAATGCACAATAATATAGCTGTATGATTTTTAATTCCGTTTTTCTCTTTTTAAAGAACACATTTTTTTAAAACAGTTTTTTTTTTTAAAAATTATTTCTCATACAGTATTTTGAAATTCTATTTCCAAATAACTTTTTCTTCCCACTATTTAGCATAAGATGGGAATTATTTTTCTAAAGTTCATGTTTTCATCTGTTTTCAATTAGCTAAAATAAACTATTTTCATTTTAGATCAAGGTATAAGCAATAAACTTTTTAGTTCATTATCATTTAAAAATTCATCCTCAACTAATTGTAGTTTACACTCTTTTTCTCCAACAGTTTCTGGAAGTAGATAATTAATATCTCATATTCAATACATTTTAGTTAAACACTAGGCAAAGTTAATAAAAATTATTCTAACGCTTGGCAAATAAAATTAATTCTTCCTTATTTTAGCACAGAATATTGCTTTCTTCTAAAAACATTGTAGAAATAAGCATTATTACAATAAGAGCATATTTTAAAGTCAAAATTAGGTATCAGTAATAAATTTCAGACTTAACATCAGCTTTGAATAAATTTTATAACAAGGAGATTGACACGTTTTTTAAATTATAATACAGTTCACTATAATGTCTCAATTTTTCTTGCTTATGTTTTAACTTAATTAGATAAATATTGAGTATCCTCCAGCTAAAATAGTTCAGTACAATAAAGTATTTATCCATATAAATAAATGCTAATGATTTGTGCTTTAATTTTAGTTTCCAAAAAGACATGCAATACGTAAATAAGATAAGAGATGCAAAACTTCTTTTAAACATTTTGGTCATTATAGTTTTTTTAAAAATTTGACTGAAAGTTGATATCAGAAAATAGTTACCTTTAAGTTTTAGCCATTCATACTTGTAGAGCAATTAATTATACTTTTTAATACATACTTTTACTTTTTAAATAATAAATTTTTTTTAAAAAAAAAATTACAACTTTTTTCAAAGGAAAAGAAGAGTTTTTAAGAGCAGCTCACACACACCCTAATATGAATAAAACCTCTATTTATAGCTAATAATTTCTATCCCTCTCCATTGTCAATTTTGTTTAAAAACCAATCAAATTATTTTATATTTAACTTTAACACCTTTGACAGATCAGCTGTAACATTGATTACTGACACAATTGATCTAATTATTTGAACTCACGTGGTCATTAACAGTTTCCAAACAAAAGTTAATTATTAACTATTTTATGTAAAATTATAATAAATATTACATAAAATAAATGAAACAAATATAAAATTAGAACTATTTTTATTTATCAAAACTTTTTTAAACATTTAGTTTTAATAATTTTATTCATTCATTTGTTTTTAATCAATATTAAAGTTAAATTACAATTTATTCATTTTTTAATACTTCTCTGTACATGCACACACACACGGATGACCTATTAACCTGAACTCTACTGGCTAATTATAACTTATTTAAAACTACAAAAATAAAAATACCAAAGAACATTATATTTGAAATATTTTTTTTTATTTAAACAGATTAAAACTAATTTAGATTAAACCTTTAAATATTATCTGACTGCTCTCACAAAATTTAAATATTATTTTTAAATCAATTTAATACTATTTATTTAGTTTATTTATAATATCAATTTATTATAGGTTATACATTAAAAATGAATAAAACAATAGTTACTTTATATATTTAATTCTATTTATTAATTTAAACTATCTCTAATATTTCCTTTAAGTAAACTTACTATCTTACATCTCTTATTAAACTAATTAACATATATCTATTGAATTTTCATAGCATAATCACAAAAATTTAATAAATATTACAATAATATCATTATTATCCTATATTATCTACTAATTAACTAATGTCTTCTATTTTTATCATTATTTTTTTTTAAAAAATCAGAAAATTACAAATAAAAATCTAAGATAAACTCTGGCACCTGTTGGAGCCAAGTGAAGTTTCACATATGTACAATATATACTACAAGCTCACTTACAAAAACTCTAATTCCCAACAATTAAATACAGAGTGAACTACAAACAAATGAACCTGATAGGTACAATTAAATCATTAAATTAAAGCTATTAATAATTATTTACTTTAAACAATTAACACTTGGACAATTTGTGTGTGGCTACATTACATTTAAAAGGAATATTATATCTTCCATTTATAATCACAATATTTTTAATTGACAATTTTTACAAAATAACATTTGGATAACATGTATTGACAGAAGTTGTTTTTATAAAATGCTAATACAACATATGTTTATAAAATACAGAGCAAAACTTTCTTAGTTTGTTTGTTTGTTTTTTTAACTTCAGTTGCATTAAAATGCAACTAACTTTAATTAAACCTTCTTTTGCTGCCAATTGTAAATAATTTATAAGACAAAGAGTACCAAACTCTCCATATATAGTGCCACCAAGTAAAAGCCTCCATAATCATTAGATGCAGGAAAGTTTGTGCATAAATCTTTATTTTGTACCTACTTACCTAATATCATCAGACTAGTTTCTAGTTTTTGGCTGTCATCAGTGAAAAACCATGGATTTGAAAACCCTGCACCTAGACTTTATGGCCCAATACAACCTTTCATCAGCCACCTTTTACCTATTTTGTTAACTACAGAATCCCAAGATGAAAACACCATGATTCCACCTGAAGCTCATTCACTTGTAGCATCTATACATTTTGTATTTCTTTGGTTTTTCAAAAAGTACAGTCACCATTATTCTATGCCAAGGATAAGTATAAAACCATCAAAACATTACATGATTATTTCATATGCTTACACATGCTATTAATAAGAGTAACATACTCTCCAGACAGTAGTCACTAAGTTTCAACCTTCATAATCAATGGATTCAGGAAGGTTTGTGCATAAAACTCTTATTTAATGCCTACTTATTCATCATTCTCAGACTAGTTTCTAGCTTGTGGCTTTCATCAGTGAAGACCCTTGGATTTGTGAGGACTGTATCTAGTTTTAGGATCCAATGAAATGCTCCAGCAGCCACTTTTTACCTATTTGGTTAACTATAAAGTTAGGAGACCAAGATGAAATCTCCATAATGTTTCCAATCCAATCTCATTCACTTGTATAGTCACATAGATCTGAACATAGTTCAGCATTTTAGTATCTTTGGTTTTTTTAAAACCACAGTCACCATTACAATATGACCAGGATAGGTATGAAACCATCAAACATAATATGATCACCATATCATATGCTTACACATACTGTTAGACTACCAAACTCTCTATACAGTAAGGTCATTAAGTACAAGCATTCTTCATTAATGGATGCAGGAAAGCTTCTGCATAAAATCCCTATCTAGTGCCAAATCATGCAACATCACCAGACTAGTTTCTAGCTTGTGACTTCTATCAGTAACTAGTCTTGTATTTGAGAGCACTGCACCTAAATCTTAGAATCCAATGACACATGTATAAGCATATGAAATGGTAATCATGTGATATTTTGATGTTTTAATATTTATATGGGCCATAGAATAATAGTGACTATGGTTTTTAAAAAAACCAAAGATACCAAAATGTGTGACTTCTGTTAGTCAAGTCTTGGATTTGAGAGCACTACACCTAGATCTTAGAATCCAATGCCACATGTATAAGCATATGGAATGGTAATCATGTGATGTTTTGATGGTTTAATATTTATATGGGCCATATGATAATGGCGACTATGGTTTTTAAAAAACCAAAGTTACCAAAATGTGTATAGATACTGAAGTGAGTTCAGATCTATAGGGTTGTACAAGCATATGAGCTTGGGTTGGAAATATTATGGTGTTTTTATATTTGGCTCCTAGCTTTATGGTTAACCAAATAAGTAAGAGGTGACTACCAGAATGTTGAATTGGATACTAAGGACTATGTGCAGTGCTCTCAAATCCAAGGTTCCTCATTGGTGAAAGCCACAAGTTAGTAACTAGTCTGGAGATGTTGGATAAATAGGCAACTAGATAATAATTTTATGCACAAACCTTTCTGCATCTATTGATTACAAAGACTTGCACTTGGTGACATCACTGTATGGAGAGTTTGGTACTCATATTAACATGTAAGTATATGAAATGGTGATAGGGTGATGTTTAATTGGTTTCATACCTACCCTGGTCATAGAATAATGGTGACTATGAATTTTGAAAAACCAAAGACACCAAAATATATAGATGCTGAACTGAGTTCAGATCTGTATGTCTATACAAGTGAATGAGCTTGTGTTGGAAACATTATGATGTTTTCATCTTGGACTTCTAGCTTTATAGTTGACTAAATAGGTAAAAGATGGTGCTGGATGGTTGCATTAGATCCTAAAGTCTAGTTGCAGTACTCTCAAATCCAAGGTTCCTGACTGATGAAAGCCACAAACTAAAAATTAGAGCAGATATTGAATGAGTAGGCACTACATATGAATTCATTGATTATAAAGTTTGGCACTTGGTAGCACTACTGAATGGGGAGCTGGGTACTCTTGCTAACAGCATGTGTAAGTACATGAAATTGTAATCCTGTGATGTTTTATTGATTTTATAAAACAAATAGTATATTAAGAATTAAATATAAACTTAAAATAGTTAAGATAAAGTGTAAATAGTTCTTTTAAACATAGAACTTACAAAACAAGATAACTGTAGTTTGTTATCTTTTGATGGCAAGTATTAAACAGTTTGTATGTAGCCATAATACACTTTAACAACATCATCTTTGCAAATTTGAAATGTCTTATTCCTTCACTTTAATCAGATTTACTCAAAAAAAGTGTGTTAAGTTTTTCAGATCAGATTAGATTTAGAAAATGGTGGTTTTTCTTCCTTTTATTTACTAAGCATAATAGGGTCCAATGACATTTTAATAAAATGAGAATTGAATATGAAAATGAGAATTGAATATAAATTCAATAAGAAAAATTGATTTTATGTAAGTTTTACTTTTCTGTTTCTAACAGCCCATTTCTGTTTTTTTTATAAATTTAAATTGATTAATTTGCTTAATACTTTAATTGTCTGATTTTTTTTAAGTTTAATCTAATTTGCATTATTTGCAGTACATTTTTGACAAGAGTTTTAAATAGTTTGTTTTTTATTTTTATTTTTTAATCTCTCACCCATGTGGGAAACCACATGGCTGACACTAAAAAGAATAAATCATTGTTCATATATATATATATATATATATATATGCATGTTTAGGCAATCCCAAAATTGTATTATGATTATAATCTGAAATGATATTATATACAACTATTTTCTTAAATGTTAATTCTGCTTTTGATATTCTATGAGTGCTTGATTCGACAACTATTATTAAATCTTATACCAAACAGTTATGTTATTATCATATAATATTGAATATCTTTTACAAATTTAGTAAGTTTAATTTTAATGTAACATTATTAATATCATTTATGTTTTTATACACTCTTAATTAAATTGTTTTATAAAAAGGATTTTTAATGCAAGTTGAATACCATTCTAAAATCCATAAATTCAAAGCTTTTAATATATATTTAGATCAGTTACTATGATTATAACAAATATACATACAAAGACAACAATTTCTGTAATGAACTTATTTATGAAAAAAGTTGAATTTTTAAAAAATCAAAAGAAAGCTTGTTTATCTGATTGACTGTAATATTTACTGACTCTCAAATGCATAACAAATATGAAGCCAATAGGTTACAATAAAAAAAATAATGATAATGAATTATTTAATATTCAGCAGCACTAAAAAAAAATGCAACTTTTATATTTCTAACACATATACATGACGAATTTTCTTCATAATCAAGTAAATGAAAGTAATGGATTTAAATTTATTTTTTTAATTAACTTTTTTAAGCAATATTCATTAATAAATTAAAGTTAATAAATTATGCTAATTATCTACATTTAATTTAGTTGAATTAGCACTACAAATTTAATTTTTCTTTAATTAATAGCATTTTAAGGCAACAATTACCATTATACATTCTAATAAAAAAATCAAGAGCTTCAAGGGCTTCAGAATAATGGTATCAAACCTGTATTGTTATAATATTCCTTTAGTGCTTATTATTGTATATATGTGGATCAATTCATAGATGATTATATATATATATATGTAATAAATAAAGTTTGATATCTGTATTCATTTCAAAAAGAGAAACAATCTGGAATAGATGTAAATAAACCTTCATCATCTGTTATATTTGATCATAATAAATCTTGTCAATATGGACTTAAGTTTGATTATAAAAATATGAAATTATTCAAATTGAACGTTGTCATAAAAAACGTAAAATAAAAGAGGCTATGTTGATTTCAAGAAATCATCAAATGTTAATGAATCGCCAGTCATCAAATGTTAAGATAACAGAATTGTGGGAAATCTGAATTGAACTAAGGGTATTGTTAATGGTTATCTCATTTTGATTATTCAATGTTAAATAGTTGATAAAGACTACAAAATGTATAGTCGAAAGTACTTCTAAAAATAATATAATTTATGTAAATTGTATTGTATTTTGATATATTATTGATTGTATATTATATATATATATATATATATATATATATATTGTAACCTTCTCCCTAGTCTAACTGGTCATCAACGAATCATGCTGTATATTTTAGTGATTAAATTCTCCTATGAAACCTATCATACTCTCATTATCAAGAATATGGGCATAAAGAAACAAAAATGTAAAACTAATGAGATGATTCCTGTCTTGAATAAAACTAGCATGAAACTATAGATCTAAAGAAGATCACAAAGTGATTAATAAAGATAATAACTTCTGGTCAAACCAGCTTTGAAATCCACACAAACAAAATGTGATGAGTTAAATTTGATGTTCAGCAAACCAATGAATAACTAATAATTATATCTCTGGAATGATTATGAAATTAAACTTATAAATGAAATGATAAGTAAATTATGATGTAGATGACTAAATGAATGATGGAAAGAAGTAATAATTAAATGGTGGAATGAAATGAGTCTAAGAATGAAGAGAAAAGATCGAAGATGTATGAGAATAATGAATGATTAAGATGATGATAGAATAAGAGTTAATGAATAGTTAAGATGATAAAAGAATAAAAGTTAATGTATGATTAATCAATTATGATAATGAATTAATGTCAAATGAGAATGAATAACTAAAAGAACGATCAAGATGAAATTGAAGAACAATGTTAATGATGGAGACTGAAATAATAAACTATAAACTAATATGGTATTAAATGGTAAAAAAAAATAAACTAAATAAAAATAGGGATTTCAAGCTTGACACAACCAGAATATTATCATGAAGTTAAAACAAACTATCCATTTTATGCCAAAGAAGTAATTTACATCTTAAAGCTTAGTTGACTTTCATAAAACAGTGAAAGTAATCTAATTCAAGTCCAGCTATAATAAATAACTATCTATAAAATTTATTACAAATTCAAATTCTACCTTAAAACTTAACAACTAATTCTTCTCAGGGTTCAAACACTCAAAATCATTATACACAATATATTTGGGTCAGTAAGAGGAATTTTATCACTACCCAAACATAATGCACAAAACAGTTCTCAATATAAACTCAAATTAAGAACTATATTTAGCAGTTACACATAAACCTTATGAACTCAATAACTCTTATAACTTTAATATTTAAGAAATAGGAATGCCTTTTTAATAAATAAATACAATAACTTACCAAATTCCTTTTCTCAAATAATTATAAACCATGTGATCAAGATCAGTGAATGATAGCTCTGCAGATTTAACTAAATCAATCAAATCAATATTATATTTATCTTTTAATCTATTACTTAAAATAATCTGTACCCTAAGTTCATTAACATTTTGATTATTGTGTGATGATGCATTAGATGTACTAATAAATTATAAGGGTTAACAAAATTATTATGATATAGCATAACATAGTTAATAATACTATATTGGTCAATGATGATTTCAATTTATAATCTTCTGATATGTCGATAGCTATAACTATAATAGTGTATATATGTGGCAATTAGCAATAAGACTACAGGCAACTAAATAAATTTTTAAACACAACAAACTTTATTTACAATATTTACAACTTTTTAATTCATAGACATGGCATGAAATAAAACTAATATATTAAAATAGATTCAGGAATGGGAAAAATACCTGATATACCATTGACCATATGCTTAGTCAATGCGACTAACTTATGCAATGATATTAAGACTATCATTTATTACTCTTTAGCCTATCTTAAGGAATGAAATAATGAAACTTATTTAAGCTGCACTAGCACTTAAATTACAAAACTAGCAGTATATTTAGAACTTTAGGATATGCACCAAGTTTAAATTTAGAATTAAAATTATAAAAGTAGTGCATTATACCAACCATTTCTTTTATCAGAATATGATAAGGGCAATTATCATATTCTGTGCAATGAATAACTGATCAAGATTTGAAATGAATAAGTTTGGTGTATCAAAGAACAAACATCAAAAACCAAATACACACAGATCTCACTAAAACATTACCTATGTCCACAACTCAATTATTGAATGCTTAAATGATCTTATCAATCCTTTGTCAAATCATTATTTGATGAAGATGAATCCACACTGCCCATGTGCATCTCTTACTTTTACATCTAAAAATTTCTACAATCATTAATAAATCTTGGTTTGGTCTGTCTATAACTGATGATGATCATACAACATCATAAACACTATTTCAATTAGGCCAACACTATAGATAAATCAGTATTTTTAAATCTAACATTATTTTATACTTGCGATATGAATTTTGAACTACTATACTTCACCATACACGGTGGAAAAATTAACTCTATATCATCATGAGGAATTTATCACTAAAAGGGAGGCTCTATAAAACAACATGACTGTTGTATAATAATATGGCTAATTCTACTGCCTCTCTATGGGTATACACATGTGTGGGCTTTTCCTCATCACACAAAAATAGAATTCAGACCATGGATATCCTTTCTTTTTAGGATTATTTATGCTGAAAAGCATTAATTATTACTTAGCCTCTACCAATCTTGCCTCTCATGGAATCAGTAGTAGGTGATTTTCCATCAGCCCATGCTCAATATTAATATTAATCTATTGGACGCCATTCTATTGGAACATCCTATCAGCTAAAAACTGTCACTAATCATTCTCAATATTATAGCAAGGTAAAACAATACCAACAATATTAGTGAGAGATATACATATTCCATTTTACAATGCAAAACCATTAATGTATCAATAGACAAACCAGAAATACATATGTCAAATGATTGTTAATTATTTTAAAATGACAACTATACCCTTGTTAGAGAGAGCACAATGTATTTAAGCAATAAAGATTGAACCTGCATTTGTATTCAAAGTGGACAAGTTCATTTCTATACAAAATTACGAAATTAAAAAGGTTTATATCAAATTTTCTTTTATATAAGAAAATAACTCAGTCATTCTAATATATATATATATATTTGACAAAATGTCTGCATATTTGCCCTTTAAAAAAATACGCTAAAATCAGTTTTAAACTATAAGAGATATATATTTTTTTCAGATCAATGACATTAAGATTATATTTTTCCTCACTTTGGGAATATGACAAAAATGTGTGTAATAATATATGTATGTGTCTTTATACATTTTTATATCCCTTTGACTAAATATATTTATATACCATGTACCACAATAAAGCATATATGTTTAAAAATAAAATTCCCAAATAACACATGACATAAGTAATATACATAACACAGCAGTAGCAAAAAAATAATAAACAAACATTTTCTTCCATTAAATTTTATACAATTCGTCCAAGTTATGTCATCTTTGTGAGTTGAACTGATAATAACTGATATTATGATGAGCAAACATTCCAGATAATGCATATATATGTTTATTATCCTGTTGGATGTATAATAATGCAATATTCACCACTTATCCAAAGGCAAAAATTATTTGATGGTTTCTGTACCAATAGTTAATAAGGCAATTAAAATTCACAATTCCAATTGTATCACAACTAAAATCCATTTATTTACATTTTAATCCAGATAATTTTTCTTGAAAGTGACTTTAGAATTTTATTACAATTAATATATTTAACTTTTTAAAATTCTTTGTTAAATTTATTCTTTCCTCTGTGGTAATATATATGTAACAATATTTAAACAGTTGGGGCATTTTTAAACCATCTTTAAAATCTTACTTATATGCATTGCATGGAAAACTTTTATAAGCAAATAATTATTTTGTTCCATTTTCATTAGCAAAGTGTTATATAATTAACAATATTAAAAGAAATTTATCCAATTATTAATATGATATCTTGAGCACTTTTAATGAATTTGTAGTTGTTTATTTCTATCATTACACAACATTGGTGCTATGAAAAATCAGCAGATGAGAATAGAGAATAAAATCACGCAATTATTTTTTTTAACTTTATTAACATTATATGATATAAAATGACTTTTGATTTTATTTATAATATCTTCTGAAATCCCTCTTTAAAATTATTTTTGAATTTATTTTCTTGAAATTACGATTTTCAAACAAACATCTGTTCTGCTTTATATTTACTAATGTCATGAAAATACAGACATTATCAACTTTTTAGTTTACTTATAAATAATTTGTGCATCATTTTCAAAGAAGAGATTTCAAAAAAATGAATAAATTAAAAAGTAAAAGCTTACTTTTTTTTTTAATTTTCCTGGGTTTGAAGCAATACTTATGTAGATAAAGACTTATCCCCATGGCTTTCATTTTCTTCTCCAGTATGAATCCTAGAAACTATGTGGTCATGGAGATGATGCTTAAAATGATAGCAAGGTTTTTAGATTTATTCCAGCATTTCTAGATAGAAAAATATTATAATTCCATTCAATTAGATTCCAGAATTTTCTGATTTTTAATTTTTTTTCCTCCTTATTTTAGATCAGAATTGAGGTCTGTGGTTGCTTAGTTCTTGTTTTCTTAATCAACCCCCACTACACCTTTGTTTAGATAATATATAGCTTGTTTTACAATGAATTGTGGGAGTAATTAAATCAATAATCTTGGTGTGAATAATTAATATTACCCCCTCTGGCTTCATTTTTAATAACTACCCATAATATCAAAAACGATTTTCAATTCACTACAAAAAAAAATATGTTTAAGAATTAAATGTAACAATTCATTTTACAAGATTTACAAATTTGATTTAATTATTTATTTATTTCAATTGCTATTCAACAATAATAAAATAGCAGTATATTTATCTCCTAATTAATATTAATATTTTTAAATTGTTGTTTTATCCCTGGTTTCAAACCTACACTGGGTTTGAAATCTTATCTCCACTCAAGCAATTTTCTAGTGCATCCAAAACAGTCTTTATTGAAAGCCACTTGTTAAGATTTTAATGCTAGATATATCATTATTATTTAAAATTTTGGATTATTAAATACAGGGACCTAAATAAAAGGTCACAATATATATATATATATATATATATATATATATATATATATATATATATATATATATATATATATATATATATATATATATATATATATATATATATAAGAAATTGTTTTAGTAATTCCCTAAAAATGACATTTTAAAAATTCAAGCAAATAATTTTGCTTGAGTAATAAAAATAAAAAAATAAAAAATAGATAATTCTAAAAGCATTATAATTAATTAACATAATCTGTTAAAGGCCGATTTTCATTTTTTTTTTTTAGAAAAAAAATAAAAAAAACATCTTTTTAGAGTAACCCATTAATACTAATTGTATTATTATTTAAAAGAAAGAAAAGCCTTTATTATTAAAATAGTGAAATTTATATATATTCAACAAAAAATTGACTGTGAAAATAATTTTTAGTAATTTTATTTTGACAAGTTATAATATATAATATAAATGCCAGTGTGCACATGCATTTCTACATGCACAAACATATAAGTTAATTATGTGTTATAAAAATTAATGTCATTTATTATTTTGACAAATTTAAATATGTTCTGTTAATGAATTAATAAAAATAATATAGTAACTTGAATTTTATATATTACTCAAGTAAACACATATATAGAATTTAATCATTTTTTAAATTTTATTAAATGTCAATTGAAATATATTCATTGTATATTATAAAATGCACATACATATGCATTTTATATAAACCCATTAAGACGTATGGTAAATCAATATAATAACTTGAATTTTGTATACTAATCCTGTAAATCATAATGTGAAATTTTTTTTATATCACCAAAATGAGAAGGTTATAAATGTGTAACCAAATTCTGAAGACCTTAACTTCATTTATTTTTTTATATGTTGTTAATAAACTTATATTTAAATTGTTAAAATTATTTCAGATTTAATTCTAAATGTTTTTTTTTTTAAATTATTATATTGCATCATCTCTTGATCATAATACAGTTATAGAGCTTGTGTTGTCTAAGCTAGATTCATGCATAATGGTCTGTTATATTAAAGAGGATGTATATTAGTGTTTATGGGCATCCAGTGTTGATAATTATATTTCCATCAATCATCATCATCCTGGTTGGTGCAAAGAGAATATTCTTTAAAGCCCATGCACTAGATTTTATTTTAGTTTAATATCTATTAGAATTTAAGTTTATAGTTGGCCAGTACATTAATGTACTAAGTAGACAGAACATTGATGATGCTCAGCATGATTTAATATCCCATAATTATTTGTTTTATGGTTATATATTCTAATGGATGAGCACTTAATTGGGTGCTTCCAAATTATGTTTAAATAATCTCCCCCCCCCCATTTCAAATCCAGTCACAAGGTTGATTGTTGATTTACTTTTATTGTTAATCACTCATAAGTAATCTTCTAATTGCTTTTAATTTTTGATAATATTGTTTGGTGTATGGTTAATGATACTTTTAGCTGCTCTAAGGAGTGAACTGGGCTGATCCCAGAGAGATTTCTTGATCTCATGCTCTCTTATAATGTATCATTACTTATATATTTTGTGCTTGAACATTACTTTAGTATCTCATTTTAAAATCTTACTTTAATAAACATATCTTATATATTATATTTTTTGTAAATTTTATATTTATATTTTCACCCTGATTCCCCATATATATATATATATATATATATATATATATGGGCAGAGCACAATACCCCCCATATATATATATATATATATATATATATATATATATATGGGGGGTATTGTGCATGTGCATGTGTGTGCATTTATAATATTGTGGAAAGAAATTACTCTTTACACATGTGCTATAGAATAGATAGACACTCCCTCATCAATAAATGTTTTAAAAGCATAAATAGTCCATCTACACTTAAAACTTCTTCAAATAAATCCACCTATTATGTGTTTCATTTTTAAATAGGCAAATTAAGTGGACTAACTATGCTTTTAAAATATTTATTGATGGGAGAGTGCATGTCAATTCTATAGCATACCTATGAATAGTAGTTTCCACAATATTCCGCATATATATTATCACTGAATTATTATTATATACATATGAGTAAATGAAACAAATTAAATAGTAGTCAAGTATAAAATTATATCCACAATAGCATGTGGACAAATAATAAATAAAATAAGAGTTAAATTGTAAAGGCAAGCATGCAAGCATTTTTACCAAAACTAGATTTAAATTTATTAGAGCAAACCACTAAAAATCACATGATCACTATTTCTTATACTTGCTCTTAACTGTTATTAAAACAGGAAAAACTCCCTATACAGAAGTACCATTCAGTGCAAGCCAGAGTAATCAATGGATGCCAGAAGGCTTGTGCATACAATTCCTATCTAGTGCCTACTCATCCAATATCCCCAAACTAGTTTCTAGATTGTGGTTTTTCATCAGTGAGGAGCCTCAGATCTGAGAGCAATGCACCTAGTGCCTATCCATCCAATAACCCCAAACTAGTTTCTAGCTTGTGGATTTCATCAGTGAGAAGCCTTGAATGCAGTACTCTCAGATCCAAGGCTCCTCACCAATGAAAGCCACAAGGTGCAGTACTCTCAGATCCAAAGCTCCTCACTGATGAAAGGCACAAGCTAGAAACTAGTCTGGGGATATTGGATAAGTAGGCACTAGATAGGAATTTTATGCACAAGCCTTCTGGCATCCATTGATTACTCTGGCTTGCATTGAATGGCACTACTATATGAAGAGTTTTGCCTGTTTTATTAGAGCAAACCTTAGTATATATACTTGCTATGAATTATAATACCAATTTTTATTAAGAGGAACAATATTGGCTTTTACATTAATTAATGACATGTTTTTTTTTATTAATTATCTGCAGAGCCTCTTTTATTTTTATTTGTTTCCAAACAAATGATTTTGGTGTAAACACCTTCAAGCAAATAACTGATTCAAATCTTTAAAATTGCTCAGGTATATTCATAATATCAATCATGACAAATTTCATAACTCTGGTCATAAACTAATTATGCAATATCATTGTTCTCTATAATGTTTTTTTCATGGAAACCAATCACCTTATATATTTTCCTTTTCTTTTTAAAAACTTTACTTCTTCTTATCAACCATATATACATATTCATATCTTTAACACCCAATGTTTAGACCACATTTTTTCTGTAGTCATTTTCAAGGATCTATAAAATTACATATTTTTATATATTATTATTACACATAAAATTACTATATAAAAACATATATAGCCTTATCATAAAAACAATAACATTTCCTTTTTTTTATCTATCAATACACTTTTTGTACATACCTATTACACTATAATCTACATTTACTTACTTTTATTTCTTTTTTCTCTCCAAACTTTTTCCTTTTACATACTTATTTCTTTATATACATAAAAATACCAATTATTTTTTTTTTTGTTCTTTTTATACTCTTAACCAATTACTTTAAAAACAATACTCTTTTTTTTATATATGTCATTTTTAATTTGTTTTTATTTTAATCTATCTTTTATATAATTCATTGTATTTAAGACAAAAATGAGTATGTAAAAGGAAAAAGTTTGGAGAGAATAATAAAGTAATTGTAGATTATAATGTAATATATATATATATATATATGTAAAAAAGGTATATTGATAGTTAAAAAAAGGAAATGTTATTGTTTTTATGACAAGGGTATATATATATATATATATTGTAATTTTATAGAAAAAAAAAGTGATCGAAATGTTGGGTGAATATGTATATATGGTTGATAAAATGAAATAAAGTTGTTTTTAAAAAAAAGGAAAATATATAAGGTGATTGGATTCAATGAAAAGAATATTATAATCTATAAGACATATATTTAAAGGGAAAAAAAAGATTTCCTATTGTGGTTGTTAAAAAAATTGTTAGCAGTGGTGATAATAAGTTAAGAATATTATTATTTTCATGTTTGCCTTTAGAAATGTTAATTAAAGGTCTGGCTTTCATGAAAATGTTCTATATTGAAAGCCTGGCTTAACACTTTTTTAAATTTTAACATTGCTGACATTATTTAAACTTTTCTGGGATGTGTGTATAATAATAAAGTGCTATTAAAACATTATTATATAATATTGAAAAGTGCTCTCTAAAATAAAGTGATTAAAATTTTACTTAATGATAAATTTAAAAATACTTTATAGAGAACCATTTTTAATACTATACATTCACATATAATAATAAATAAGTAAATAAATAAAAAATTACTAAAACATTTTAAAAATAAAAATGACAATATTTCAAAGACAAATGAATTTTGAATTAAACGTGAGCAACCATTATAATGGAATTAAGAAAGAGAAATAGAAAGATAGATGATCTGAAAGAAATAGAAAATTAGCTTATTCGAAAACTATGTTTAAAGACAGGTGACATTTATGTTAGGGCTGTTTTTTTAATAATGTTTGATACAACTTACAAACTCTATAATCATTTTACAAATTTCAGATGTAAGCATCAACTTATTAAGACTGTTATACTCAAAACAATATAAGGTTAGCATAGCAGAAATATATATATAAAAAATTAAAATTACACTATTTTTCCTATTCAAGAAATCATTAAAGTTGTAATTTGGAATTACAATAAATAGAAAATTACTTATTTTTTATTTACCAATATATAAACTATTCAATTGATAATAATTTTTTGACGATAAATATATTATTTAAAATAATATCTCAAGTTGAATTTGGGTATATATATATATATATATTCCACATTGACATACATCAATAGCTACATTTACTGTAAAAAATATATTTTATTATTCATTTATAAAATATATCATAATTAAATTAAATTTCCAATCATTTTTTATTAAAGTTTTTTTTTTCAAAAACATCGGAAAATATATAATTGTCAAGTTTATTTTGTTAGTTACTTTAAAATCCAAACTTTATAATATTTGTTATTTAAAAGAATGATACTTATAATAAAATTTAATATATTATAATGTATACTAAAAATAGCAATAAAATATACAAAAGATAGTAATCAAATTATTGTAAATAAAAGTAGATTGCTAAGGATTGCACACATAAAATAGCTAAATTCTAACTAGATGCGCTTGATTAAGTATTTATCAATAAATTTAAACACAGAATAATTTACATATGAGATTTGTTTTGTAAGAATCAAACTTATAAATATTAAAAATCTGAGTTATGTATTCTATTTTTACTTTTATATTCTAATCAATTTGTATTCAATATAATAATTTTAACATACTGGTATATATACAAACACTAAATCTTGATATTATTTCTTTTAATGTATTAATGTGCGTTAACATATATGTTCTCTAAAATTTTCATGTCATTAGTGTTGTGGAATTTTAATACACTTGTTTTTTTAATATATGTTTTGATGGGATAAAGATGTTTGTATATGTATTTGTCAGTCGCTATGTATATATTTATGCAAATATGTTTTTTTAAACCCAGAATACTTACCATCTTTACTAGAGTTTCCACCATCTAATATTTCCATGTAATGTGTTTTACATAATACCCTATTATCTTGTAATGCAAATTCTTCCCCAGTAGATAATTGTCTTTTACAGCTATCACAGGCAAAGCATGCTAAATGATAAACATTATCCTTGGCTCTTCTTACCCAGTCATTGGCTTGAATATTTCGGGAACACTTCGCACACTTGGCACCAAATTGCCTAAAACAATAATCATTCATGAAAATATATATACAATAATAAATATGATTTATTGATTATTGATTTTTAAAAGAATTTGCAAGTCAGAAAGAGAGAAATTCTAAACTAAATGTGCTGTGGTGTTAATGTAAGGCATATAATATTATAGTTATATTGCAACAAATGAAAATAAAATCATTTTCTTTCACTTCCAAGTTTTTATAAGAATGCTTTCATGTAAACATGAAATTTAAATCAGTTAAGATGTCCATATTTTGCTTATATTCATTTACAAAGGCAGAATTATTTGCAAGTCATTTTACTTTGTAAACAAACAATGATCACATATAAATAATATGTAATATAGTCAAAGAAATAAATTCTGACAATGGAGAATGTCAAATTGAATATCACAGTGCATTTACATTAAGAGCTTATCTCTGATTATATTTAATATTATTTGTGCTACATATATTGAATATTTCAAGTGATCAAATTTCATCTCAAAAAATGTGTTTTAATCAATCTTAAATAAAATTGAAACAAACAACTAAAAATAAATAAAAACTTATTTAATATATCTAACCAAGACTTTCATGCTTTATTGGAATTTTATCAAGATGTTTCTTCTTTTATAATCACAACCAATTATTCTATAGCAACTTCATTCAATGTACTTTATATTACAATAAATACAATTAGTAATATATATATATATATTGTAGCAGTCAATCTTAGCCCAAGATCGAGCTTCACTGTTCTACCACTTAACCCACATTTTCATCCTGGTTTTTTTTCATCACATGTATATAAACTATACTTATATTTCTGAGAAGCATCTATAAAAATTTATAAATTAAATCTCAAATAAAATTTTTCTTTAATTTTAAATAGTAACTTTTGTGGATGCGATTAAGATATATACATATATTAACGAAGTTTTTATATAGATAAAAGCACAAACAAATCTTGTAAATAATTTTGTATTTTTTTCTTAACTATATGTTATTTATTTTATAAATATTTTTCTTCATATAATTACACAAATATTCAAGATGGAAGATGCAGCTTTAACTGTCCAAGAATAATTAAAAGAGTGGGATTCATGATTTTAAAAGGAATTTTTTAATTAAAATTAATGAAAGTAAAATTTAAAACAAAGCTAATTGATTTTAGTTAGCTGTTAATATTTTTATCAAATCTATTTCCAATCTGAAAATTGATTTCAATTTATTTTTGGACAGTTATCTAATAATTGCATCTTGACTAACAATAGAGAAAATAATTCTGTAAATTAAGGATTAATTAAGAATTAAGAAGTTTAATTAAAAACATTCTTTGAATACTTCAAAGTTTGTATAAATAGGACCAAAAATCTATTGTGACAGAGTTGGGCCAATAGTCACTAGTCGACTCCATGTCTGTTTAATTTTTGAGGGGCATCAGCCACCTTCCACTCTGTCTTCAGCTCCACTTTTCACCATGCAGAGATGCAGCTCCTACCACTCAAGAGTGCCTGTGCCATCAAAGAACCGCTGAGGCCAATAGACATGTTAAAGAATGCCACCTGCCACAGAAGAATCATGCCTACTTTATTTCATATAATCCTGAAGTAACAAGTCTAAAGAAATCCTATCTCTTTAAATTAATGTTTTCTGTATATCTGAATCTCTTTTAACTCACTAATCAGCAAGTATGTTAAATTAATAGTTATTTTCTTTTCATATCGATTCTCTTCTATCAAATTAATACTGCTATAAAATATTTCATCCAAATCATGCTTTTTATTCTTATTTTTTAATAATTTAGTGTGGTTATAATTTATTTTAATGCTATTTTTTTATATTTTCTTTTAATATGTATTTGTAAATGTCAATCAAACTTAGTCTTGTGAACTTCTATATCCTGCTGTGGAATAGAAGGGGGAGATTAATGAGTTCTTATTATTTATATCTAAATGGTTCGTAAGATTGAGTTTGTATTTTAAATGAATACATGCTTTTAAATAAATATTTTATCATAAATTTATACAAAAATGTATAAATACTTTGCAATCTGGGATGGATATTGGTGTCTATTAATTTTGTTAATTTCTTTATTAATCATCATCGCCAAAAGGCTGGCAACTTAAATCCATTTTGTTATTCGCATTTTTAAGTTTGCAAATTTTAGTTTTTTTTTATAGATATGTTCAACAAAATAGTGATTCAAGAAGGGGGGGGCAATTCACACTTCATTATTTATAGCGTTAACATTTGATAAATGACTTTATCTCACATGAGCCATTATTTTAACATATCATTACTTATTTGTTAAATAATTTAAGGCTTTATGTTAATATTTAAACTGAATGATTTCATATTCTTATAAAAGCATTGTTAGCATAGGCCATTCTTCATATTATCAAGCTTTATCTACAGATGTGCATCAGAACACCCAAATCATCTCATCTTCATTTCAGGTTGATGAATGTCCCTATACCATATCTATATATATACTTGCATAACAAGAGCAATGCATATGATAATTCCGACAAAGTTCAGGCCATTGCATATCCGTCCGAGGACCTTTTGTCAGCCGATTCCACAAAATGTGGGGTGGCAAGTTGGTTAGACTGTTTTCTTTCATAATATGATAAATCACCTCAAAAAAATATTGGATCCAAAAATTATGCTAGCACCGCAATTTCTTATAGTTAGTTTTCTAGCCTGTTTAACAAAATAAACCGTAATGATGTGTAATAATGAAACGTTTTTCTCTTTGTAATATTTTTAGCTGGAGTTTAAATCCAACCTCTCATGAAGCTGCTCTCCCCTTTATTGAAATAAACCATTCTCGTATTGATAGAGTTTTGCAATATTTGACCGTTAAATGTGAAATAAATAATGTTTTAGTCTACTTACTGATCAGAATGTATCCTTATTTAAGTGTTGTCAATAAATGCTATAAATGAAAATAAAACTATGTGTCAAATGCCAAGGGCTTCCTATGAAATCGTACAAACAGCATAACTCTATTATTGTCATATCTTTATATGTGTTTTTCTCAAGGTATGAACATCCACCAAAACACCCAGATAAATCTATTTTTGTAACATTGATTTAAAATCTTATTTTTAAATATACGTTCAGTATTGTAACTGTCACACTAAATTCATATCAGTCTAAATAAAATAATTGTATCAAGATCATCAAATATTTGTAACCAAAAATAAAGTTTTAAATGTGTGAAGTTGAATATATAACACCATCTTGAATTTTGTTAAAATAAATAATTATAATTTTAAAAACTTAATCCAGTAGTTCGAATTTCCTTAATAATATTTATATTTATGTATATTTTTAACTTAATATCTTGGGTTCACTCAATCTCTCATCATCATCATCAACTGAGTTCTCATGCAAAATGATGTAGCACCAGGCCCAGAAATAATTAATTTATGTAGTATCACCATAGGGTGTTGTCCATAGTGTTATAGATTTGGAGAATGGCTAAACAGGTTAGAATTCATGATTGCTCCTGATCTGTGTATCTCGGGCATGATTGGACTCAGGTACTTTTGCTCAGATTCTAAATCTTGTTGGATGGACATACATTTGGAACCGGTACAATATATATATCATCAATCATTATCAATACACTGCAAAATGAAGATCTCTCCAAGTTCAAACCATTTTTTCCAATCTTTAGCTTCTCTTCTCCACATCATTCCTGCACACTTTTTTATTTCATCCATCTACCTCACATGTTGTCTCTTTCTGGGTCTTTTATAATCTCTTGGAATCCGGTTTAAGATTTTAAGTGTTCATCTATTATCATCTCTTCTAGCAGTATGTCCAGCCCAACTCCATTTCAATCTTTTAATTTTTTCAATGAGGTCAATAACACTTGTTTGTTCTCTTCACATATATTGCATTTTCGATCTTTTCTTGTTACTCCTAACATGCATCTCTCCATACTTTTTTGAGTGGTCTGAAGTCTCTGTATTGCTCTTCTATTAAGTGTCTAAGTCTCAGATCCATAAGCAAGAACTGGTAAAACACGTTTATTAAAAATCTTTCTTTTCAAACCCATAGGCATATTTTCTTTTAGTATCAAGTTATTTCTACCAAAAGCACTCCAACCAAGTTTAATTCTATGATTAATTTCATCCATTATGTTTCCATCTGTATCTGATCAAAATAGTTGTAGCTGTTAACTTCTTCTAACTCATCATAATCAATCTTTTTTTATATATTTAAGAAAATCCATTGAACATTACTGTAGTCTTTTTAACATTTATCTTTAGTCCTATGTTTATCTGATAACTCCTGCAACATTTCCTGCAGCTCTAAAGCATTATTTGCAAAAACACTTTACTTTTTGTAATTTAACATATTTTATTAGTTGGGTATTTTTTTACAATTCATTCTATGACCATTATCCAAAAAATATACATGGTCCTGATTTTATAACCTTTCTATTAATTGACTTATCATGCACCTTACATCTTTCAATGATAGCCTTTGCTGTTTGATTTATTTATATATATATATATATTGCAATGGTCACAATTTTATAAACTAGCCTAATTGCGACCATTGCAATATTATATATATGTCAGACAAAAAAGACTATCATTGAAAGAGGTAAGAAGCATGTTAAAACAATTAATAGAAATGATTTAAATCAGGGCCATATATACATTTTTTGGACATTCATCATAGAAGGAATTGTGAAAAAAATATTCATCTAATAAAATATGTTACAAATTATAAGAAAAGAAAGTGTTATAAAACGTTGTATATTCAAGAAAATTTAAACAAATGTGTAAAACATGGTTAAAGGATGAATGTGATTAAAGAGGAATGGGTAGTTCTGGATTTCTGGCAAATTTAGAATTATAATTGAAATATTATTTTTGTAAATTGTTTTGTAAATAATGGGGACGTGCATCTCGGACTTGCAACCAAAGACTTTTCTTGCCCTGGACTACATACCCTTTCCACATCGCTTTTTCTTCACATATGTATCCTTCCCTTTTTCACTATGTTGTTCCTGAATTTCATTTTAGCATGTAATCACTTTTTTATAAAACTTTTTTAACTGTATTTGTATCTTCTTCTTTTTTTTTATGAATAAACTTTCATCACTGAGAGAAAAAAAAAGAATTGTAATAAGTTTTAAGCATACTTATTTTTGTGTATGTATATATATTACTAATTATGTTTATTATAGTATAAGGTCCATTGAATAGATATGCTGTATAGTAGTTGGTCATGTGATTATAATACAGGAAACATCTTGATAAGGTTCTAATAAAGAACACAAACCTGGTTAGATGTGTTAAATAGAATATATATATATATCCTTACTTATAAAATAAATTTGTGCAATGCGTGTCATATGCTTACGCGCAAATGTGTGTAGAATTTGTGATATTATCTTTAAAAGTTCATTACAGCAATATAGAAGCAGTCTTCTATTGGGTAAACTGAAATCGCCTTTTGTCACAATGGTAAGAAATTATTTCTTAAAATTTTAATAACAATAAATTAAATGTTTACTTTTAAGATTTTTTTTTATTTCTTTGATAATAACTAACTCTAAATTTATCTTGGCAAATTATTTCCAATGACACCAAGCACCATTGCTATAGAGAAGAATTCCATTTAGAAATTTATTTCCATATTTTGCAAACAACAAATATCAATCTTAGAATGCCTATATTTTGAAAGGTTACATTTGTAATAAGTAATGTTAAGATTATCAATATATGATATGGAAAAAAGATATAGTTGTAAATATAAAGTGTTCATATATGGAGAAATATGAATAAAAGTCTCACTAGAGGCCAAACAAAATAAAAAGGTGGAGTTTGCATCTTAAAAAGTTAAGATAAAATTCTCCATTCCATTCATGGCTTTAACCTTGAAAAAGATAAATGTGATTTCATTAAATTGTCAACCTAACTCAGTGAAGGAATTTCGCTTCACTGGATGGAGACTTTGTTGAAAAATTTAAAAAATTTAAAGAGATTCTTTGTACACTGAATCAAATAATTTCTCCATGCAGAAAATTAATACATCATATTATAGAAAATGTTTTTATTTTCATACTGATGAAAATCAACTATATTTCATTAGTTAGCAAAATGTAAATAAACAGATATTTGAAAATTAATGGACATGAATATTTAATCCATATTTGTTGGCCAATATATAATGAATATGTGAGAGTAATAGAGATGATAATGAGAAATCATTCAAAGTGCCAAAAAAAAATATTGATTTCAGTAATCCAAATAAAATCAAAATGGAGAATGCATTAGTTACTTAGGTAAATCATCATGATTAAATGACAAATATTTATATCTACATGATATGTACTTGCTTTGTATTATATACCTAATACATTATTAGTCATATAATATTATCCAGATGCTTTGATTTTAGTTAGAATTACAAATAGCTGTCTTCCTTGATTAAGCTAAAAAATACCATCTAATCTTTTTTTCAAGTTAGTTTGACTATATATATATATATACACACACACACCTGGGTCTCATTTTACATGATAGATAGGTTCCTCAGAAAACACACGCAAAAGAAATTGCACAAAAATAGACGTAACTTACCTTGAAAAAGGGGGGATACGGACTGTGATTTTTCAAAAATTGCACAAAAGCAAAGCACCAATGTAAAATTACTTTAAAATTCGCGCAAAAAAAATAAGGAAATAAAATATGACTAATAAAAAATTTCAAATTTGGAAAAAATTGATACAAGACAAACTTTTTTTAACTATAATATTTAATTTTATTCAAAATAATATATTTTTATGCATAATTTACAGTACAGTAATTGACATTTTTATACACGTTTTAATTATTATCGCTACTTGCCGATAAACAGGTTCATTTGCAAACTGGTAAAAAATCAGATTCTTCACAAGAGGAAATACAACTAGCGCCAACTTCACTCTAATGTTGTGTTAATGGTTTTCTGGTGACAACGTAATAAGTAATTAATCTTTGAGATGATGATTTTATTAATTGTTTATGAAGCTCACAATATCCAGACATACAACCATTTAGCTCTTGTTGGAATTTAAGAGCATGTTCGTGATTAGTGTCATTAATAAGAAAATAATTAAAAATAAACTTGCAGACACTAAATGATTAATAATTGATTATGTTCTTTTTTAAAATGCAAAAACAGAATGTGATTTAAAATGCAAAATTAACACGCACAATGTTTGAACAAATTTACATTATAATCTTGTAAAATTTAATGTGAGTATACATAAAATATGGAAATCATGATTTTAATTTCATTATTGCATAAAATCTTACTATTATAAAGTACTGAAAATATTGAAATTACTAAGATGAAAGTCAAATTCCAATAATGCGCTATTACTTTCAATATGATGTAAGTGCGCAAAATTTATTATTTAAAGTAATAGCGTATTATCGGAGTTCGACTTCCGAAAAAACATGAATCGCATAACTTCAAAATCGCGTTAAATAAATCTGCGTAAAACAAGACCCAAGTGTATATATATAACTAATTAACCTGAGAAAAAAACTAGATGTTAAAAGAGATTAAACGATTTAAATTAGCAAAAAAATAAAAACCCTTCAAATTTAAATTAATAAACAAACATAATTATCAGCAATAATATCCTTAATTGTTTATAAACATCAATTACTGTATTTAAATGCTGAAGCTAGCAATTATTATATTTCAAGTAAACTAAATAATTATGAATGTAAAAACAAAATCAAAGAATTTATAAAATTCTTCTTCCATTTTCAAGAATGAAAAGCAAAATTGTTTTAACATTTTAGTAAAAAAATTTACAAAAAATATGTTTGTGAAATGTTTCATTTTTATAAATATAAATGGAAAATATATTTTTAAAAATAACCATTAATAAAATAACTTTGTTTTAAATTAGTCCATAAATGCACATATATACATATATGTGTGTATGTATAGAGTGTACCATCTTGGTCAGTCCTTGAGTATAAAAAAAATTAACTTTAGGGGTTATTTATTTTATGAAATTATTGTTTGTTGAAATCATCAAGAGATATCTTACCTAATTTTAGTCTATTATGCAGACATTTAAAATAGAGCAATCTGTCATTTGTTTTCCTTTTATTCTTTAGGATTGTTCACAATCTGTTTTCTTTTATGATAAAGTAGGGTGATAAGTAAATTTGCTGTATTAAATCTAAAATCTCACCATAAAGTTATTTATAAATTTTAAATAAAAGACACATATATTTTGCTTTTAATAAAAACAATGATATTATACTTATCTGCATTTTTTAATAACATTAAATCCTAGTAAATGAATAACAGATTACATTTTTACATGTATGTGTAAATATATGTATGGTTATTATTTAAGTAGAAGATTATTGTATAAGATTTTAAAATTGGGAATATTTTAAAAAACAATATTTGCTATACAAAAATATTATTGTTTGTAAAAATATTTTAAAAATAAACATAATGTATTTTATTATTATTCTTTTAAAGAACATTTAAAAGCCATTGCTATTGTATTAGTTTTAAAATGTTTCTGTCTTAAAACTTAAAATTCAAAGAAGGCATGTTATTTAGAAGTGCTATTTACAAATTCTAACTTGTGCCAACAATCTCAATAATTACTCAGTAAAAAAATAAATGTAGATCCTGAGTGTATTTATAACAATGTTTAAGCTGATTACTTTATAAAATTACATCAATGGAAAAATTATATAAATAGCTTGTGCATTCACTTTGAAATTCCTTATTCTTTTGTTCTTACATGTGAATCAATTACAGCAATGAGTGCTATGCTTTTATAACATTTTTGTTTACAATATTTTATTTTTTTGGATATTCCATATTCATATTTTAAGGATGTTTTAAAGAAAACAATATGAGGTGGTAGACAAAAATCCGAGGTTTACTCCAAAGGACTAACTTGATTTTTTTGAGAGGCTTTAAAAACAACAGCTAAATGGAAATTATTGTTTATTGTAACATTCTAAAAGTTTTATGAGAGGATTTTTAAATGTTTGTCTAAGTTCAATGTTGATAAACATACACATGTATTTAATGAATATGAAAAAAATAATAAACTGCCAAGGATTCAAAGAAAATAATGATTCATTAGTGGAATAATACAATAATAAAATGCTAATAAAATGTTGAATATAAATCTCTATGTACGTGTGTTTATCTGCATCTTATGCTTATGGATTAGTGATATACTGAAGAATAAAGTGATAACTATTCCAATGTAAAGTTTAATAGCTGAAATATTAAATAAGATCAATCATGAAAATTATTATCTCCCTAAATCTGTGTTTTATATATATATATCAATAAAACCAGAATTATATAGATAACTATACTAATAATCAATGAAGGATTAATATGCCCAATACCTTATTGGAAATTACTAGTTATTAGCTTAATGGAATAAACTTCAAATATAACATTCTTTTCTTGTTGATTACCATGTTTTAACTATTGAATTATGTTAATGGATTATATTTATTTTTTGAAACTTGGTGGAAGAAATGTTATTACAATCTAAAGATAGATTAAGAAAAAATAATAATGTAATTTAAAAAGTACTTAATTATAATGTAATTTAGAAAAACAAGAGATTTGTAGAGATGGGGGGGGGGTTACTTTTTATTATATATTGTGTTATCACAAAAAAAAGTATTAGAAATACAGAATGTTTTAGACAGAGAAAGATATCATAAAAATTTAAGATCAGTGACTAAAAAGTCCACATTACCTGGACTTATGATTATTTAAAAACAAAGGAGATATAAGCAAAAGGAGATGAAAGAAAAGAAATGCCAACAAAATTTTTAGTACTATAGCAATAAACATAGTAAATTGCAGTTCTAAAAAGAAATAGTGAAAATCTTTCAAAATCATGGAATCCATTAAAATGCTAATGAGATATGTAACAAGACCTTTGTGCATTGCCAGAATGTTTCCAAGCATATAGTAGCTAATATCTCTGTGATAGAAGAATTGATTGAAATGACCATTGGAAACCCTGAAGAAAGTGAGAATGCCTCTTACCAAGTAATACTTAAGACCTAGTCAGAAATAACTTAATACTTTAGAATCTTTAAACTCTGAAATAATTTGTTAATCTCTTAAATTCTCTAAGAAAGAAATGAAGAATATAATAGAAAAATTGTGTAAAAGAAAAATAGAATAAAAAAAAACAGTGCAAGAACAAAGGAAGAAAGTTAAAAGCAATCAAAAGTACACTCATAATAAAGTTTGAGATTGTACTAAATTGTATATTATGACATAACACGTATAAGACTAAAGTTGAGAAATACATGAAAGTTCACTATATTATAAAATACATAGTCTAAACTATCCTAAGTAAAAATATAATTTAATCAATAATATGTTTTATATTATTAAGATTTAAATAATAATAATTTTATATTATTTTTTGGTAAAATATTTGTATTTTTTAACTGTTTATATATTTTTTATAATTATTGATTATGGTTATTAATGATTAAAGAATATTTTTCAATATTTATTTATTTTTGCTTGAAATAATTGCAATTTTTAATTTTATTATTGTCAGAAATGTAAGAGTACATAAATGTGAGATTATATATATATATACGCTTGACGGTGTTTTTGGTAGAACGTCATCTGTTGACATAAATACAAGCGTTAGCAAGTTTTAAACTTGTTTTTTGTTTTTTATAAATGTACCTTTGAGATCTTTCTAGCAATGATATATATTGCAAAGGCTTCTACTATGTGGTGATGCTGAACTGAGATCAGACCCATGTAGCTATCTGGCTTGCTATGCTGACTTTGAAGACATTACGTGTCTAAAAGATTCATGCTTGCAAGCTGAATAGAAACTGTTTCATAAACGCTCAGAGTTTGTGTTTAGATCTAGTTTCTAAAATTCCTGTCTTTCACTGATGATAGCAAATAGCTTGAAATCATGGTCTGAAAGTGGAATTAAAGTTAGAGATAGTGAATGCATGCTCTGACGTTTATGTAAACATATGCTTGATGGTGTTTTTGGTAGAACACCATCAGTTGACATAAATACAAGCGTTAGCAAGTTTTTAACTTGTTTTTTTGTTTTTCATATATATATATATTGTAACCTTCCAGGTTGGCACCAGGAAGAAATGTGGGAAGGTCACATTTGTGCTAACAATGGCTAAAGATAATTAGCTGAGAAAAATGAATTGTGATATAATTTAATATTTAAAATTGAGTTTTAGGAAAATTAAACTTAAATTGTGGTGAGATTTGCTAGTTAAAATTAGGATTTAAAAAAAATTAAAACTTTAATTGGGTGTACTGATTGGTAGAGCTTTGGATTATGTGTTTGGTAGTAAAAGAGGAGGATGAACAACATTAGGGATGTTTATATGTGGTAGAAAATTTACATGTCATAATAAGCAGAAACATAGATATAGTATTAATTAGAATTTTCTTTTCTATATTTTATTTATTATTTACTGATTATGTATTGTTCATAATCTTATGTTTAAAAATGATAAAGATTATTTGTATAATAGTGAATAACATTTCTAAAATTAATAATTAATATTTAATACTTATTTTTATTATTATTATGTTTATTCCATTCAAACATTGTATTGTTAAAATTTTTTTAAATAATATTTCTGGCAAACTTCCAAAGTTGATTGTCATAGAAACACAGAGGGCGTGAGTGAAGAGAGACAGAAAGTTTAAAAACTTGAAAAAACAAGTAAAAAAAGGTCCAAGGAAGAAGCTAAAAAAAAATAAAGCTTAAAAGAATCAATAACTCTCTAAGAGCATTGGAACAAATAAAGAAAAACATCGCGAGGATTCTAATAATATATTGATGGAGAATTTCTATTATACTACTGGAGTAATATAACCATGAAGAGATAGACCAAAAAGGAAGCCAGCTCCAAATTTCTGCCAAAGTCATGATCCATATTCATTATCTTTAAAATACCTGGATGGCATGTAAGATAAGTAATTATGATTTATTTTAAAGTATTACCAAAAGTAAATAATATTAAAATGACAAAATTGTTTAAAATAAAGCTAGCTAAATTTTTCTTGTTAAACGCTAAAATCAAACGCTTGATTTTCAATTTTAATAATTTTCTATCAATCTTCTGCAAATTAAAATTTAAAATGAAAAAGTTTATCTATTTAATCTTGTATCAAGAGGATAATTTTCTACTGTATAACTTTGCAATTCACGTATATATAATAAAATAATTTCAATGCATGCAAATGTCATTTATAACGCCTGTCACGGAATTCTAGGATAAAAAAAAACTCTTATCATTCTTAACAAATTATGCATCAACAGTCGGATAGACATTTTGTAATATGTATGTTTCTTTCAACTTTTAAATTTTTTTTTAAAAAAAACTTAACATGTAATGATGGGATATTGATAAATATTTTCGTTACTGAGTACAACAGATGTATAACCAATTTTTTTATTTTTTTATTTCTTTTAAAAAAAAAATGAAACAATGTAACTTCATGTTATTATAATATGATAATCTATTTTGTATGATCTAGAAATTATACTATAGGTGATTATATATATTCGAGTGTGTGCGTGATGCTATAAATGATTATTATTTTTTTTAATTGTATTTATTATGCTTAATTTCGCTAATGAAATTTATTTAAAAAAAATAAAAAATTAAAACCTTGTCTGTTATAAGTTGGAGGTAGAAATAGTCAAGGGATGATTAGATTATTTAGATTGAGTTTGGATATATTATTTAACTCTCATGTATATAGGTGTAAGTGTTTTGTTAGTGTTTTCCCATGCCTTTCTTTGTTCTTGTATAGTTAGTGTTAGATGATATATACTGATTATAACAGATAAGTGTTGTATAAATTTTTATAATATGTATAAAATATGATTGATTTATGGCATCATCCAAGTTCTATAAATAAGCTAATAAAAAGTATGTTTAGAAATACTAATATTTACAATGTTATAAAAACGCACATATTCGAAAATATACGATTCATATATTAAATATTAGTCAATTTTGGTTTTACTATAAGAGCAATGTAATTGGTTAGCAAAGTGCATAAAATAATATTTTTTTTGTTTATTTATTATTTATTTTGTCTTTTAATTTCTAATAAATGCTTTATTGAATTAATAGCCCATATGAATTGCTTGATTATATATACGTTCGATTCCCCATTTCCACACACACACATCTGGTTAACATAACATAGTTATAGAATATATAAGTTTGCCAATATAAGTCAAGTTTTATTTAATTTGTCTGGTGGTAATAAATCTCAGTATTACAATGCCAATAATATATTTTACTTTGCTTAGAATAGATGGTGATGTGGATATAAAAGGTACCCAACCCTCATCATTATCTATCCTATACTAAATATGATAATTGATGATTGTGCAATAGTTTTAGTATTGAATAGATGCTTAGAACATATTTAAATTAACATTATAGAATTATTGTTTATAGACGTTTTATCAACTTATTTGCCTCCTATATGAAGACCATATCCTATAACCTCAACTGAGCTAAGCCATAGAGTAATTACAAAATAAGAATGTTTTAAATAAGTTTAAAAGCAATTTACAATTATAAATTTTATTCTATCTTGTATAGAATTGGCGCCTGGGCATTTATAAATATAATAAAGTGAACAAGTGAAGAGGACAGAGGTTACAATATATATATATATATATATATATATATATATATATATATATATATATATATATATATATATATATATATATATATAATTGAAATATTAAAGAGACCTACTGGTTTAAATAGGGCTGATGAAGCACAATGTATTCCAGCTATGTAGAAATCTATCATTTTATCTAATATTAACTTGAAATTAATAGGTGAAAAAACTGAGTGAAATAAACATTTTGCTAAGCCTCATATTGTGAATGCTGAACTACTTCAAGTTGAATCTCACTTCTCTTCTTGCACTGAGTCACATTATTCTTTGAGATCCAACGATTGTTCTTTCAAAAGTTAACCTTGATAATGGTGGTTGCTAGTCCGTTGAAATATTGGATTGCAATGCAAAATAATACATGGTTCATACCCAAAAATATGTTATATATATATATCCACCTTTATTGTTAAAAGAAGATTGCCTTGACAACAGTTTAAAATTGTTGATTGTTATTGATATTGGGATTGTCTAAGTAATGACTGGTTTTGATGAAATATATATATATATATATATGAAATTAATGCAGTACTGAAAAGCCCCAGTGAGCTATATGTTAACTAATCATCAGTAAATATAAGTACAGAATGAGCCCACCTATACTCTAGCTTTGATCTTATGTAAGCATCCCAATCATTTATATTCATACACACACACACACACACATATATATATATATATATATACACACACACACATATATATATATATATATATAATTAGAGGGATTTGAACTCTAATTACAGATATAAGAAACACTCATTAATGAACTGAGATATAATAAATAAGGGACCATAATCTTTGTACACATAGATTAATTTATTCTTTGGTATAAAGACTCATAATTAGTGAATCCCATTGATACTTGTTATATGCTAAAAATATATCTATATGCACTAATAATGACATAAATGTTTATAAATAAATAGAGCATTAAATTCAATCTTTTTTATTTGTACACATTTACATTTATTAATTTTGTTAAATTATTATTAAATTTAAATCTTAACAGTTTCTTAGTTTTTCTAATTATTTCATTATCTAAACTTTTTTTTCTTTTTGCCATTTTACTATCTGAGCAAGAGAGTGTGTGTGCATACATGACAATATGTGACATTGATAATGAAAATGATATAGATGATGGGACAATACACATGATAATGAAATAAAGGTAATGATAATAACATAAATTCATAATGTGAATAATATATGTTACAATGATGTTGGTTATATATGATGATGAATACATGATTTAATGTATGTGTGGTAATATGATTATGTGATAATAAATTAAGAAATGCTTATTTATAAATATGATGTATACTAATGGTAATGAGTTAGATAAAATATTATATTAGGCTGAAAACTGAATTTAAGCCTATAGATGTAAGCTACTATAAACTAGCATTTGACAGAGAGTTGGTTTAAAACCTGTAAGAATAGTTGTCTATTTTTCTAGATCATGTATAGTATATAAGTCAGAAATTAAAGCTATTTTGTCCTATACCCATGCCTAACCTTTTGTGTCTCTGACAATCACAATAACTAAGTAGTGCATTTATTATTTGCACATAATATCAAATATAATTTGTTGAAATTTATAACTTGATGTTTATTTATTTAAATAAGATCAAAAAAAATTTCACTACTGGCTTGAACTTTCAAATTCCAAGAATTCTAATAACCTCAAATTAAATGCAATGAAAAACACCAATGAGAATTAATTGACATTATAACTGCTGTTTAAAAAAGATAAAGAAAACTGTAGCAGTTTCCATAAATATATCTTGTCTCTGTTACTATTGGTGATATTTTATTATCAGTACATCAATCTTCCAACTAAAGATTACAAAATTTATGGCTAAATGAGCAGATATGGACTGATTATCTGAAAAAATATCAAATTTTCTTTGACACCCCTCTATTCCAATATCAAATTGAATATTGAAACATAGTGTATAAGGCTAATGCATTAGTCAGCCAAGATTTTTTCTATTAAAAATATAGAAATTTGAACAATTTTGAATGATAAAAATAGTGAAAAATTGAAAGCAGAATATCAAAAATGTAGCCAGAATTAAGATCTTAAAATATTTCTATATTAAATGATATCATATCAAAAAATATGCTAATAGTCAAGTTTTTCATGCTTCTGAGAGAGCCTCAATAAATTATGTTTGTTCTGCTATCTGCTATAGTAATGTTTTTAAAACTTTCTTTTAAATATTCATGCTATCAGTCTGACTTGAAAGACAGCACTAGAAGATAAGCTATTGCTGATGTTATTGCATAAAATTTATTTCAAATAACCAGTTTATCTTTTTTTAGTAAATGTTCAGCATTTATTTTATGTTTATAAATTTACTGTTTTGCGATAAAATATGTAGTATATATACACATATATTATAATGTTTACAATTATTTGATACATTATTTCATTTTAAAATCATTAAAAAAAAACCAACTAAATAATTTGCAAAATATTGGTTTATAGAATTAATAAAAATTGTTCGAGGGAAATAAAGATATTTTTTAACAATTCCTAGTTACATTTTGAAACAGTAATAGCGCTTAACCTAAAAATAATGTTTTTGTGTTCCAATAATGATTCCAATTGAGGCCAAAGTTATGGAGTTCTGATTTATAAAAAAAAAACTATTTTTTTTCTAAAGATTTGTTTTTTTCTCTTTGAAGAACATTAATTTTATTGGAATTGCTAAAGACCATGCATGACTCAAAAAAATAAGTATAATTTACTGACCTTAATAAATCAAAATAGTATAAAATGAAAATACAATACATATATAAATATCAAATTTAAAATTAATTATTTAAAAAATCAATTCATTAAAAAGGATATTAAAAGAATTATATATGTGTATGTGTGTTTGTGTTTTTAATTTATATTTAATCAAATTAGAATTTTAATTTATTTGTTATATACCTATTTTTTATTATTTAATGAAATTATTTTCTGAAAAATACTTTAAAAAAAAAAGATTTTGAATGTCAAATAAAATATATTTTAAAAGTTTTAATGCAACTTAAATTCTGTAAATATTTTTTTAATAAAAATTATTACTATTGCTATTAACCTCAACTTAAGAGTATTAAGACTATTTAAACTCCCCTAGCTTTTAATTATAATATCAGAACAGAAATAATACTTTAAAGTAATGAAATTGGCTTTGCAAAAAAAAAAAAAAGATAATATGTGAATCAGGTACAAATGCAATAAGAAAATACAAATAAAAACTCTAATGAAAAAAATAATTAATTTGAAATATTAAATTTTTTATTTATGTTAGAAAATTGTCAGACAATGAAACTGTAATATACCAATATACGTTACTTCAATTATAAGCTGTCCAAAAAAAATATAAATAAGCAAAAAATAGAAACATTAAAATTTGTATTTAATAAATTTTATGATACACACCAACAATTTTTCTATCTTGGACTGATCATTTTTATTAATAATGTTTCTTTCAGTTAATTTGAAAGCACATATATTAAGGCAAAGTATTCACATATTATCTAAATGTAAAGCTAATAAGTTGTATGAAATTTAATAAAATCCATAAATTATATTTACCAAGGCTGTAGCCTCAAGAATATGCATGTAAAATGTGATATTATGGACCTCTACAGGTCTTAACCACAAGCTTATGCTTTGGAAGAAAAGAGGAGAACCCTTCTTTACTTCAACCTACTTTCTACCCTTCTTTACTTTAACCTACTTTCTATTTAAATAGAATGTAGGTTGAAGTAAAGAAGGGTTCCCCTCTTTTCTTCCAAAGCATAAGCTTGTGTTTAAGACCTGTAGAGGTCCCTAATATCACATTTTACATGCATATTCTTGAGGTTACAGCCTTAGTAAATATTATTTACATAATCAATGTGCATTTAAATAGATTTATAAAATCCATAAAGTATTTTTTAAACAATAAAATGAAAGTTATTGATTTAGTTGTAGCAAAAAATTAAGAATTTAAAATGGATAATGACATGTAAAGGTGACAGAATAAATTTTAAATTTGATACAGAATTAAAAACATTAAAACAAGAAGAAAGGCCATTGTTTTCTGATAATGAGGCTATTATTAACATTTCTATAGGGGAAAAAGTGAAAAAAAAATATTGTTCTGACCATGTTTTATTGCAATTTTACTTGAAAAAATAAATATATTATAATGTCTTTTATAATTTTTATTCTTTGAATGAATATGAATGAGTGAATACACACACAATAAATATAAAGGTGTTTTCTTAATTTATTATTAATAACTATATTATTTTTTTAATTTTGTTTATACTACATTATCAATTTACATGCATATTATACACATAAAAAATATATCTGTGTTATATACATATGCATGTGTGCCTTGGAACAAAACCAGACACTAGCTGTTCAATAAACCATATATATTCTATTGCAATTATAACTTGTAAACAAAATGTATATTATTATTCATAAAATAGAATGTATGTGAGGAAGTCAATATTGGTGGCCTAGTGGTTAGCATAGCTGCCTTCCAATCAGCTGGCTTGGGTTTGCTTCCTGGTCAATGCATTTGACATATGAAAAAAATAGAATGTATGTAAGTGATACTTGAAACAAAATATAATGAATATCACGGCTTCATTGTATTTTCAATCTTATACAGAAACCTATATAGTATTATATAAGCTTGTTATTAGTGAGTATGATTTTAGCAGACCTCCCCTCATTTATTAATCCTTCATAAGAAAGATACTCTTTTATTACTTTAGTGACTTTCTTCTATGTAACATGCCTTTTCCTATTTGTTTTGTTTATATATATATATATATATATATATATATATATATATATATATATATTGAATTGAATATTTTTCTGAATTGTTATTATAATAAAAAATAGAAATGAGGAGATTGTCAATTAGTAGTATTCATATTTTCTTAGCAATATCAACAGCTAAAAGTTATCTCTAATTACATGAATGTAATCTCATTTCTATTCTTTATTATATATATATATATTAAAACCGTATATATTGGCACATATCCTATTTCACCTACTATGCCCCATATTAGTAATTATCTTAGGTTTAAACCTTGCCAAGTACATGTATATTCATGTATATTTGCATATATTTATGTATATTTATGTATGTACACATATATCTATGTATAGAAAGTATATCTGGATATATTTCATATGTTAAATTAAATGCATGTATTTGCATATCTGTATATTCATTTAAAGATAATTGTGTAAACATCATTATATATGTATAAGCACACTTATATATATATATATATACACACACACACGAATATAAGCTGTAACATAATAGATTTAGTAAGGTTAGAGTACAATTATATTTATATTTTAGATCTTTAATTTGTCATAAATTTAATGTATAGATTTATTCATTGTTTGACTTAAGAATCGCATATATATTCTTAATTCTAAGGGTGACCAACATACATATGTAGCAAAATGTTTGTGCAGAAAATAATTTAGTTTTAAAAATATTAAATAATTCATGGTAAAAAGATCATGCCACACATATCTGGTTGGAATTGCATTGAGGGCAAATATAAATCTTAAAAATAACAAATTTTAAAACATATCTTGGACAACGCAAATGCATACAAGCAGCACTATTTTTATTTGCTAGAGATTTGGTTTTGTCTTTACCAGGATAAAAATGTTACATTTAAAAGTTAATAAAGAGATGTTAAATTTAAAGATTAAAATTTAAAAGTTATAAACAAGTTAATAGGTATATGGAGGGGGGGTCAGAAATATAATATAAAAAAACCAAATTTCAGCACTCTACATTTCTCTCTTATAATAATTAAAGCTGTTGCTGCTGGGAGCTATGCCCATTTGAAAATTAACATGAGTGGCTAGGAAGGCCCCAACTTTGCTCTCTTTCTACAGAAGAATTATGACCTTCCACCTACTGCACATCATTATTACCATCACTGCAGAATGGAAGAGACCAGTATCACCAGCTGCCAAAGAAGACAATGAGGGAAGATAACCTACTCAGATAAATGCCAGTGCCTATTTCAAATGCTGGACAACTCAGCCTAGAAAAAGACTAGTAATATTTCTTTTCCACAGAACTCTCTAAATCTCTATTAAAATTTGCAATAAATTTTTGAGCTAGCTACCTGTAATGAACGTTCATCCAGTATTAATTCTCGATTAATTAAATCCTTGTAAAATAAAGTTTGTAAATTTAAATATATCTATAATAATCTTGTCTATAAAAATAAATGTAATTTTAAATCAGTTATTGTTTAACTTTTATAATTTATGCCAGGCCTATTCTATTTTGATTATTTTATTTTATTCTTAATTTATATGTTATAATATGCCATAATTTCAAAGTAGAGAATAATCAATTTAATAAACTTTCATGAGAGATAATTAGAAACTCTCCCATGTATATTTTTTCATCACTTTTTAGCTGACAGAAATCTCTCCTTTGAAATCTGTTCTAAGAGATAACAACAGACTGCTATACGCTCATTGTTATCTAGATTTAATTAGTTAATATGTATTAATTTGTTTATTAAGATTTGTGAATTATATATATATATATATATATGTGTGTGTGTGTGTGTGTATAAACTTATGCTTTTCTATCATATTAAAATAATCAAATATAAGCTCTCTAATATGATTATTTTATGATCTACAACCTCTATTTTTATTAGGTTGTACTTTGAATCCAAAACTGCACCGATTTCATAGTGTAAAAGAAACAAATTTTTACATGTTCAAATTTTACAACAAATTATTTCAATATTGATAAAGGTTTAATGCAAGACTTTCTAAATGAATTTTTTAATGGTGCATTTTTTGTGGCAGAAATAGCTCCCATATTCATTAAAGACATTCTCAAAAAATGGAGTGTGGATTGTTTTCAATAGAAAAATATGACAGAGAACAAAATACATCAAAGAGCTATTATTAGACATGATGTTGAAATATTTCAGAAAAATGTATTTTTTTTTAGAAGTTAAATGATATTACAAAATTTCAAAAAACACAGATTAGCATATTCTATAGAAAGATGTATTTGTAGTTCACAGATTGGTTTGTATGGTGACACAAAAACTCATTTCTAGTGTATTATTTTTTTCTTTTTCCCCTGAAATTGCAATGATTATACTTGTTTATTAATGGCTTATGATATAATGAATTTGTAATTGCTTCTATCCCACTGTAAAGTTTGAATGTGTAATCTGTGCATTCATGAATTTGATATTTAATCTTTTACTGCACTTAATCAGCATTACTTTTTACATCATGAAAACAAAATAAATTTATATGCAATCTGTTTATTTTTTAGTATTTATTTATTGTACAATTATTAAAAAAATTGTTTTTAAATAAGTACATGACATTTATATTTAGATTCAGAAAATTAATCAAGCAGGAAATGAAATGACTGATAGTAATGTTATTTTGTTTAATGATAATTTGAAATTTTAATATTTGAAAGATAATTTTCATTATTTGAAGTTATGCTTTAACAAAATGTGTAATAAATATCTTTGGAAAAAAACTTTTTTTCATGAAAATACATTTTTACATTAAAAAACAAAATGTTTTTACAAAGATTATTTATTTCTTCTTATTAACTTGATAACTCACATTTGTTAGGAAACTTTGGATATTTCAGAAAAAACATTGTTGTTCTGCAATGTTATAATGTAGTATTAACTTTATTCTAAGTGATAATGATCTCTGGGTTTTTATGACATAGATTTTTCAGCAATGCCTTTACTAATTTCTTTAATTGAAAAAAACTTGAAGAAATCAGTATCTTACAAACTGTGGCATAACACTCCATTGCTCTATAACAGGAAAAATGCCCAGCACATTCACATCCTTCGGGTTTAGTTTCCATACAAAGATTTTAAAATACAGGAAATATGACTTTTTTTTACTTGTTTATAAAATATTTTTGATTATTTTTACACACTAATAGTTTAATTCAAAATAAATATACATGTAAAGTTTCAAATTTTATTTATCTTTTATTTTTAAAATAGATATTAATAATCTTGACCATAATATAAAGATAGAAAATTATTATCATAATTGACATCGCGTTAAAAAAATTTCAAATGTTATAATTATTATAAAGCAAATATCAAATTTTAAAATACAACTTGATAGAATTAAATACATCTATCTTCAATCATTCACATTAAACAAAAACTTAAAAAATAGTTCATTCTTTATTTGAAAGAATGTTTACAATAATTTAGTTGATGATGTTTATGGTACATTGTTCTCATTTACATGTCAGTTTTTAAATATTTAAAAAGATCAATTGTGGTTATTTTAGAATATTATTCATTTATAAAATTAACTTAAAAATAAATCAAACCCAATTTATTTAATTGTAGTATAAAATAAAGATTTTACATAAAAATGTAAGATTAAATATTTTCAAAAATTCTCACCAGGTAAAACAAAAATGTCAGATTTCACAAGGTTGATGTTTTTTTTTTATTTGCAATGTTGGTATTTATTTTTTTAATTGATTTCATTTAGTAAATTTATGTTTTAAAAAAATTTATTGTACAATAAAAGTTACACTGTGGTAGTAATAAGTGAAGTAGAAAGAGATTACAAAGCATGCAATATATAGGAGTTCATATTAGACCACAAAATATCATATAAATACCACATTTTGTCTTTGAGTTCATATTAGAATAATTTATCTATTATCAGTAATTTTTATCAAATTTTGCTGCCATTGTAGGCTAATTGTATATTGTGTTAAGTCTTAAACACTTCTGCATTAAGATTTAGGAGGAAAGACATTCTGAAAAAATTTGTTATCCCTTTTACAAAATTAGTTCTACCTTAATCCAGAAATTGTTTAGATGATTTCTGGGATTGTTATTTTACACAAATATGCATCTGGTCCAATGTACTAAATAGAATCTAAGCATACTCATTCAAATATTATATATATATATATATATATATATATATATATTATAATATTTGAATGATATATATATATATATATATATATATATATATATATATATATCCATAGCAAATGTTTGAAACAGAGATAGAATGTTAATTCTAGATAAATAATATTGGAATTTCTGCATGTATACTATCAAAATTAGGGCAATCAAATAAAAAGTTCTATATTTTTTATGACAAAGTTAGCATTATTTGTCTTTTGTATCTATAAAAATATAATGTGGGTAATGACTCCAAATTGAATTTAATAAGAAAATCAAAACATTTTGGCTCAAGTAAATGAAACTTGAATGTGTCAAATAAGCTGCTTATTATTTAAGTTTATAATAATTTTGTTTCAAAATTTATGCACAATTTTCCCAATAGCTGATTCTATTCTTGGGTGGGCAAAAAATAAAGTTGGAATGGATCATAGATAGAATAAGAAGGAATGTTTGTAGGTATAATTTTGAACATTGTTTTGAGAAATGGAAATAATTTGGCACAAAAGATTATGTGTTTTTAAATCCTGCAAATATTAGACATGGAATCATAGAAACCATACATATTTTTCAAAGTAACTTCCTCCACAAAATTATACAATGTGGAAAAAACTTCTGTGTAGATTATTATTGGAAAATAGAATGTAATCTTAGCAGTAATAAATATGTTTAACAATGTTACTTTTTAATAGAGAAAAATATGATTTTGAGAATGAATTAATAATGTTTTCAATTATATTTTTTACCATATTAAAGAGAAAATCTCTGAGCTACTTAGGCAGAAAAAAAAATAAATGTATGTTTATGCCTTGTAAAGATACAACTTATACAAGATTTTTCCATATTAAAATCAGCTTATGTTTACTTGTTGAGTTTGTTAAACTCTGTAACAATGCTGGAATGTGTTGTTGTGATGTGAAAAAGACTGAGGTGTCATTTATGTAGGTAATGTAAAGGTAATATAAGGAATACTAGCTTTGAATTTTACTATATATATTTTTGATTATTCTTTGTTATTTTTTTAAAGTAATGATTGATTTAAGAGATAAAAAATAGGATTCTTAAAGGAGAATTTTTGGAATTGAACAACATAGAATAAAGAGTGAAAGGTAATTTACATTTAGTGATATATATGTTTCTTCACATAACAATTGATTTGTAAAGATATAAAGTAGTGATCCAGATACAGTAGTATCTGTTAGTATATTAATAAGATCATGTGGAATCATATCAAAAGCTTCTTTGATATTTATCTGGATTATTATTGGAATATATATTGTCCATTTCTGCACCTACCAAAAAGAAAAGTGGCTTTACCAATGGAAGAACGCTTTTTTGCAAATGACAATAATGATCTTGTTATGGATTTTTTTCTAAATAAAACATGTTATATTGGATGAAGTCTATGTATGTGATATACTTCATTTGTAAAAAAAAAGTTGCAAAATTTGTTAAAAGCATTGCAGTAAATTGGTTTAGATGAGCATAAACAAACTGAGGAATATCATGCATTCCATGTTGGTGTGTGGCACTGGAACCAATTAGAAATTACACCTTTTTTAATATTTATTTTATTGTTTAGTAATAATTACTTCACTATATTATAAACTAAATAGAATCAAAGTTAAACTGGAAATAATACATAAATTACATATTCCAAACAAAATTTACTGTTACAGCCAATTAAACCATCGATACTAAACTTATCAATAATGCTTGTTATACAAATGTAATGTATGAGCCCCAACCACTTTTATCCACAACCCACAGAAAACAGAGCATAGAGTAATCATGATGCACTCTAATGCTAATACATATTCTCAAATGTTGGTAAGTTACATTCATCATGTTTGATTTATATACATCACCATGGAACTAGCAGTTTATTGTACATGAGGGAAATTATTATATCCATTAGATAAAAATATTTATTAAACTAATAATCAGCTATCAAAAATGGAGACAAAATCTCAATTTTAACAATCTTATTTTAATAATCAAATAGATATTAATAAATATAAATATGAAATTATCATAGCTCAATGTTCATTTAATTAAGAGATGTAAACTATTCTTCATAAGACTATGAATAAATAAGACTCTATATGTTGCAAAAAGTTAAGAATAGAATGAATCCAATTATTTTTTAAGTTTTTGATGATTATAAATTTGTGTTTCCTAATATTAGTAGAAATTCAGAAATTATATCAGCCAAATAAAAATATGGCATTAATAATTATTAAACTAGTAATCAATTATACAAAAATATAAACAATCTTATTTTTAATAATCAAATAGATATTAATAAAAGTAAACATGAAATTATGTAATTAAAAAAAGTATGCTTTTTCAGGCTATAAATATAAGCTTACTATTGCTAATAATAGTGAAATTTAGAGTAAAATTAATACATCAGCCATATAAAAATATAGCATGAATAATTACTAAACTAATGATTGACTACACAAGGATAGAGGTAGGATCTTACTTTAATCATCTTGCTTTAATCAAATATAAGTTAAAAAATGTAAACTAAAATTAATATAGCTTAATGTATATCAATTAGGAAAAATCTACTATTCTCTGAGACTATAAATAAATAAAGCTGACTGCATTTCTGTATAGTTAATTATTATTTTAATAATTATTAATGTCATATTTTTATCTGGATGATATATTACTTTCATTTTGAATTTTATTAGTGTTAGCAAAAATAAATTTATGAATAACAAAAATTTAAAGAATAGATCAATTCATTCTATTTTTGATTCTTTTTTTTTGTTAACATACAGAGTGCTATTGATTCATAGCCTGAGGAAGAATGATTTATTTCTCTTAAAATCATATACATTAAACTATGCTAATATCATATTTATATTTACTAATTTTTATTTGATTATTAAAATAAGGTTATCAAAAGTGAGATTGTTATTTAATTATTACTTTAATAATTATTAATGGCATATTTTAATCTGAATAATATATTAATTTTACTCTAAATTTCTACCAATGTTAGAAAACATAAGCTTACAAATATAAAGAAGAAATGGGTTTGTTCTATTCTTGAGCTTTTGTTAATAAACAGAATACTATTTATTCATAACATGACACAGAATGATTTATTTCTTTTAAGTATACACCCACAATATATATATATATATATATATATATATTGTGGGTGTATACTTATATATATATATATATATATATATATATATATAGGGATTTGAACACAGCCATCCACTCATCTCATACACCTAATACACATGATCATACACATGTTAAAAAGATAAATGATCTTCAATATAAATGTTTTGTGCTGAACCAGCACTCATCAGTTACTCCAGATTACCATCTCCAACACATATGCACAATCAGTGCTCAGTTTATATTAAGACAGAAAATCTTCACACTTTAATGGACAAGCTTCAATCTACTCCTCCCTCCAACTCTTCAGCCATCCATACCATTAAAACACAAATAAAATCTGATGATGGAATGGAATACCTAAAGAGATTTGAGCATTCCATCATCAAATTTTCTATACAAAATGAGATTGATAATCTTCTGAATCGTGATTTGTTAAATTAAAGTGAACTTAAGATAACATGGCATATATTTTACAATTTATTTTGATGTATTCATGTTCTTTTATCAGTGATTTTGTCTTGGTAATTATCTAACAATAACCTTTGGATTTTTTTTTTTTTTTGCAATGCATTAAAAAAATATTTTTTTAAGCAATGGTTTGTAGTCTATAATTTTTTTTTACATAAATTCAATCTTAATTATACACATATAAAAAAAAACAAAATTAGATTATAAAATGTAATGTACAATTAATTACTATAGTTCTAGTAATGTGATAGTCTTTTTTTGCCAATATTGTTTGCACTTATATTTTTGCCATTACAATTTCCAACAGAGAGAAATATATTAATAAAATAAAATTGTTTTTAAAGGGAAAGTAACCCTTTTCCAACTTATTTTTAATGTTAATTTTGTATACAGTGAAAGATAATTTTAATTACATGCTATTTATTTGTTTATTTATTTATTTATTTATTTATTTATTCATTTATTGTGATTCTTTATGGTCATAGATAAAACCATCTTTGTCTATAGTATGTTCAAATTCTCTTTTCAGAATGTATTACAAAGATACTGAATCAAAATTATGAAAATAAGTTATTTATTCTTCTTATTATAAGTGTATTTATTATTTTATAGCACCTAAGTATTTTAATTGCATAATAAACAAATTTTATATAATACGTTTATTAGAAGAGAGTATGAATTGTTTTAATGATGTAAATATCTTACAATATTAAAAATATAAAATTGATATCATCACTGTAGTGAATCCTTATATAAAGATTTCTCATCTAATAAAGTGTGTTTATATATAATAACAAATTGACACTTTAACAATTTGCAAGAATAGAAATTATTATATAGCAAATATACATTAACTATAATAAAAAATTGGCAGTATCTACGATTGTTTTTTTACATTTAAATACTGACTTCTAATAAGCTTGGGAAAGAAAAATCACTACTTAAATATAAAAAAAACATCAAACTGTATTTTTAAGAAATCAGAATAGATTCAAAATCATCTGATATAATTCATATAGATAACATGAAAAGTTTTTGCAATTTTATTTACATATGGAGATCACCTCCTGGTAGCTACTGGTTTTTTACATACAATAACAAATTCAAACATCAATAATTTTTGAGAAAAAATAAATCACTTCTTAAATATATATAAAAAAATGAACATTTATATTCTTAAATAATTTTAATAATCTTAGAATCACTTGATGCAACCCATAGTTATTAAAAATCAATGTTTAATGGTTCTGCCTTGAGAAAATAAAGTAATGACAAGTTTACATTAAAATTATGTTTATTTACAGCATAATTAATTTCATTCTCACAAATTATTAATGTCTGATTTTATTATTATATATAAGATCCACTAGCAAGCAGATCTGAATATTCTTTTTTTGAAAAAAATAAAGATTTGGCCATTATCTTACAAGTGTTATATCATATGATCTTGAATTTATTACAGTTATGTGAGAATAAGTTTTTAATTTCTTTATATTTAAAATATGATTTAGTCTTTCCCAAGATAGTTCAAAATGAATCCTAAATGTATCTGCCTTCAAAAATAAAGTCATGTTAAGTTAATGTTATAATTGGAACTATTTGTAATATAATTAATTTCATTTTTTTCAGATTGCTGATATATTAATTTATTGTTGTACATAAGATATAGTAGCCAGAAGAAGTTGATCATTTGGATATTTTTTATGCATATGTGGGTTATATCCAATGACTTTGAATATGAAGTAGAATCAGTTTCATATTAACTAAATACTCAAATATAAAAATATCATCACACCATTATGCGATTTTAGTAGCACTACCTGTGAAACAAACAGTAAGTCTGAATAAAGTGGCATAAGTAAAAGATCAACCTACATTGCTTTACTCAGACAATGTTCATTTTGCAGGTAGAGCTGCTGAAATAATGTGATGGTAAGTGATAGTGATATTTCTATATTTAAATTTCAGCTAATAATATGCAGCTGGTTCTATTTCTTATATAGTTTTGTTTAGGAGTTCTCAATGTTTAAAATGATTACTGCATTACTTAATCTTGTTTTGTATACATAATACAAAATATGTTTATTAGCTGTTGCTGTGTCCAGTGGCACTACACACACATTTAGCAGCTGTTAAGATCTTAGCTCATTTAGTTTCATGCTTTTTGTTTACATTGGTCTGAATTTCAATATATTTCACTTTGTGGCTTATTGATAAGAGGTTGATCTTTTATCTATGCTGCTTTATTCAGACTTAATGTTTATTTCACAGGTAGCATTGCTGAAATAATGTATCATTAACATTGTGATAGTGATATTTATATACATACAACAGTATATGTAAATAGCTAATTGATTAACATATGTAAATAACTTTACAATAACCAATGTTTAAATAAACCAATATCTCAAAAGATAATAAATGGAATTATAGTTTAAGGTGGTCTTAATAACAAATTGATGACATTCCATGTTAATTACTGCAATGTTGTCTCTTTCCTTTGTTTAAAAAAATGAACAATAAACAATCATTAACGTCAGGTGGAAGAATTTCAAGAGTCCATATATTCCTTAAAAAAACTCAATATTTTTAAGGCTAATTATTTTAAAACTTCGTCAGTTATATCATCAGGATCTGAAGCCTTTTTAAGATTACAACGAGCTGTTCTGGCTTCAATATGCTAAATGTCTTTGTCCAAATTTAAATGAGTAGATAAAATACTTTTTCCACCTGTTCAAAATATCATTATCATCGTATAAGAAAATGCCAGTGTTGGATTTTACATCATAGTGTTTCTCTGAAACATATATTGCTTTAAATGATCAACGAATTTATATATTACGTTTGCAATTTTAACATCAATTATTTGTTAAAATTTCTTTTAATGCTCCATATTTATTATAAAGCTCCACATTTAATTTTTTATTCTACTAGCAGAAAATGTCATTTGTTTTTGTTTAATTAAATCAGTAATGATAATATCATTGCCAGAAAACCAGTCATGATTCTTAGTGAATTCAAGAATAGATTTACTATTCTATGATTCAATTCCATGCTTAAATAATATGACAATCTGAAAATGTAAATTATCAATTTTAGTGTTTAATAGCTGACACTTCTTTAAAAAACTAACATCAGTTTTTTTTGTGTTGAAAATGAATATAAAAAGAATCTTTTTTAATGCAAATATTTTAACCTCAGAGCAGACTGCTAAGGTTCATTGCTTTTTAAAATGTTTGAGGGCTTGAGCGAAATAAAAGTACAAAAAATAAAATAAAAATTGGTATTAGAAATGCTGTACAATATCATTAAAGAATGAAAATGTGATTGCTCAGACACACCTTACCACATTTAGAATAGGACTGACCAAAGAGATGAAAGGCTCATGCCAAATAGATCCTGAATTAATTTAAAATAACTGAAGAAGCAAAAGAAGGAGTTAGAAATGACTGTATTATAAATAGTATCCACTCTTTGATAAACTAGCATTCTATTGTACATGATAGCAAAAGATAATCTTGTTCAGAGTTTTGCTTATTTTTAACTCATTTCTGAAGATCATTTCACTATCTACCACCTGATGAGGCCATCAGTGCTGAGCACAGAGCCCAACAAAGCATATATAGAGAGAGAAGTGATTATTGAATAGTTTTATTTTATCTACTGTAATCATTTATGACTAAATTAGAAAAAAAATATTAGTGTTGTTAACTTATAAGCTAAAACAGAAATGTAAATGCATAATCATAGGGAGTAGCAGATCACATGATTATCCAACTCTAGAGAAACAATAGGGACCAAAAAGATAAAACATTAACTGCAAACTCCAGGTGTCTTTTTGGAGTGATGGTCCAACACTTTCAAAGACTTCTGTTTGCATAGGTATAGAACAGATGTGATGTGATGTGATGTATTTGGCTTCTCCTTAAACAAAGTCAAGAATATCTCAGCAATTATGTCCAGATAAACCTGTTAGCCATTTTATCCACCATTCCCCACTCTTAAGTCTTCCCATATTCTGCCCCATCCCATTTCCACAACATAAACTTTGTCAACTCTATGATCTTTATATCTAAATCTCCCTTATCTCTTCGCAAACCCAACATAAAACTAATAACTCACTTTCTGTATAGTCACTTTGTTCATGTCTATCCTCCCATAACTTCATTATCTGTACCCTTTCTGCTTTCAAGCATTTACATTAAATCAACAGGTGCCTAATATTTTCTATACCTTCCTTACACAATCTGCACACTAAATTATTCATGGTTTTCCATTTACATGTATATTCTCTTGTTGCTAAAGATCCCATTTGAGCCTTAAATAATAAACTACTTTCCTTACTATTATCATAAATTAACTCGCATCCAATATTCCATTTACTTCTATATATATTTAAACTCTTCTTACCCTCCATACTAGTTCTCCATCTCTCCAACTCCCTATTTTTTATTAATGCTTCTATTCTTTTATCCCATTTCTTACCACTATAACACTCAACAATCCTCCTAACATAATCATCCCACCTTTTATACAAGTATACTGATATAAATTCTTTATCCAAATCTTTCGCATACTGCATTACCTTTCTCACCCATCTTGTTACCTGCTCTTTACTCATAACCCAATTGAACACTATTTTTGCTATTCTTTTACTATCCATAAACTGCAACCTACCAAACATTTTCATTTTACTTTTTGCATCTCTCATATAAAAACTTGAACATCCCATTTCTCCTTGAATTGCCTCCTTTGCTGCCCACATCTCTGCAGCTAATGCATGTCTTCCTACTTCCCTTTGTACTTTCTCTAAATAATCTAAAACCCTTTTACTAACACATAATGCATCATTACCATATGTTAACCCTGCTACTGCAACTCCCTTCCATACTATTCTAGCTACATCATATTTATTATATGAAAATACTGTTAGTTTCTTTACCAAACCCTTTCTTTTCTTTGCTTCATTTATCAATTTTTTCTCCCATTCATCCAAGCAATTTTCCTGATTACATAAGATGATTCCCAAATACCTATATCTATCCACCACACTTAACTTTATATCCCCCAATAAAAATTCTACATCTTCTCTTTCCCCAGTATTAACCATCATTATATTTGATTTTTCTTCACTAAATTTAATCCCCATCTCTTTACCCACCCTTGCACATGTCCTCAACATAATTTTCATATCTTCTCTTCTTTCTGCACACAAAAAGATATCATCTGCAAAAAAAGACCCAACAAAATATATATTCCCTTGCCACCTATTAATGGTATCTCTATCCCTCTTCCTAGTCTTTCTATTGCTTTCTCCATTTCACTCAAAAACAACAAAAACAAAATAGGTGACATAGGGCATCCTTGCCTTAATCCCACCCCATTTTTAACTTTAACTGATTCTATATCCCCTAACTGGTAAGTATAATAATTATTTTCATATAATTTCTTAATAATATTTACTAAAATATTTACTAAAACATTCCCAAATTGGCTAACCTCTACATCTATAAAACTCATATATAATGATCTACCTGAATTCCTACTCATCTCCATAACTTGTATAACTACAAACAAACTATCTCCTATATGCCTATCTGTCCTAAAACCTCCTTGCATTTCCCCCACTACATTATTCTCTTCCATCCATTTTACAACTCTTCCAGCTACCATATATGAGAAAACTTTATATAAAACTGATGTTACCACTATCGGTCTATAATTATTTAACTTTCCTTTAAATAATAATCTTATTCCTGTATTACTCCAACTAACCGGAAAAACTGTCTTCTGTGCCATTTTATTAAAACATGATAATAACTTTGCTTTTGCTCTATCCCCTAAATTCATTACCACCTCTGCTTCCCATCCATCTAAACCTCTCACCTTTCCACTTTTCAATCTCTCTCCTGCCTCGTTCAATTCATTTTTTGTGAACCTACTCCTTCACATCTAACATCTTTTCTATATCCATTGCATATCTATTTAAGATTCTCTCTACCTCTTCTCTAGAGCTACACTCTATTCCCTCATCATCTATTAATACTATCTCTCTTTCCCCTACATTTCTCCTTTTAATGTAATTCCAAAATTTTTTACTCCCATTTCTTCCACTTTTATTAATATCCTCTAACAATTTACTATTTAACTTCAGCCTCTCTCTATAATTATCTATTTTAGCCAACTTCTTCTTTTATAAGTACTTTCTCCATTTATCATTAATATCATTTTCACTTTCTTTGTTCTTAATAGCACACATATTCTCTGCATACTTTTTTCCTCTCTTTTACACTTTTACTAATTCTCATTTTTTCATTACTTTTATTCTTGTGCATATTCTCAACTAAAACCCTATTTGCCACTTTTTCTATTTCACCACACCAGTTCTTATACTCATCCCCATCCAAGTGCTCCATGGAGTCTTCAACTTTTATTTTATATTCTTCCAACTTATTCTTATCATTCACTCTCCAGCCACATCTTTCACTATTATTTCTACCTTTATTTCAATCCTCCATCACATTACTAACCAATTCTATTACAATAAAATTATGATCACTATTACATACTCTCTCTTCATTATCAAACACTTTAATTTTCTGTATTTTATTCATTCCCTCTTTCTCTACCAATACATAATCTATTGTGTGAAATACATTATTCCTAGACCATGTGTATTGTCCCTCATACATATTTGATAAATTCCCAATGCTCAAATTTACTCTTTGACAAAATTCCTTTAAAAACTGAACATTCTTATTATCTACATCATCAATTTCTTCAATATGTCCATTCATATCCCCTATAACCATTATTCTCTTCCCCTTTTTTTAAAAAAATTTTATATCCTTAACTAGGCATTCATATATACTACTATTCCACTCCATTGCAGTTTGACTACCTCCAGTAGCTATATATACTACAGCCACCATCCATTCTTGTCTACCCAACCTTATTTCAAACTACAAATGCTCTTGACATTTAACAATATTTAAATATTTCCTCGATATAACACCTCCCTTTTTTCTTTTCTGTTTACACCCTGCCATACCACCTCTTCCAAAATAGGTTTTTCTTCTTCTCTTAGATGAGTTTCCACTACTGCTAATACTTCCAGCTCTTCATTTTCAATTGCTTTATTTAATTCCAGCCACTTTTCTGGTCTCCTACTACTTTGCATATTCAAAAACCCAATTTTAACAATTTTTTCTTTCCTAACTATTCTTTTATAAATTCTTCTGATTCTTTCTTCTCCATTACATTTATAACAAACTTTCTTACCATTAATCTTACAAAACCATTCCCTCTCCACATCTACACTTATATCTAAATCAACCATCTTTTTCTTATTTCTTATATCCCCTCCATTCGTCTTGTTTTCAATAATATTACAATTTAAAAGCCCACCCCCCTTTAAAAGTTTCCCGAATTATATTCTTTAAATATCAAACTCCCTAAAACTTCACTTTCTTGTTTTCCTAAGTGCAATCCATCTTTACTATACAACTCCTTCTTTTCAATAAACCAACCCCATACATCCATAAACACAACATTATTTCTCTCACACAATTTTTTCACTCTCTCATTTATAGAACATGCTCTATCTAACAAATACCTCTTATCAAATCTTGGTAATACTCCAACTACCCCTACTCTTCCTTTAATCTTCCTCAAATTTCTAATCAATTCTACATACTCATCCATTATTCTCTCTGATGGCTCTAACAAATTATTAGTCCCTACCATAACATATACATCTCTACTACCTAGCTTTTTTACTTTATCTGTCACATCCCTAATTTTTGCTCCAGATATACATACTCTAACATACCTGCTTCTATTTTCCCTTGCAATTATATCCCCACATTCTCTTATTAGTGAATCTCATATCAACACTGTCTCATAATCTACTTTCTCTACTCCATCTGTAACCTTGTCTACCATCTTCTGGACCTTCTTATCCATTTCTTCCTTATCATTTCTACTCAATAATTCCTTTATCTCCTCACATTTTGTCTCTAACAATTTTAATTTTACTTCTACATCCTTCACTTCTTCCTCTATCTTACTTATTCTCTGTCTAACCATCTCCATTGCATTACTACTTTCTCCACCCATATTTCCTGTCATTTCACTAAAACCATACTCTGTCCTATCTTCCTTAACTACATTTTGCTCCCTCTCCTCTGACTTTCTCTCTAGATTATTTACACTTAAAAACCACTTTCTCATCTCTTTAATCACATTTACACACTGACTACATAACCAGAAACCTGTCACATCCTTCCTATTCTTATTCAAACATTTCAAATGATAGACCTCAGCACACACTGTACATTCTACTAATGCTCTTCTAATTCCTTTCTGCCGATCGTATATACACTGTGCCATACAAATGCAATCCATATTCTTATTATTCAATTCACCTATTGTATATTTGACTTTATAATGCCTTTCCTATTCTTCAAACACTCTTATACAGAAAAATAAAAACTTTTTTATTTTTTCCCAAACTTTATCAAACTATAATCACTTATTTTCTAACGTTAGGCTTCCCAAACATTAACTTTTTATTAAAATAAATGTCTCTTTTAAAATTTAAAAAAAACCTTCAATAACAAACTTAACTAAAACGAATTAAACTTACATACAACTTTTTTATAAGTACCTCTCCTAATCTTCACACACCCTTATACAGAAAAAATAAAAAAATTTTCCCAAGCGTGATCAAACTATAACCACAACCACTTGTTTTCTAACGTTAGGCTCCCAAACGTTGCCTTATTTCTCAAAATAAATGTCTATTTTGAAATTTAAAAAACTTTCAGTAATAAACTTAACTAAAACGAATTAAATCTACATACAACTTTTTTATAATTATCCTTACACTAACACACATTCACCAAGAACAACTTTTTTTTTTTTAAAAAAAAAAAATACTATACCTAAAATGGCAAACGAAAATCTTTCAAACTGTTAAACACAAAAAATTTTCAATCTTTCAAATAACTCACTCTCTCAATCACAATTTATACTTTCATCCACAATCAATAGTCTTAAATTGCTGCCCTCAAAAGATCAATATACACGTAAACAACCTTAAACCAAATAAAAATTTTAAAAAATTTTCTACTTAGCTATTTGTCTAATTCGTGCTCAATCTCAATCTAAATGACTAAGATCATTCTGACATCATTTCATTTTGTATGCACCCGATGGTTTATAAAATTAAATATGCTAAAGAAGTTGTTTATAATTATTGGTTGGATTTACTTTTAATGCATCTGTATATGTCTGAATGTAAGAAGTTTACTTAACTCTTATTATTGTGTTTTATATCGACTGTATTTATATTCTACACATATTCTATTAAAGAATTATAATATCTGTGTGCCTTTCTCTGACTCACACAATACCACGATATAACTGCTGTTCCCAGCTTATGTTCTCCTATGAGCTAAGTTAAACCAGGTTCGGATTCAGAGATTTTTACCCCCAGACAGTAGCAATATTACCAGTAAAATAAGTAAAACGGTTATATTTATGTGGATAATATACTGTATTCTAGACAGAAGAAGGAGAACGTTTTTTTGTTTTGTTTTTAATGCGTGTATCCTGCAGAGTGATTTGTTAAAATGCACATTGTAACAACTGAATAATAAATGCTTTAAACATTGTGACTAGATCTTATATCTAAGTTTTTTAAATGTATGCATATATACACGCAGATCAAGTTAAGGTAAAATGTATATATGATTAAAGATTTTTTTTAAAATCATCAAGATTTCTTTCTAGATTCTCAAGTCAGAAAATGTTAGCTAAAAAATATCGGTCCTATAATTATAAATAACTTGAAATTGACTATTTTTTTATTCCATTGGATGTGTATGTTTATTATTTTTTATTAGATATATATATACATACATAAACATACTTTTAAAACACTAAAAATTGCTAAATACTCATTTGCCCTCAAAACCTTTTTAAGATTCTTTTATTAATTAATACTGTTTCATTAGCTTGACAGAAAGTATTAATACCCAATAAAACTCAAGAAATTCTTCCCTTGGGGCAATGATAGACAGCAAAGCGAAGTCATTCAGCAACGATGTTTTAAACATTCAATTTACAGATGCTTTATTCCCAAGTTAAATGCGCTATTAAAATCAAAACATTAAAAATGTTTAGACAACTTCTTTGAAAATTATTATATAGCTATGAATGCAAACTGTGTCATTTGGCAGTAACGTCTTGATTATTGTTAGTATTAAGAAATTGTAAACACATTATTTTATAAGTAAATATATATATAGACAGAGAGAGAAAAAGAAATTTAACTATTATTTGGAATACTAATATTTGGAGTTGTGTGATATCGTGGAACCGCATTTTCCTTTATTTCCATAATCTTGTTATGAATCTGAACCAGATAAATCTTGAGCTTTTTTTTTTTTTTTTTTTGGTAACTGGATCACAGACAACCCAACTCATCATACAATCTTGATAGATAAATACATTGTCTATATATTCTTAGCTAGATGACCAAATGTTTTACTGCCTGTCAATTAGTAAAATTGATACATAATGTTTTCTCCTTTATTTTTCTAAGATACGCTTCGTTATTTTACCCTTACAAATATGTATGCTTTAATTACTAATAAATTATTCAGATGCCAGAAAAAATATAAAATGTTCGCTTTAAAAAAAAAACAAATTAAACCTGCTATAATGTGGAAATGATAAAGACTAATAAATTATTATATTGTTAATGGAGCTGTGCTCCCTGATACCTTTTGTTCCGAGCCCCCCCCCCTTTCGTGTACATCATATGCAAATGCACAAAACTTTTCAACATGCCTATATATATTGTATTTTATTTTGCTGTGAAAAATAAATATAGATACAATCTAGCGTCTAAAATAATTTTTTTTATTGTAATCCTAAAAAGTTAGTTGGAATTGCCTCTATTAACTTAATTTAAATGCTCTATTTTATGTATTTAAAGCTGTGAAATTACATTTTTGTTTATTTAGGAATATATTAATACCAAAGATTGCTATCTTCCCAACCACTGGACTTGAAAAGTTAAGCCTAACTTTCATAAATTTATCTGTTATTAACCTATTAAAAAAAAGTTATTATTTTTTCTTCCTTTTTGTTACTGATCATAGTTAGATAGTTTTTAATTTCAAATGTTTCAATTAAAAATAATTATTTGTTAATAAGTATTTACATTTTTTATAATATTCATTAGTTATAATTTTAACCCTCTAACAGATCGACATTTTCTAATGTTAATGTTAATCCTGGGTGGCAATTTTTATCAATGTTCAACAACTGATTTTAATATTAAACCTTTCTTCTATACTAAATTCAACACATTGTAGTTAATTTATTAGAAATATAAGTTTACAAATGAAAACCATTCTAAGAACTCATATATGAGCTTTGCAAATATTGAAAAATAATAAATAGAATATATAAAGAGAATAACAGATTTTTTCATCATTCAGTGGTGACAGAAAAGCACTAAAGTGAGTGACTTCAGAATGTCATTAAACTTTCATTGACTGAAGTTTATTTTTAGAATGGGAATAAATAAATGGAAGCCCTAATAAGTCTATAAAATTCTGCTTTAAAAATTATTTCAAAAGATCCTAATGTAAAGGCACTGGCAATTTCTTTTACAAGGCATGGCCATTGTATCAGCACCAGTTTTTGTTATGATAAAATAGGTGTAATAATATATAGTTTTGTTTTTTAATAGTTATTATATAATTATTGTGTAAAAATAACCATGAATCTTTAATAAAATATATTAAAAAATCATTTTTTTTGATATTTCAAAAATCTTATCAAGTAATCTTACAAATGATTTTGAAACCTGATTACAAAAAATTAAATTCATCAAATACATGGAAGATGGAATTAATTAGTTTGACTTTGCTGTGAATTGGAAAATACTGATCTCTTCAGATTTTTTTAATTAGTACATCAATATTACATTAAATCTGTTTTCTAGCATGAAATGAGCATGTACACTGAAAACATAATGTTAAAGGTTGCATAGAAGTGTGACTCAAAATACAAGAACTGCCAGTGTCATTGCCAAACAAATACCCATGTAATGACTGCACTAATATTAAAAGAGTTAAAAAACAATGCAATCTTAAAACTAATACATTATTTTTAAAAATAAGCAAAAAGAGTAATACGATAAAATGCATAATCAAACAATTAGATTTTGCTTTAACTTTCAGCCTAAAAATATTTTTCAACAAATAATAAACAATAGTTTATCAAATTTTTATTGATAAAGCATATTTCAGTAAAAAAAAAAAATACATTCAAGTAATGAATATAATCTTTGAAATGTAAAAATCCAATTTATAATAATAAAAAAATAATAATAAAATATAAAAACTATAATCTTTATAGAAACTTTTTTTTCTTAGTTCTGCTGGAATAATTTCCTATTTTACATTATTATATTTTATTTGACTTACTTTTTGCTAAATATATATATACTCACATAAAATCTAAATGAAATACATAATTTCCAAAAAAAAAAAAATTTTCATTTAATAATTTATAAAAATATAAAGTAAACAAACTATTTATAAATTTATAATTTTAATTCCAACATTTTAATAAAAGCCAAGTTATTGCAACCATAATAAACACTTTCAATGGCAAAACATTTAATTTTTAATTTTGCTTTACTTTTCACTGAATGATCTTGACATCTATGAATTTCAGTTTAAATTAATATCAAATAGTATACATTTTAGTTCAAGTTTTTCTGCTCAAATGAATACAAAATTGTCAAACAAATATTGCAAGTAGCTTTAAATAAACCACACTTAGCTGAAACCATATGAAGTGATTAGTAAAATAATATAGGCACTATTGCACCTGATCACAAAGCTACTTTTTACTTAAAAACAAATAAAATTATATTACTCTGCAAGCACTTTCAAGAGCTCTCATCTTTATAGTTCTAAGTGAAGTAATTATATGCAAATTATGCAAAGTTCAAAGGTTAATTACTTCATTTCTTTGAGATCATGAAGCATATGTCCTTGCGGTTGATGGCTTTGCAATCCATCGCAATGAAGCAGGCCTCCTTAACTTTTCTTTTTACATTGTGACACCAGTGTAAACCACAAGATGTCAACCTGGTCTGCAAAGAAAGACATGATGTAAAAAAAAAAAGTTAAGGAGGCCTGCTTCATTGCGATGGATTGCAACACCATCAACTGCGAGGACACATGCTTCACGATCTCAAAGAAATTGAGTAATTAATATTTGAACTTTGCATAATTTGCATATAATTACTTCACTTAGAGCTATGAAGATGAGAGCATGTCTCTTGAAAGTGCTTGCAGAGTAATATAATTTTATTTTGTTTTTAAGTAAAAAGTAGCTATACTATTTTACAAATATATTTTCACATGCAAAGTTTTTGATTTAGGTTTGAATTATGAAGTGATTAGATGATTGAGATCAGAAGATTAATAATGCTTTTTTTAAAAAAAACATGATTGTTCAGAGAGATGAATTAGAAAGTTTTTTTTTTCTTGCTGAGTCTATTGAATAAATTTGTATTAATGTGATGAAATACTCAAGCCTATAAAAGTTAAGCTAAATAACATATTATTATTAGTATTTTTATTATTAACTTAGATTTATTAGATTATATATATATATATATATATTAATATTAATTTTAATATTCTCATGGATAAATGATGAACTCAGAGTATTATTTCCAGGAGCTCCAGTGTAATAAAAATATAATAGCTAAAGAGCTGATGTTTCAATACAATAGCAAGTACTTTCCTCAGAGTTTATTGTACTGAAACAACAGCTATTTAGTTATTATATTTCTATTACACAGAAGCTCCCTGAAATACTATATATATATATATATACACACACTCAATCAATTAAATTATACATAACTAGAAATAATAGACAACTGGTTTATATACAATTTAATTTATTATCATCAAATCGATTTTCATTCACAAATGAGCCTTCTCAAGATTTTTAAAATTAATCATTTGACAATAAATGTTTTATAGCTTTATACACTCTCTAATGATCATCACTAGAAATAAACCCATGAAAAAATAAAAAATATTATTTTTATAAATTTACACATATTTATACATCCATTATACATTTTCTTCTTCATCTTTTTCTTTCTTATATCTACTATCTATAACCAAATAAACAACTCCCATCTTTATATATATATATATATATATATATATATATATATATATATATATATATATATATATATATATATATATATATATATATATATATATATATATGTCAAAGCATTGACTGAGAACTGAACTCAGGCCAGTTTCTTGGAAGGCAGCTATGCTAACCACAAGGCCACCAACGCTTGACAAACAACTCCCCTCTTATACTATTAATACATATATATTCATAATACATATACATTCATATATATTAAAGCTTCTTATTTTTTAACATTGACAAGTTCCTTCTCAATTTTATCAAACCAATGACCATATTAATATATATATATATATACATTCATAATATATTCTCTTATTCAGCTTTTTTCTACTTCATAACTATTATCTATCAACCAACAAACAATTCTTGTCTTATAATATCAATACATATATATATACATATCTATACATTCTTACACATTACATTACAGCTTCCAATTATTTAACAGTGACCATTTCCCCACCAATTTTATCAAACCATTAACCTTATTAATGCATTTATCTATTTTCTTATATATATATATATATTATTGCTAAATCTTTATTTGGTTTTTAATTTAAAATAATATTAATAAACAAACATACATACAAATACTGCTTTAATATATTCAAATAAAAATGTATATCACCTAGCAACAATATCAATAAGATTAAATATTGAAACCGTAACATAGCATATTTTTATCATATTTATACCATTTAATGTAAGGAGGTTTAATAATAAATAGATGCCAGATAATAATTTTTAATAAATTTCTATTCAATACTTTTTTTAAATCTGACATCTATTAGTTATTAAAATTTACATTAGGTGATATAACTATATCAGGGACATTAGTGTGCCATGTTGAATTTTTACAAAAACTGATTTGATACACAATTTTCACAATAACTTCAGTTTTAATAATGTTATAGAAAAATGCTATATATTGGCAGAAAATAGAAAAAAATTTAAAAAAATAATAAAACTAAGATAAATAGTAATTACCATTAAAAAAAATAAAGGAAAAAAAGAAATTTCAACATCCAAAATAATTATTACTTTATTGTTTGTTCATAATTTGTAATTTATCATTAATTAAGTTTAAATTACATCTTCATTGATAATTTCTTTGTATTGCTCGCAAAATTCTCATTCAAATCATATATAATACTTCTTACCTGAGGTAATCTATAGGTTCAGAATCTACAAAAATAGTCACATAAGAATTCTTTATTTTTATCTTGTACTCCAAAAGTTAACAAATCTCAAGGTATCTATAAAAAGATTCATCCTAATAAAAGATACAAAATAAATCATTTCCAGAAGGTGTATATGCATTTATCATCATAAATATTGGCTTCTTGTCTATCCAAAACTAAAAATTGAAGGTTACTGTCTATATTAATGATAAAATGAGTTCCATCTCTTCATTTTATATTTTTTGGGTACACCAGTGATATTTATATTCTTTATGCACCCTAGTGACACTATCTTATATTTATTGTCCCACAGAGATATAATTTATTTGCATATAGCTCATGTGCTAACTATAGACTTGAAAATAATGTGGTAAGATGTGGCAAAACTACTGATTCCACAGCATGAGTATCAAGGCATAGACAAGAATCAGGATTTGATTCTTTGCCTGTATACAATTCCATGTGGCATATAGAATCATTGTGTCTATCACCACATACACAACTTGAAACCTCTCTTTATTGGTTTTAAGAATTTATATTTTTATATGGTACTATACCCAGTAAATTTTGTGATTGCTTTATCAACTGTAACGTTTTTGTACATCTGATAATCAGTCTTAAAATTTACATTGTAACTGCTGTATAATATCTTAATTTTATATATAAAAATTATTTGTCATACAAAAACAGACATGCAAGTGCAAACACAAACATACTAACACAAATATAAATTACACTAATAAATTATTAAACCTTTTGAGAATCATTATCTCTATAAAATAAGGTTGCCTCAAACTTGGATCAGAGCCCCAAAATTACATTGTACATAAACCACTGTTATATTTGAATACAAGTATAATTTATATACTACAGATACTAATACAAACACATTAATAAATTATAATTTATCAAATAATAATAAAAATTTAAATTATACTATGCAAATAATAGAAACATTTAAAATACTATGCAAATAAAAAAAATTGAATACTTATAGTATTACATTTTTATTGGGATGAAGGCCTTGAATCATTGAGACATTTTTAATCTATTTTATTACAGTCTTGCTGATATGAAAATTGTGCCTTTGTCTTCTTCATGCAATTCAGTAAACTGAGCAGAAAAAAAAAATTAAATGAAGTTATTAAAAAAAAAATTAATAAAAAATCCAATTTTTTTTCCCATTTGTCCAAGCATAGACCAGGAAGTGAACCCAGGCCAGCTACATGGAAGACCTGGAAGGCAGCTATGCTAACCACAAAGTCACCAATGCTTGACAAAAAAAAAATCCAAATTTTGTCGATTTTAACATGTGATACACCATTTTAAAAAGAAAATCAAGCAGCAAAGAATGCTGGGATTTTTGTAAACATTATGTTTATAGCTTTCCCACATTTTTGAAAATAAAACAAAATTTCAACAATTCAGCTGCCTCTAACGGCTATCATGTTATCACCACTGAAGCCGATAGATATAATGAAAAAAAAAGTATCTAAAAATAGCAATATATAAGCTGGAATCATGAGATAATCTTATGTATATATGCAATTTTTGTTTATTTATCTTTTTTTTTTTTTTAAAAAGAAAAAAAAAGAAAAACAATATTTTTTGAAAAAAATATTTGAGTTGTTTTTAAATGGAAGCACGATTTTAATTCATATTAATATCTCTTTTTTAATCATTTTTAAAATAGGGAATTTTTACAAACTTCACAAATTGCAAAACCAAAAGATCAGTATTTTAAAAAATGACTGATAATAACTTTTAATTAAAATAATATAGTGACAGAAATCATTTTAGTTTTAACAGTTAAAATTTTATAATTTTAATTGCAGAAGGTATTTTAATTCATGTAACATTATATTAGCATCTTATACACACTAACAGCGCTCGCATATTTGTTCATGCATACACACATATATGCAGCTCTCCAGCATAGATAAGAAGTGCCTTTGTGTGAGGTAAATTGTAGTACCCCACTCTCATTCTATGAAATAAAATTTGTAAATTAAAAGACCTTTTTTTCCAGCACTTTCATAAGAAAAATTTGGAAATATGACTTTAGTAATTTAACATGTTTGGTAAATTACCTTACATGTTTAATTCATTTATTTCTATAAAATAAATCCAGATATTAAAACACATAATAAAATAAAACAATTTATATATTTTAAAAAATAATTTTTGAAACAATAATTAAATATTACTTCAAAACAAAAATATTTATTTAGTAAGTGGAAATTTATTAAATTTAAATTTTTTTCTTTAAAAAATTTTCATATTATTTTTGTACAATCCTGAGAAATTGCTAATAGAGATAGAAAATATCTGCAAATAAGATAATTTTTATAAATATCTAAGTATTTTTATCATATTTTAAAAAAACTTCCACAACCACCATCACTACCACACTCACACGGGACAGGAGAGAGGGGGTGGCAGCATGGCCATTTGGCTAGGATCTACAATGTTCAAGGGGTCTACTTTTGTTGGGCAAAATCTTAAAAAAGCTAAATATACCTATTTCTAACATGAATAAATAAAAAAATTATTCAACTTATTGTACTCATTTTTTTATGCAAGAGAAAAATTCAGGCATTTTGTTTTTTAAACTTAAATATGACGGTTTTATTTTATAGAACTTCTATAAAATAAAAACTATCATATTTAAATTATCTGAGCAATCCTGCATGTAACTATATTTGTCATATGTTTTAGACATTTAAGTTATCACAATATTATTTAGAAGCATTTTTATTTTTAACAATAATAAATTAATAAAGAGAATAGTAGTCTTCGTTTTCTTTTTCTTTTCTTTTTTTTCTTGGTGTTGTTGTTGTTGTTGTTATTATTATTATTATTATTATTATTATTATTATTATTATTATTATTATTATTATTATTATTATTATTATTATTATTATTATTATTACATTTAGATACATGGGAATAGATTGAGAAATGTGTATATTCCATTGATTTTCAATAAATTACCAAGTTATATATATGTTTAACATAGAAAGTATGAATTTGTTAAAAAAGGAATTGAAAAAATATTTTTATATCTATAAAATTTCAATAGTGATGTGTTATTTTGTACATAATTATTAATATTGATTTAGAATTTATATTATTGATTTATAATTTATAATATTGATTTGTTAATTTATAATTTTGATTTATATTTGGTTTATTTTGTATTTTATTTTTGTTTTAATATATATATATATTGAAACAGATAAGCTGTTCCTCATATAAATATTCATAAGATCCCCCCCCCATTCAAAAATGTCTAGCGTGATTCAGTCTAATTGGGAACGCAATAAAGCTGTGAGTTGTTAAAAAAAATCATATTTTTAATTTTGTGATTGATGGATTTCAATAAAATGTTATATTGTCTTATTTTATTATTTTTTTTATCTGTCTCAATAAAAAAAAAAGAAATTAATTGTCCAATCATTAAAAAGAAAGAAAAAAGATACTTGAGTTAAACTGAGGCAGTATTCAAATTAGACACGTCGTGGGAAGAAAAGAACTTTTTTTTTTCTCGTCTTATACAGAGAGGCAGAACATATTAATTTTTTTTTTTTAAAAAAAAAGTGTATTACTTAATTCTTTTGACTCATTAAAATGGAAAAAGAAAGCTTTCCTAGAGGAATTATAATGTCAATGGGGTAATTTAGCGGCTTCATTCTCTCCACGCTGTGCCATGACTTTCCATCGATGAAATAACCCGCCTTCTTTTGAGTAAATTAGATTGCAAAACTGGAAGGTAATTTTTATAAAATACTAAAACACATTTATCATACGTTATAAAGTGGAATTATGAAATAATTACATAGAATTTGTTTTATAAAATATTAAAACATCTTTATCATACGTTACAAAGTGAAGTTTTGAAATAATTACATAGAATTTGTTTTGTAAAATATTAAAACATGTTTATCATATGTTATAAAATGAAGTTGTGAAATAGTTATATGCAAATTTATTTATAAAAATATTTGAAATGTATTTACTATATAAATTAGAAATGCTTTAATTACTAAATGATAAATGCTCCACAAGCCAAACAGAGTTTATGTATATGAATATACTTTTATATTTGACTAAATTATAAATGCTCCACAAGCCAAACAGAGTTTATGTATATGAATATAGTTTTATATTTGGCTAAATTGTAAATGCCTCAATTATCAAATGATAAATGCTCTACAAACCAAGAATTGCTGAGTTCAAATGTCTACCAATCGGTAATAATTCATAAAATGATGAAATGCTGTATAAATCATAAATATTTGACTGCTTCTAAGCTTCTTATAATGTAACAGAGTTTATGTGTAAGAATATATTTCTATATTTGGCTAAATTATAAATGCCTCAATTATCAAATGATAAATGCTCTACAAACCAAGAATTGTTGAGTTCAAATATTTACCAATCAGTAATAATTCATAAAATGATGAAATGCTCTATAAATCATAAATACTTGACTGCTTCTAAGCTTCTTATAATGTAACAGAGTTTATGTGTAAGAATATACTTCTATATTTGGCTAAATTATAAATGCCTCAATTATCAAATGATAAATGCTCTACAAACCAAGAATTGCTGAGTTCAAATGTCTACCAATCGGTAATAATTCATAAAATGATGAAATGCTTTATAAATCATAAATGCTTGACTGCTTCTAAGCTTCTTATAATGTAACAGAGTTTATGTATAAGAATATACTTTTATATTTGGCTAAATTATAAATGCCTCAATTATCAAATGATAAATGCTCTACAAACCAAGAATTGCTGAGTTCAAATGTCTACCAATCAGTAATAATTCATAAAATGATGAAATGCTCTATAAATCATAAATGCTTGACTGCTTCTAAGCTTCTTATAATGTAACAGAGTTTATGTATAAGAATATACTTTTATATTTGACTAAATTATAAATGCTTTAATTACCAAATGATAAATGCTCTACAAACCAAGAATTGCTGAATTTAAATGTTTACCAATCAGTAATAATTCATAAAATAACAAAATGTTATATAAATCATAAATGCTTAACTGCTACCAAGCTTCTTCTCATAAAGGAATACAAAAATGAACTATTGTTGAATTGGAATATTTCCAAGCTTCTTCTCATAAAGGAATACAAAATGAACTACTGTTGAATTAGAATATTCCCAAGCTTCTTCTCATAAATGGATTTAAAATGAACTATTGTTGAATTAGAATATTCCCAAGCTTCTTCTCATAAATGGATTTAAAATGAACTATTGTTGAATTAGAATATTCCCAAGCTTCTTCTCATAAATGGATTCAAAATGAACTATTGTTGAATTAGAATATTCCCAAGCTTCTTCTCATAAATGGATTCAAAATGAACTATTGTTGAATTAGACTGTTTCCAAATGTCTTCTCATAAATGAACTTGTAAATAAACTATTGATAAAAAAAAGAACTGCTTCTAGCTCTTTCATAAGTAAAATGAAAATGAGTTATCATGTGGATAAAATGAACTTCATTAGAAATTGCTAATTAATTGTTATTTAATAAATTTTTTTGTTACTAAAAATTAAATTGGTTATCCAGTTGTCCAGTTTTGTTTTGTTTTATCGCATCACTCACCAATTATAGCACTGGTTCATGAGAATCTCATGCTTTCTGAGCTACGTCTGACATAACTAGACCTAGGCCAGTCAGGTTGTAGTGAGACGGAACTCTAATGGCACTGTTTGGAAAACCAAACATATAAATGTTTAGATGTTCCCAGTCTTTATGGTACTACATCCTCTGATGAGCAGGAAATATTGTTGTAGGAGGCATTAACATCTGCATTAGGAATGTCAATTGATAGTTCTTTCCTACAGCATGCTCATCAGAAAATTGTTACAACTGACGTAATAAAAGGGTTGTATGCGGGTCCGGTTACATTTGGCATCCAACTGTGAGGCTTTATCCAGCTAGCCTAACCATAGGCACCTATTACATTGTCATCCAACTGTGAGGCTTTACCTGGCTAACCGACCTATAGGCTCCGGTTACATTTGGTGCCTTACTGTGAGGCCTTATCTGGCTAGCCTACTCATAGGCCGGTTAATTTGCCACCCTACTGTGAGGTCCGATCTAGCTAGCCTACTCATAGACATAAGCAGATCATGATTCCGTGATATGAACAGTGCATATGATGTAGTGATGTAGTTTGTTCAGGAAGGATGGAAAAATAAAAGTCTAAAAGAAAAACACAAAATGAATGGCATAAAGAATGAAACAGGCATTTCAAAGAAGATGGAGTAAGGTCATGGTGTGGATGGAGAGAGAAGCTTACTAAGTCAGAAAACAAAGGAAAAATGGTGAACGTAGAAACTCAGGAAACAAAAAAGAAAGCCATGTTAAGGCAGCTATTCGATATGATCAAAGAACAAATAGAAAAAGAAGATAAACAAAGAGAAAAATATAACCAAAAATGGGATAAACAAAGAGAAGAATATAACCAAAAATGGGATAAACAAAGAGAAGAAGATAACCAAAAATGGGATAAACAAAGGGAAGAATATAACCAAAAATGGGATAAACAAAGAGAAGAAGATAACCAAAAATGGGATAAACAAAGAGAAGAAGATATCAAACAAAGAGAAGAATATAACCAAAAATGGAATAAACAAAGAGAAGAATATAACAAGCAAGCAATAGAAGCAAACCAAAGAATAGAAAAACAAATTATAGAAGCAGTGGAAAATCAAAATGAAAAGTTAAACCAGTCCATAAAGGAAATAATTCAGTCTAAAAAATTGGATGAGGAGGAAACTTTGGAATTTCCAATCAAAGATATTTTAAAGGAATCACAAATTGAATATCCTATTACTGATGAAGCAAAATTTGAGATTGTTAAAAAGGAAGAAATTGAAATTACAAAGAGTGATCTGGAAATTGTCAGTCTACCTTCAGGAAAACTTCTGATTTTGGAATATACCTCTAAAATTGAAAATAAAGAAACAGTATATACAGAAGCAGAGAATGAAATTGTATCAAATACAGTAAAAGAGTTTCAAATGGATGAAAATAAATCTAATCAAGTAAAATTAAAATCTTCTGATCTTCAAGAAGATGAAAAATGTGAAAATGAACATAATCAAAATATAACAAAGGGACTGTCCAATATAGAAGAAAATATTTCAGAAAAATTGTCTGATATATGCTATGAAATAGTAACAGAGATAGAGAAAGAAACCATAAATTGGAAAGAAAAGTGTGTTAGTCCTCACCCATATATAAAAATTATAAACAAAAGCTTAATAAACTCAAATCAAAAATTGAGTACAGAAAAAAAATATATAAAGACAGTTATTAAAAATATAGTTGCTTACGCAGGAAAAGACACCAAAAAGGAATCTGAAAACTCGGGATTTATCGGTGTGAAAGAAATTAAACAACAAGAAACCTTTGCAAATACCAAAAAAATAATTACTATGGCAGAAGAACCATTTAAAAGGAAACTTTTGTGTAAAAATGAAATACCACCATGGAAGAGGAGTAGGAGAAAATTCACAGATAGTGTTCATGGTCCATATCGGACGCATATAATTAGAAGATCAAACAGTAACAAGGATCTCCAAAGAGAATACAGAAGTGAAGAAGCAAGACACCACAGTAATGTTAAACATGATAAATTTTCAACAAAGAGACGATCCAGAAGTATGTCACCTCATAATATAAAAGAGGACTATAGAAGAACTGATCATGATCCTCAGTCTCTCCAAACCAGGCTGCAGTTATAATTCAGAATAAAATAGAGATAGCTGATGGGAATAGTTTGTGAGTGTGGTGTAGTGATGCATGAACTTGTGTTTTTCATGTTGAGATGGTGGATGATTGAGCGGAGCTGCTTGGATGCATTGTGTTATGATGCTCCAAAGTATATGCTCGGCACTATCCAGACCTGGATGTTGTGCTTCAAGAGTAGTCCAGCAGTGCGTATATATAGGTCTCATGTATAGGCCTTGGTCTCATGGATAGGCCAAATGATAGCCCCTAAGACTCACCGAAGCTGAGCAGGGTTGGCTGAATGCCAAATTGATTTTTTTTCTCTGGCTCCTATTCTTGATTGGATGATGCTTCTAGGTACAAGAGAGGTAGTGCTTAAAAATGAGATATTTTCTCGTGACGTCATGAAGCGGTGTGTACTGGTAGTTTGTGCTTAGCCATCTATTTGTCCCAGCATTGAAGGCTATGGTTCATATATTCACTTTTCCAGCTCATTTTACCCATTCATCAGCATATCTAAAACCAGGCAGTACTGAGAAATAATGTGTATAGTATATGGAATAAAATCGTATTTCCAGGCGATTTCATCCCAAAATTTGGTGAGGGGTAATGAAACAGATAAGCTGTTCCTCATATAAATATTCATAAGATCCCCCCCCATTCAAAAATGTCTAGCGTGATTCAGTCTAATTGGGAACGCAATAAAGCTGTGAGTTGTTAAAAAAAATCATATTTTTAATTTTGTGATTGATGGATTTGAATAAAATGTTATATCGTCTTATTTTATTTATTTTTTTTATCTGTCTCAATAAAAAAAAAAGAAATTAATTATCCAATCATTAAAAAGAAAGAAAAAAGATACTTGAGTTAAACTGAGGCAGTATTCAAATTAGACACGTCGTGGGAAGAAAAGAACTTTTTTTTTTTTCTCGTCTTATACAGAGAGGCAGAACATATTAAATTTTTTTTTTAAAAAAAAGTGTATTACTTAATTCTTTTGACACATTAAAATGGAAAAAGAAAGCTTTCCTAGAGGAATTATAATGTCAATGGGGTAATTTAGCGGCTTCATTCTCTCCACGCTGTGCCATGACTTTCCATCGATGAAATAACCCGCCTTCTTTTGAGTAAATTAGATTGCAAAACTGGAAGGTAATTTTTATAAAATACTAAAACACATTTATCATACGTTATAAAGTGGAATTATGAAATAATTACATAGAATTTGTTTTATAAAATATTAAAACATCTTTATCATACGTTACAAAGTGAAGTTTTGAAATAATTACATAGAATTTGTTTTGTAAAATATTAAAACATGTTTATCATATGTTATAAAATGAAGTTGTGAAATAGTTATATGCAAATTTATTTATAAAAATATTTGAAATGTATTTACTATATAAATTAGAAATGCTTTAATTAATAAATGATAAATGCTCCACAAGCCAAACAGAGTTTATGTATATGAATATACTTTTATATTTGACTAAATTATAAATGCTCCACAAGCCAAACAGAGTTTATGTATATGAATATAGTTTTATATTTGGCTAAATTGTAAATGCCTCAATTATCAAATGATAAATGCTCTACAAACCAAGAATTGCTGAGTTCAAATGTCTACCAATCGGTAATAATTCATAAAATGATGAAATGCTGTATAAATCATAAATACTTGACTGCTTCTAAGCTTCTTATAATGTAACAGAGTTTATGTGTAAGAATATACTTTTATATTTGGCTAAATTATAAATGCCTCAATTATCAAATGATAAATGCTCTACAAACCAAGAATTGCTGAGTTCAAATGTCTACCAATCAGTAATAATTCATAAAATGATGAAATGCTCTATAAATCATAAATGCTTGACTGCTTCTAAGCTTCTTATAATGTAACAGAGTTTATGTATAAGAATATACTTTTATATTTGACTAAATTATAAATGCTTTAATTACCAAATGATAAATGCTCTACAAACCAAGAATTGCTGAATTTAAATGTTTACCAATCAGTAATAATTCATAAAATAACAAAATGTTATATAAATCATAAATGCTTAACTGCTACCAAGCTTCTTCTCATAAAGGAATACAAAAATGAACTATTGTTGAATTGGAATATTTCCAAGCTTCTTCTCATAAAGGAATACAAAAATGAACTACTGTTGAATTAGAATATTCCCAAGCTTCTTCTCATAAATGGATTTAAAATGAACTATTGTTGAATTAGAATATTCCCAAGCTTCTTCTCATAAATGGATTTAAAATGAACTAGTGTTGAATTAGAATATTCCCAAGCTTCTTTTCATAAATGGATTCAAAATGAACTATTGTTGAATTAGAATATTCCCAAGCTTCTTCTCATAAATGGATTCAAAATGAACTATTGTTGAATTAGACTGTTTCCAAATGTCTTCTCATAAATGAACTTGTAAATGAACTATTGATAAAAAAAAGAACTGCTTCTAGCTCTTTCATAAATAAAATGAAAATGAGTTATCATGTGGATAAAATGAACTTCGTTAGAAATTGCTAATTAATTGTTATTTAATAAATTTTTTTGTTACTAAAAATTAAATTGGTTATCCAGTTGTCCAGTTTTGTTTTGTTTTATCACATCACTCACCAATTATAGCACTGGTTCATGAGAATCTCATGCTTTCTGAGCTACGTCTGACATAACTAGACCTAGGCCAGTCAGGTTGTAGTGAGACGGAACTCTAATGGCACTGTTTGGAAAACCAAACATATAAATGTTTAGATGTTCCCAGTCTTTATGGTACTACATCCTCTGATGAGCAGGAAATATTGTTGTAGGAGGCATTAACATCTGCATTAGGAATGTCAATTGATAGTTCTTTCCTACAGCATGCTCATCAGAAAATTGTTACAACTGACGTAATAAAAGGGTTGTATGCGGGTCCGGTTACAATATATATATATATATATATATATTGTTGTTTATTAGTATTGTAAGATTATGACAATTGTTTTACATAAAATCTGTATGATATTTGTAGAATCTATGAAAAGCATTTGTTTTGCTTATTAGGCTTCTTTCTTTGATGTAATCAAAATAAATCATCATCATCATCATCATCATCATCATTATTATTATTATTATTATTATTATTATTATTATTATTATTATTATTATTATTATTATTATTATAAAAAGAAATAGAAGAAGAATCAGATAATACTAATTTTTAATTTAGAAGTTAAAATATTCTATCTTACATAATTTTGTACTAATTTTTTTCCATTTAGTTTTGGGTGACAATGGAAAAAATTTTAAGTGGTGTAGTAAAAAAAAAATGAGCCAAATTACAGAAAGAAGTAATCAGTAGGTCAAAATTGATTACCGGATTTCTGATCAAAAACCCATGAGGCTGGAAATTATCAAATTAGTAGAGACAATCAAGTAATTGTATTCCCTTCTACACCAGACAATGACTGTTCCACACAAGCATTCAATAAAAAAAATAAATCAAACAATTGAATTGAAACAACCTTCTACAATGAAAAATAATAAAGCAGAGTCTGAAAATTGCTTATTATCACAATGTAACATTGGATTGATTGATAAGAGGAACAAATTTCACATTGAAAGTTTTCTCAAAGTTTCAGCTTTTGAAATACCAACCAATGTTTCTAATGATAAGAACAATCATTCTTTTCCAGTTAGACTTTTTACAATGACCTTAATAATAAGGGGAAATATAAGATACTGGTTGTGTTGGAGTAAAGAAAATATTTCTTTGTGTTGTGTTCTTTGTTTTTTGTTCAACAAAGAGTTTTTTTTTTCCAAATATAAGCACATTAACTGAACATCCAGGTTAGGATATTGCAAAAGAATGCTGAAGATTGAAAGACATTGTACCAAATCATGAAAATTCCAATATACATAAAGGAGATTATATCATTTGGAAGGAACAATGAAAGCAGTTACATGTAATTCTATGATCAATAATTTTGTTGCTAATCAGTTTAAGGCAGAAAATGAAAAGTGAAAGACAATCCTTCATCAAATTTTAGATATTTTTTGGCTGAAAAAGAACTTGCATTATGCAGATCTTTTGAATGACTAGCAGAGAGTATCTTGGGCCTAGCTGAGCTTTTGAGCAAGTATATCCAAGTAACTGAGTGATTATGTTGCACAAGTTCATAATTCACAAACAAATAACCCCCATATTCAGGCATATTATCTCCCTCATCATATTCAAAATAAATTTATTAAAATCTGTGACTCTTTTTCTCAGATATAAGTTAAAGCATCAAAATGTTTTGCTATTTCTGTGGCTAGAACATGTGACTAAGCTCATCAAGAGCAGCTGTCATTTATCTTGAGATATATTAAAGTTACAGATACAAGCTTTTCCTTTGAAGAATGTTTTATTATGTTTTGTGATTTCCCTAAAAAAACTGGTGAAAAAATTGCTGAAAGAAGTTTTTGAAGTCCTCAATAGTTTAGACTTTAACTTTGATGACTATGTAGATCAGTTTTATGACAATGGTGTCAATATGACTAGCACATACAATTGTGTTCAAACTAAATTGAAAGAAAGAAATAAAAATTGCTTATTTTCAAGCTGTGCTAACCATATATTAAATTTAATCAGAATGGAAGTGCTGAAGCATGTACAGAAGCAATTACATTTTTGTAACGATTAAAAAATGTATAATATTTTCAGCTCTAGTTCACAAAGATGGGAAATACTGAAAAAACATGTTCTGTAGCCCTATATCAAATGTCCAAAATGAGGTGACCAAACTATGATCGATTGTTTCAACCTATTGCTCAATATTTGGGAGGTATTAGAAACATTGTAAAAGAGGCAAGCAAGCTTATAAACTTACCAGAAGAATGTAAGGCTGACCTTTATGGTATTGAAAAGTCTCTGAATAATTTTGAATGTGTTTTAATGGCTTCAATTTGGTTTAAAGTGCTAACAATGATACATGAGATAAATCTACTATTGGAATGTCATGATGTAACATTGGATGCAGAAAGATATAAGATGTCAATCAATTATAAGATCTTCTGAAACTTAGAAACAAGATGGCATGAAATACTTTAAGAATTCTGAACAGTGTCAAGTAAAATAGATATACTGACTAATTTTAATTTATGTCAAAGTTCCACATTCTCAATCCAGTAACAAGCAGAAAATTACTTCATGGTGAATGCCTTCCACCACATAGTGGAATTTGTACTTAATGAGATTAAGCACTGATTTTCTGCAGTTAAAGAAATATGCAACCATTTTGATTTTTTAGGGGACTAAGAACTTAAGTGAAGACAAATTATTTCAAAAAGTTAACAGATTTGTGAGCCAATATGTGAATTAAGTTTAAGTTGAACTCCTTGATGTAATGAATTTTTTTAAAAGAATGTTTGACATAAATTTTAAATTTCATGATGTGTCACTGAAAATAATTTATGGTCAAATATTGAGTTTGAAGTTATCTAATATTTTATTTAAATGTCCATATTGCACTGAGAATTTTCTTGACACTTCCAGCAATGGTGGCATCATATGAAAAAAGCTTTAGTGTCCTAAAATTAATTAAATACTGTTTGCAATCAACAATGGGACAAGAATTAATAAATGAATTGGAATATTGAATATGAATAGTGATATAGCAAAATTATTTAACTTTTCAATTGTAATCGATGAATTTGCTAAAGAAAGTTTATAAAGCCTTCTTAAATAAATAAAAATTGTTTGGGAAATTTAGAAAATAATTTCTCTTATTAAGTATCACATCAGAACCTCATATAGGGGCTTAATTTTCTTATCTGGCATGGACCTAATTCCTGCTCTCTCTCTCTCTCTGGTCCTGCAATCACACACACTAAAAAAAACATTGAACTGCCCCCCTATCTTTTTAAGCTGACTCTGATATTATATAATTAATTCTATTTCTAGTTTATCTTTCTGATTATTAAAAATATTATCTGCAGTCAGAGTATGATTTTCTAAAATATTTCACCTCCCAGCTCCATATTGTACAGTGAGGATAAAAGAGAGTCTGACTTATCTCCATTGTTTTTTCTAAAGTACAATAATTGTAAAAACTGGTGTAACTCTTAGACTTCTTTATCAATATTTAGATCAACTTTAACCAACATGTCAATAATTCATTAAGAATAATTTTTGTTTGTTTGAAAATATATTCAAAATCTCTCATGCATGAATTTATTCACATTTTCTATTAACAAAGTTAATAATTAAATATGTACAGTATAATTATTTTTTTTATATGTGGGTTATTCCTCTATTAATAACTATTATATATATATATATATATATATAATATATATATATATATATATATATATATATAGACCAAATTTTAAATTTTCATAATTACATTGTTTATTGATATAACTTTTACATTTTATTATGACCACCAAACTAAGTCACCTTTAAATAACATAATATAATTCTTTCATTCCTTTAGCACCATCTTGTTAAAAATAGTTGATTTAAAAATCCATTAGTTATTTTTAATTAGAAACTCACACATAACTTGGTTGTGTTTTCTATTAACAAAAATAGCTTCTCTTGTTTACATTCAATAATAAAATATTTACACAACTTTCCTATCTAATTTTTTAGTACTTATTAATAACTAAGTCACATTATATACATTATACTTTATTATATGGTTCACCAATTAAAAATTCAGCCAGGATATATTTAAGAAAAGAAATTCAAAATTTTTTTTTTGATAAATTTTTAGAAACCATTAAAAATGCCTTGCACTTTGTTTATTCATAGGTTATATTGGATAACTATAAAAAAAATAATCACTGGGTTTGTTCTACTAGAAGCATTTTTAGACATTTTATCAATAGTGCAATCACATAGGGGTTTTATTATAATCAAGAAAATTGCATTAAATAATATTATTATCAAATTTGCTAAGAATTTAATATTTTAGTGTGCAATAATATCTTTTTAAAAATTATATTTATTCAATCATTCTGTTTTTCTTAAATTTAAACCATAGTATGAATTATGAACCAACTACAAGTTTTTAGCTACAGAAAAACCAGAGTCCGCATCCAAGGAAAATCTATTTCATAAAATGTATAAAAAGATAACAAGACATAATAAAAAAAGAAAGATAATATAATTATTAAAAATATTTTGCACAAGACAGCAGCAGAATCAATCCTAGAATCTCACATTTTCTGAATCTGTCAACTCTATCACTACTCTAAACTGAATAAAACATATTATCAGTTCTTAAAAATATCATTCACAAACATAATTCCATCACACACAAAATTACTGTAATTGAAAAAATATTTTTAAAATAAATTATTAATACTAATGTGTTACTTTTTAGATAAAATAGAATATATAAATAAAAATGATTGGGAAATTTAAACAAATTTTGTAGATCTGATGAAGACTGCAAGATATAGTTGAAACTATAATTAATAATAAAGGTTTTTTGGTGAAAAGTGTAAGATTTTTGAAATTCAATATAATTTTCATTTACATATAAATTTTATTAATTATAATGACAAAAGAGTATCAGCCTGTTAGGTTTAGTGCAATGGTAAAATATATATGTAGTATATTTCAAGGCTCAAATAATTATCACAATAAGCTAGAGTACAGGTGTATTCCTCATATTTAAATAAAAAATGGTGATGGCTTATTAAGTTTAGTACAGTAATAAGAGTACATATGTACTATATTTTGAGCTCAAGTCTCAAATTTTGAGGCTCAAGTAATTGCATAATAAGTCTAAGTAATGAATTATTTCTTTCATATTTAAATAAAAAATATTTACATTTAGAATGTATTTCTAACAGTGAATTGATTCAAAATGTAAATATTTTCATTTACATATAAATTTTATTAATTATCTTTGTTTTTTTGCACCTCATGTTGAAGCAACTTTGTGCCCTGTACAACTTTCACACCAGTACTTGGTGGTAAAAAGATTTAAATTTGTAGCAGCTAATACAAACAAATACATTATGTACTCATTTATAAAATTCCAAATGTTTTAATTAAAGAAAGGTATAACCAATCATGAAACATTTTAATAAAGTAGATAATATATAATGTACAATGAATAACAATTTTAAATTATAATAGCAGTAAATAATAAACAATAATATATAAATTAAGGAGAACTATTTTCGATTAAGTTGTAATCATTATCAATTAATGATTACCATATAATCTCAACTAATGATTACCATACTTTTGCTTAATTTATATATTATTATTTTATATATTATTGTTTATTATTTACTATTATTTTAATTTAAAACTGTTAAATATACTTTTAATGGATAAATTATTTTACACAATATATATATATATATATATATATATATATATATATATATGTGTGTGTGTGTGTGTGTGTGTAAAATCAATATAACTGCAAACAAAGTTAAAAGCTTGTTATGTAATTTAAAAATAATTTTTATTTTCAACTTTGATATTTTTCAGTTTTGCCTTTTTTTAACTGTTATTTATTTATTTTTATTATTGACTGCCTCCCCCCCCCACCACAACTCAATTTATATATATAATAAAATAAAAGGGTACTTTGGTATTAGAGCTGCAGCACAGAGCAAGTATTAGACCTACTGGACCTGTGCCAATGACTTTATAATGTCACCAAAATGATATGAACATGACTTTCTCGAAAAACAAAAAAGGATGTGTACACAGCTCTTTTGGCAATATCTCCAAAGTTATTGGGTGGTGGTTGATATGAATGTCAACAAGCCCAGCAGTTCTAATACATGCTCCATGTCACAGCTTTAAAAATGAGTACATTCTAAAAAAATAGTAACACATAATACAGATTTTTAACAAAAAATGTAGTATATATTCAGTAGATTATTATTGAAAAATCAAGGTAATATTGTAGTGAAATTCAAACAAATATTGTACAAAATTAAAAAAAAAAAAAAATATGAGTAAATCTAAAAACTTTTAAAAATGACGCATTTCGAAAGAAAAAAAACAGTAAATGTGACGCCATTGACGGTTTTAGATATTTCAATATTTTAGAAGACTTTTAACAAAAAATGTAGTATATATTCAGTAGATAATTATTGGGAAATCAAGGTAATATTGTAGTGAAATTCAAACAAATATTGTACAAAATTTAAAAAAAAAAATATGAGTAAATCTAAAAACTTTTTAAAACGATAAATTTCCAAAAAAAAAAAAAACACTCCATTATTGGTAAAAATTTCTAAAAATGAATTAACTACATTTTTGTAATACTTACCATGAAATATTGAACAGGGAAATCTGGTTATTTGAATGTCTTCCACATGAGCCCAAAATGAACACCTGCTCAATAAAAGAAAAAAACGGAAAGCACGGAAAAAGCTAATGTGGAGACATTAATGAATCCAAAAGATCGCACTGATAAGGAAGACTCATTTTGACACATCTCTCACAGATTACTCAATTGTGAGTGCCATTGGTGGTTCCATCATCGCAATGTCACACGTAAGGAAATATACATTTCACATCTCTAAAAACAAATTACTTTCTTTCAATTGTGAGTGCCGATCATCATTCCAAGAGTTGTAGATGTGAGAAGTCTCTTATCTTCCCAATGTCGCAGGTTTAATACCAAAATACCAATAAAAGTAGCTTAGTATTCTACTCAATGCATTTTATAAATATAATAGTACAAAAAATAATGACATCTGCATCTTCAAATTAAAATCAGCATCCATATCAACACAAGTCATCTGATTTATAAAAGTGCAAGCAACCATCATAAATGATCTAAAGCAGATAAATAAGCAATTAACATTCGTAAATATATACTGTAATCAAAAACATTAATGTTTAATTGATTCTAATTATATAAATAATCAATATTCTATGGCTATGCTTTTAAATCCATTTATATAAATTGTATATATTTTAATCTTAAATAATAAAAGATAAATTTAGTATATTTTATAAAAACAATAATGCAAACAGTACAATGTATACACCTTCAAATTAAAATCATTATGCTTACCACCAAGAACTACCTAATTCATCTACATCACCCCATGAGCTCAGAAGCCACAGAGCTCTTATGGAAAAGTATCTAAATAATATATAAATTCTTCAAAACAGAGCAAATATTACATAGATAATTAAGGTAAGTACTTATTTTTTTTTTTAATCTTATTGCATGGATTTGAGAAGTAAATCCAGGATTTCATTAAATTCAGAAAGAAATGCAAACGCTAACTTGCCCGCTATGATTAAACATAACGTAACTCAAGCTGACCCAAAAAAATAAAAAAAAAAGGAATCAAATATCCCAAATGAAATAATTCAGGCCATATCTAATCAATCTAATGAAAATTGTAACTATTTCCCACAAACTCCTACTAATATTTCACCAAATAAGTCCGTTTTGCCAAACAAGCAAATGAACGTTCTCATGAGCCCAGAACTAGACACTGAAACTACCGAGTCTGAATGTGATATGTCGGATCAATTCCACAACAATCCTATAATTACTCTAGCACAAGTTTCTTTAGAATGAAATACCAATAATGATCAATGCATGCTCAAACATTCTCAAAATAATCCATTAAATCAAACCTTAATGCAAAACTCAAATACGAGTCAAATGCGGACCCTTAAACATAACGTGGAACAAACTACAGCTAACGTTAGTTCACTACATCACGAAAGCCGAGGTGATACAGTAATAACAATATACCCCCCTGAATATACTAAGCCTGGTGAAATATGTAATAGCTTTAAGTATAAAAGTAATTGTTCCCCAAAATGTGTTTCTCCCAGAACCAAAGATTTAAAAAAAAAAAATCTTAACTCCGATACTGATAAAAATACGACAAGTTCCGAAAGCGATGATTGCTATCCTACCATAACATATGAATCAGAAGACTCTGATCCCCCAAAACAAAAATCTATTAATAAAAAATGCTTACAACTTGTTCTTAACAAAAAAGCAAATAATATTAAACATAATAAAGTTAAAAAATCCACAAATAGTAAGGAATCAGGAAATCAAAAAGTCCGGAGCCTAAACATCAACACTGGTCAAATGGATGATTACGTTCAAACCAAACATGGCTCAATAGGTCCACAGAGATCTACAGAATCAAGCCCTCAAACAAAATATAAACAGCCGAAAGTAGCACAAGATACAATAATGCAATTTAAAAACTCAAAAAAAAAAAACAAATTGAAACACAAGGAAAAAGTACGTTTAAAGTAAAACCTATCTCCGATAGCGATATAGAAAGTTCTAGATATTCCAGCTCAGAGTTTGACTTGGACAATGAGGCCTATGAAGCCAATGACCTTAAAACAAAATTAATACAGAAACAGCATAGCTTATATAATAAATCGAATAAAAATAATAAAACTCCAAAAGAAAAAGCTCCAATTAGCAAAGATACAGTAGATGGAAATGTAAACACACACAGAAAATTAAATCATAACTCAAATAATCATGTTACTGTAGTTAATAGTAAAAAACAAAAAAATGAAATTGATAATAATCCAATGCAAACTTACACTACCGACTATGCCACAGCTTCATCGGGTACAGAAGTGCTTGAAACAGTCAAAATCAGCGATAATAATAAAAATCTAGATTGTGAAAGGAACTACAACATCAATTTCCCATCACTAAACCAAAACAACACACCAAACAAACCACAACAGAATACTAACACCACAGAAAAACAATCATATGCCAATATCACCAAAAATAATAGCATACCGCAGGTAAATGTAAACCGAAAATTTCTTAAGAGTAACACATCGTCAACTTATAAAAAAAATACGGACTCAGATACAGAAATTAATTCTGATCCAAACTACATGATGATTGATCTGATGGAACAATCTACTGTTTACACACAAATGCAAAGTCATAATAGCAATGATGATGAAATATTCAACACGCAAAACTTTGATGAGGAGCAATACAGTGGCCTGACATATAGATTCAATCAGACTATACCAAACAACCTGCTCAAATCGCTAGCTTACTACAGCAGTGATAAAAGTCTGATTCTGGCTGTCACTGACAGCAGTTGCTCTCTCATTAAATTCCCATTTGATGACCTATGTAACATGATCAAGAATTCAAACATAGCAGATACAATCTACAAGATATCTAATCATCCAAACGATAGATACATTGCCATAGAATTCATGAGCTGGGCGAATAGAAATGTATTTAAAGACACACATAAAACCCTTAATAACCTATTCATTTGTTATATAGACTTAAACCAGGCTAATGCCTTGTCTGGCAGAATCAAGAACTGCATACATGGCTTAGATGAGAATAGACTACAAGAAATACTGTCACCCTTTGGTAAGGTCAACAGATTCAAATACATGCCACAAGACAAAGCTGGGTTACAGATTTTTTCAAATATAGCCTCATTTGAACTACACCTGAAACAAGGCAGTAACCCAAGTGATATTCCAACAGTAGTTAAATGCATGGGACAACCAATGATCTTAACTTTTTTTGGTATAAGGCCTCAATGCTTCTACTGTGGTCTAAGAACACACCTTATCAGAGACTGTGTTGCAAGGTTCTGTGAACTATGTGGCATCAAAAAGAACAGATATCACAAATGCAGCCAGCAGATTAAATACAATGCAACAAGTGTGGCTAATCAGACCAAACAATCACCCAACCAGTCAACAGCAACAGAACAATTTAATCAAATGAATGAACAATACAGAATTACTCAAAAACCATCCAAGAAATCCTATCAGAAATCACTTCAAACTTGCTCAAACACTCCAAAACAACAGAATAAAAATAACTGCAATACAAACTCCAATCAAGACATAGATAAGCAAACTACCTCAAATAAAACTAATCATGAAACAGACAACAAATCTCTCACAAATACTATCCAAAACAGATCATGTGAAACTGAATCTGATCCTACTAAAATAACAAAAGCAATCCCTTCTCCTAAACACAAGCATAGTCAAGACCCTGGTCTGTCTAATAACCAAAATCAGACAACACAATTAAATAAATACAACAGAGAAGAAACCAACAAACCCAGCCTAAGAGATGAAGAAACAGAAATGGACACTTCAAATCAAAACCCCCAAAATAAAAAAAGAAAATCTTCAGGAATGCAAAAAGTTAGTTCAGAAGATGATACACAAATAAAGCATATGCCAACAAATGCACAAAATCAAGATGCATCACACAACACAAACTCATATGGAAAATTGCCAGCTGTGGAGAAAAAGCGTAAAAAAGCAACGGCTGAAAACTACCTTTCTCCACACAACAACAAAGATAAGCCAGATTCTGAACAATATCCTCCATTCTGCACTGATAACCTATTACAAGACTCACTGCCAATAAATATAGATATATCTCATGAACCAGGAAAAAATCATACTGCGGTAGATAATAGTGCTACAGTTAACCACATTTATGAAATGTAAGATTGTTGGCATGAATGTCAGGGGAATAAACTCCCCTTCCAGAATATATGCCATAAGGCATTGGTTCAAAATCCACTCTCCCCACATTTTATTCCTTGGTGAAACCAAGTTCCACTCAGAGTCCAGTCAGAAGATTTTGGAGGTGCTTGAAGGTCTTGGTTTCACAAAACTCACAGTCAACTACACAGCTGCTGGTGGAGTTGGCATAGTGATAAACAGCCAACAACCTCCAAACAAATTCAACATAATCTACCATGACAATAACATAATAGCAGCAAACATAAGCTATGGTAAAACAACATTTAATACAATGTACGTATACACACCCAATAATCACTATACATACATCAGAATAGTAAATGTAATCAACATGATAACAGCCAATAACAACTGGCCAACCATCCTGCTAGGTGACTTTAACACCACATATAACAAGATGGTCTACAAATACCTTCCTCTTCTCAACAGAGGATTTATCAGTGGAGAGGGCTGCTTTCCTTCTGGAGCCTTCTCCTTCTACACCAGATCATGCCAGTCTCTGATTGATCTCCTTTTCTACATGTCGGAATTGCACTATGACTTGGAGGCTTCACTCCAGCATGTGGCTTTCTCAGATCATCTGGCCATGGCGGTTCTGATAGATGTGGAGAATGGACTAAACATCGGTCAGAATAAATCCATCAGAATGATAACCAAATCCACCACCACAGAAGCAATACCTTCTGAGGCATACATCCTATTCAAAAAAATAAACATCTTATCACAACCTCCGGAAACAGCTTGGTTTGCCTTTGTGCAGATTCTCCAGATGGTTATCCAACAATACACTAAAAAATTGAGAGGTCCATCAACCCACATTAAGGACCTAGACAATATATACAAAAAAATTAATCAATTATCAAATCTTCCTGATGACATTGAAAGGGTACTCAGACTGAAGGCCCAATACAAATCCAAGCAGAAGATCCTGGCGGAATATATTGCTGTTAAGAGGGCCAAGGTATTCCTAACCGGACAACACTGCTGGACCAGAAGCTACCTAGCATGGGCACTGGGAGCGAAAAAGAAACAGCCAACCCCATCACACTTAAACCTCAATGGAACCAACATTACAGGTCAACATATGCTTGATGTGATCAGACAGCATTTCAGGGCCATGCTTGAATCATGCCCTCCACTTCGGAATGGCCTTAGGGATGACTGCGGTCCATCACAAGAGCATGGCATAACTGAACAAGACCTCAAAGCAAAACTTAATTCAATACCAGACAACATTCACCCTGGGATGCATGCAATCCCGAAATTCCTCATATCACATCTTAGTCAATTCTCTATCCCAATAATGATGGGAATGATCAACCTCCTATCGAAAGATAGGAAAATTATAAAGAATTTATACCCAATAGCACTGGTTCCATTCATGAAAAAGAACAAGGACCTCACCCAAATATCCAACATTAGACCCATCTCTATGTCCCCTCTACTTATCAAAATAATAGAGGGAGTCATTAAGGACAAGATCCAACCCATTATCCTTAACCAGCTCGCTCCATCACAATACGCAAAAAAAGGATCATCTGCTCTGACAGCCATGGGTGAGACTAAGATACTACTTGACCATATTAGGTCTCATAGGCAGTCAAGACCCTTGGCAGTTCAACTAGATATATCAGAAGCATTTGATACAGTAAACATAAGAGTACTGCTACAATCTCTCTCAGATATAGACATTCCATCTGAGATGGTACAAATCATAGAAAATTTACTAATCAATAGAGAGATACATATCTCACTAAATGGCATAATCACTGAGGGATTCACCCCCACATCATCTATTTCACAAGGCTCGCCTCTCAGTGCCCTGCTATTTGTGCTATATATAAATCCACTTCTCAGAAACATAGATTCTCTACTACCCGGAGTCTTCATTCCAGAATTGAAAAAAAATATAAAAGCAATAGCGTATATGGACGATGTACTTGTCATCCTTCCATCCAAGAAATACCTACCACGTCTATATCACATCATCAACTCCTTCTCTAACGTTTCCGGCCTCAAAATCAACACCAGAAAATCATCTACCTGGTGCATCCTAACAGGAAAAAAAATAGCATCAAACTATCATGCTGATCCTCAAAAATTTCTGGGATTTCCAATATACAAATCCCAAACAGCCATGTCGAAAGAACTCCAAGATAACATAATTCAAGCAACCAAAAAAATAACAAATACCCTGTCAGGAGTCTATCTCTCTCTACAGGGAAAAGTGGCTTTATTGAACATGAAGGTAATGAGTAGAATTTCCTACTATTTGCCTGTTATGTCCACACCTAACTCCTTCATTAAAAAAATCAACAGACTATGTGCAAGGCTCTTCTGGAGGAATAAAACAGTGGCCATCAGCATAGACAAAATGCAGTACCATCGCAAATATAATGGTATGTCACTACATGCCATCCCAGCCATACTCATACAAAAAACACACACCCTTCTACACAATCTAGGAATCAAATATGGCTACACACAAATACTAGCAGCAGTACAGCCAACAGATACACCACCTCCAAAAAGAAATAGCTGGCTTTATACAAAAGCTCATAATATACAGCGCTATGATGAAATTACAATAGAACGGCTTAAAAAAAAATAAACATCTGGGAAGCGCATCAGTTAATAAACCCAGATCCACACATCCAAAACCCAAAACTGGGCTTAACCAACAACAGGATAACCTCGTTATTTAAATATTGGGCTCTGGAGCCCAAGTACCTTGATTTCATAATCAAAATAAATCTTGAAGCTATGCCAACTCTATCCTTCCTTTGTCATAGACGGCATATCACAAAAGTAGATCCGATGTGCCCCAGATGTCATAGAGAGGAGGAGTCCTACAACCACATCATTACAACATGTAATGCACTGGGAACAGTGAGACAAATAATATATAACAACATCAAGACAGACTACTACACTATAATCTCGCTGCAAAAAAGCATCAAAACTAAACAATTCCCAGTCATCAGATTATCAATTTTTATAACATATTCAATCTGGTTTGTGAGGTGTAAAATGACATATACACAGCCTCACCCAGATCAAAATGCCTGCTTTATGAAAACAATGGAAAAAATTAAGAAGAGAGATCAACTATTGTCATCAAAATTTATTTTTGAAGAGACTTGGAAGCTATACAAACTTCCCAACCACTCAAATATACATAAATAATCACATCAACTGTCAACATTGGTCAATACTATATAATTTGAGTCTTTCAAATTTCAATTGTTTAACAATAGTCTCAATCATTTCAAATGCGTGTTGTTGCTTTTTTTTATTCCTTTAATTATGTTTTTTATACAAAAATGTAACCTTTATTAGACCTAATAAAATTTGTTTTAAAGTA